>CM046359.1:0-218679 GCA_025436335.1 Bursaphelenchus mucronatus
AAGGCCTAAGCCTAAGCCTTAAGCCTAAGCCTAAGCCTAAGCCTAAGCCTAGCCTAAGCCTAAGCCTAAGCCTAAGCCTAAGCCTAAGCCTAAGCCTAAGCCTAAGCCTAAGCCTAAGCCTAGCCTAAGCCTAAGCCTAAGCCTAAGCTAAGCCTAAGCCTAAGCCTAGCCTAAGCCTAAGCCTAAGCCTAAGCCTAAGCCTAAGCCTAAGCTAAGCCTAAGCCTAAGCCTAAGCCTAAGCCTAAGCTAAGCCTAAGCCTAAGCCTAAGCCTAAGCCTAAGCCTAAGCCTAAGCCTAAGCCTAAGCCTAAGCCTAAGCCTAAGCTAAGCCTAAGCCTAAGCCTAAGCCTAAGCCTAAGCCTAAGCCTAAGCCTAAGCCCTAAGCCTAAGCCTAAGCCTAAGCCTAAGCCTAAGCCTAAGCCTAAGCCTAAGCCTAAGCCTAAGCCTAAGCCTAAGCCTAAGCCTAAGCCTAAGCCTAAGCCTAAGCCTAAGCCTAAGCCTAAGCCTAAGCCTAAGCCTAAGCCTAAGCCTAAGCCTAAGCCTAAGCCTAAGCCTAAGCCTAAGCCTAAGCCTAAGCCTAAGCCTAAGCCTAAGCCTAAGCCTAAGCCTAAGCCTAAGCCTAAGCCTAAGCCTAAGCCTAAGCCTAAGCCTAAGCCTAAGCCTAAGCCTAAGCCTAAGCCTAAGCCTAAGCCTAAGCCTAAGCCTAAGCCTAAGCCTAAGCCTAAGCCTAAGCCTAAGCCTAAGCCTAAGCCTAAGCCTAAGCCTAAGCCTAAGCCTAAGCCTAAGCCTAAGCCTAAGCCTAAGCCTAAGCCTAAGCCTAAGCCTAAGCCTAAGCCTAAGCCTAAGCCTAAGCCTAAGCCTAAGCCTAAGCCTAAGCCTAAGCCTAAGCCTAAGCCTAAGCCTAAGCCTAAGCCTAAGCCTAAGCCTAAGCCTAAGCCTAAGCCTAAGCCTAAGCCTAAGCCTAAGCCTAAGCCTAAGCCTAAGCCTAAGCCTAAGCCTAAGCCTAAGCCTAAGCCTAAGCCTAAGCCTAAGCCTAAGCCTAAGCCTAAGCCTAAGCCTAAGCCTAAGCCTAAGCCTAAGCCTAAGCCTAAGCCTAAGCCTAAGCCTAAGCCTAAGCCTAAGCCTAAGCCTAAGCCTAAGCCTAAGCCTAAGCCTAAGCCTAAGCCTAAGCCTAAGCCTAAGCCTAAGCCTAAGCCTAAGCCTAAGCCTAAGCCTAAGCCTAAGCCTAAGCCTAAGCCTAAGCCTAAGCCTAAGCCTAAGCCTAAGCCTAAGCCTAAGCCTAAGCCTAAGCCTAAGCCTAAGCCTAAGCCTAAGCCTAAGCCTAAGCCTAAGCCTAAGCCTAAGCCTAAGCCTAAGCCTAAGCCTAAGCCTAAGCCTAAGCCTAAGCCTAAGCCTAAGCCTAAGCCTAAGCCTAAGCCTAAGCCTAAGCCTAAGCCTAAGCCTAAGCCTAAGCCTAAGCCTAAGCCTAAGCCTAAGCCTAAGCCTAAGCCTAAGCCTAAGCCTAAGCCTAAGCCTAAGCCTAAGCCTAAGCCTAAGCCTAAGCCTAAGCCTAAGCCTAAGCCTAAGCCTAAGCCTAAGCCTAAGCCTAAGCCTAAGCCTAAGCCTAAGCCTAAGCCTAAGCCTAAGCCTAAGCCTAAGCCTAAGCCTAAGCCTAAGCCTAAGCCTAAGCCTAAGCCTAAGCCTAAGCCTAAGCCTAAGCCTAAGCCTAAGCCTAAGCCTAAGCCTAAGCCTAAGCCTAAGCCTAAGCCTAAGCCTAAGCCTAAGCCTAAGCCTAAGCCTAAGCCTAAGCCTAAGCCTAAGCCTAAGCCTAAGCCTAAGCCTAAGCCTAAGCCTAAGCCTAAGCCTAAGCCTAAGCCTAAGCCTAAGCCTAAGCCTAAGCCTAAGCCTAAGCCTAAGCCTAAGCCTAAGCCTAAGCCTAAGCCTAAGCCTAAGCCTAAGCCTAAGCCTAAGCCTAAGCCTAAGCCTAAGCCTAAGCCTAAGCCTAAGCCTAAGCCTAAGCCTAAGCCTAAGCCTAAGCCTAAGCCTAAGCCTAAGCCTAAGCCTAAGCCTAAGCCTAAGCCTAAGCCTAAGCCTAAGCCTAAGCCTAAGCCTAAGCCTAAGCCTAAGCCTAAGCCTAAGCCTAAGCCTAAGCCTAAGCCTAAGCCTAAGCCTAAGCCTAAGCCTAAGCCTAAGCCTAAGCCTAAGCCTAAGCCTAAGCCTAAGCCTAAGCCTAAGCCTAAGCCTAAGCCTAAGCCTAAGCCTAAGCCTAAGCCTAAGCCTAAGCCTAAGCCTAAGCCTAAGCCTAAGCCTAAGCCTAAGCCTAAGCCTAAGCCTAAGCCTAAGCCTAAGCCTAAGCCTAAGCCTAAGCCTAAGCCTAAGCCTAAGCCTAAGCCTAAGCCTAAGCCTAAGCCTAAGCCTAAGCCTAAGCCTAAGCCTAAGCCTAAGCCTAAGCCTAAGCCTAAGCCTAAGCCTAAGCCTAAGCCTAAGCCTAAGCCTAAGCCTAAGCCTAAGCCTAAGCCTAAGCCTAAGCCTAAGCCTAAGCCTAAGCCTAAGCCTAAGCCTAAGCCTAAGCCTAAGCCTAAGCCTAAGCCTAAGCCTAAGCCTAAGCCTAAGCCTAAGCCTAAGCTAAGTCTAGGCTGAGAATCAGACTTATCCTGAGCCTAAGCTTAGGCTGAGAATCAGACTTATCCTGAGTTGAGAACTAGACTTAGCCTAAGCTAAAATCCGTAGCGTTAGGCAAGTTTTGCAGAGGCTTCAGACGCTAAGCTTTATGAATTACGCATAAATAGCCGTGTGGGTTTGACGTAACCCTTAGATTTGCAAGCGCTAAAAATTCCCTGTAAGGTTTAACTAAAGCACTAAAAAACAAGCTGAGCCAAAATAATCAAACGTCAAAAATATCACTCTAGTCATCATTATGTCATGCGTTTTTGTCATGTAGTCACTAGTTTAGATGAATCGACGAATCCGTATAAAAAACAAAGCTTTTATGCAGTGATATCAACTCCTCTGTCGATATCAACATTTAGAAGGCAGTCGATACCAAAGTTGATTAATGCCAATCTTCTAAAATGCAAAAAAAAATTAAAAGTTGCCCCAAATTTCTATATTACTTACCGATTTTTAGCCGTAATAAAAAAAGAAAAGGTTGCTTTCTTTTTTTGAATTAATTTTGGCTAGTTACTCCAAATTTTACGCTGTATTTTCCATGCCAAAATGTATCGCATTGACACATTTCTATTATCGGCGTAAAAAACAAACCTCTTTGATATAATATAATACGTATTGACGTTTATACCTATTCTTGTGTTTTATGCATTCCAAGCTTTAAAAAAAATTCTGCTGTAAATGTGGTCAAGTTGGCTCCTAGTGGTTCCTTTCATTACAGAAAAACGTTAAATGCAAAAAATGCAACTTTAGTACAGTCTGTTAAAAAAGATTAAACATTTTGTGGCAATTAACGCGATGAAAAATCAAATTTTTGTCGGTATCGCGGCGTTGTTCGCGTTTCTTCCGAAAGCTCCGTGCCCGCCGCGGCGAAATGTTTTATTTTTCTCCCAATAGGGTGATAAAAGATGACCTGAAAAATACTGCTAAATCGATGACAACCGTCGGAACTTTTGTATTTCTCGCTCAGGCTTGGAAGTACCCCAAGTGCGACGCTCAGATTTTCTTTGAATTTTGCACACACGTCAAACAAAGGCCACACATCCATGCCTAAAAATGTTAGCTCGCCCTTTACAGGCGCAGCCGAGATATTCGACGATCTTTGCCGCCGAGAGAGCAGTCAGAGGGGAAAACACTTTTTGGCAATAAATTTGCCAGTTTCGCGCGGAAAAAAATAACTTTTTGTGTTAGTATTACGCTTTATGGTAGAAATTGGTATGAAACTTTGCATACCACAATTCGCAGAAAACCATCATATTGTCGTTTCTGTAAAGCGCGAGTTGGGAGTCTAGCATGTGTATTTGAAAAAATAATACTAAATTTGTGCCAAGTTCCATCAAAATCTGTGCGTCGCACTTGGGGTACTTCCCCTGTAAGTTCATTAAAGCCGCACGTCAAGGAAAATTTTTCAATTCAATTATACTTAAAACTAGCGAAACGCCGTCTTAATCGACAAAGACTTTTTCAAACAAAAATTTGTATAAATTCGACCATTTTCGTAGTGTGGCAAATTGCGCTTACTGACAGGAAGAGAAAAATATTGCCCTAAAAAGCAAGAAATTAGGAAAAAATTTCTTGCATTACCAAACGATGATTTTATTAAAGGGTTAAGTAAGAGATTTGACCTCATTTAACCCAATTCTTGATAACAAAATAAGTTAGCGGGCTTAACTGGGCCGGACATGACCAAAACAGGCCGAAAAGTATTCGAAACGGGCCCGAGAGCCGGGTCTCGTTTCACCGACCTTAAACTTTATTGATCGGAAAAATTCCGCTCTGACAGGAGTCGCTTTACGAATACAACAGATTTATTTTTAAGAAACATATTTGTAATCACTGTAATCTGCCAATTCAAAAAAACGATGTAACTATCAAGTATGGTTTATCACAAAAATTAGTTCAAACAATCTCTTCCTTCTCCGCTCAACTTTCCGTTAAGGTTTAGGGTTCCAATATCAAAAATTTTGTCCGCGCGCTCCTTTCCGTGAGTGATATAGCTCTTGGGAATTTGGATGCTGAATTTCTTGGTGCACTTCTGTGTGATCTTGCCAGTATCGCCGCAATGATGATAAACATTCACCTTTGGATCAATGTTTGTGAACTCTTTGGCATGTCCTCGCACCAACAAACGCCCATCCGAATCGGTCTTTGTTTCGCCCATGAGGTCGTCCAAGGTGAATGTGTCAGCATCGTAGAGCTTGACTTTCTAAACCATATCTAATAACCCTTAAACCGAGAAAATTTTATGCGATTGCTTTAAAACAACCTGACGGATTTGACTTACAACTGAGCTAGCCGGTTTACCATCACAAATCAGTCTGCCAGTCACTGCAACGCTTTGTATCTCGCGGTGAGGCAGCGATGACACCGTAGCAAACCCGAAAACAGTCAAGTATACAAATAATTTCATCTTCAAATGATTTGGTTTAATCATTCACGGGCCTTCACTTATATAGAGCCGCGTCTTCCCAACGTATTAAACTAGCGCAGGAAATTGTTTGACGAGAAATAAGTTTTCTTTTTTTTAAAGTTTAATATTACTTTTGTGTCAATTCCTTCCGGTAAATTTTTTTCAAGTTAGTCATAATTTTCAACGCTCGTGAGTAATCGGATGCAAATGCCGACGATATGACGCGGAGATTTTGATTACATTTGAGTGTGACCAATCACCATGCTCACCTATTCTGACCGGTAGCGTGGCTAGTGGTTGCCAGCTCCAAACAAAACAAAATATACACAAATAAAGCTAACCTAGGATTCATGGTTGAATTTGTGATTAATCTTAAGCTTTTTATGTTTGAGTTGGCCGTTACAAATTCAAAAAAAGTATGCGCTATTAATAAACAATGGTAAAAAGGGCATCCTCCATTTAGACGCGAGCGGCTAAATATGTCAAAAAACTTAAAGAAAAAGCATGCTCTAAAGTCATTTACACGTTTGGAGTGGCAAATTTTGTCATATATAAATATATATACATCATTATTCCAGGATAGAAAGTATTTACTGGGAATTTTTCAACTTTTTTTTCCAATCTTTGATCAATGTTTGATCAAAAATCAGGTAGGTTTTCAAACATATTTTGAATTAATGCGCACTTCTGCGTATTTGCCGCGTTAAAGTATTTGCCTATTGTGCAGACCTTCAAATTTTTGTGGTTTCCGAATTTTTATAGCAAATCGTCAAACACTCATTATCCTCGCGTCCGCTCCGATTAGATCACATATTTTTTTGCTTTGCCTGCTTATAAACTTCACTTTTTCCTTTTTGTTTAAAGAGAACTTGTTGTTTTCTTTTGCTGATAAAGGCGTTTGACTTGTGTCTAAAAAATGATGAAAGGATTGATCCATTTGGCCAAACGAAATATTCAATCTTGTAGTCGTTTAATGTGGTAAGTTTTTTCGTTTCTTTTGCCATTGCGCATCGTTTTTTAGGGAATCAAAATATTAAAAATTTGTTTAAAAGACTTGTGTCATTTTAAGTTCTCAAACGCCCGAGCCGGTCGAAGGAATAAGCAAGGTGCCCGACGGCCCGCTATACCGAATCTATCTGAACCGCCCCACGGTGTTCAACGCGTTTCATATACCAATGTTTTATGAACTTGCGTCGGCCTTACGAGAGGCAGATGGAGATAAAGAGTCCAAAATAACCGTTCTTTCTGGCAAAGGCAAACTTTTTACTGCCGGAAACGACCTCAATAACATGGAATCTGGCTCCCAACAGATGGTGGCACAAGCCGCGCGAATCCTTTCCGATGCTGCAAGAACTTGTTTCGACGCCTTTATTGATCACGAAAAGCCTGTCGTCGTCTTAGTCAACGGTCCAGCTTATGGCATTGGTGTTACTTGTTTGCCATTGTGCGACGTTGTCATCGCTTCAGATAATGTATGTAAAGCAAACAAACAATAATCTTTTTTAAGGCTATTTTTAACACTCCATTCACTCCATTGGGATATTCACCAGAAGGATGCTCAACATATACATTCCCAAAGATACTCGGAACTTCCCGGGTAAATCGCATTCCCGCGTGCATCTTTGATGCTATCATTTTAGGCCCAAGAAATGTTGCTCTTTAACCGAACGATAACAGCCCAGGAAGCACTTGAATGGGGACTGGTGTCTAGAATAGTGCCCCGAAAGGATTTCCTCAAAAAAACGGAAGAGGTTTTATCCGAATGGGCTCGCTTACCAAAAGATTCGTTGAGAATCAACAAGCGCATGGTACGCGGAAACGAAAGAGCCCTTCTGCACTCTATCAACAATCATGAAATGGAAACGCTGAAAGTTAGATTTGCGAGCGAGGAAAGCCTGAAAGCCACAAAAGAATTCTTGGACAGCAAAAAGAAAAAATAAATTTAAAGCATTGTGTACAGCATGATCGCAATAAAACAATTTTCTAATTAACGCTGTTGGTGTTTTTAATCCGTTTAGGAGCGAGTTTTGCAGAAGAGCCAAATTTTCTTTTTTATATATGGGAGAGGGAATCTAAATTGCATCGCGCTGTTCGTTCTAAACAAAAAATGCTTCCCGTCCACTTTGGAGTTTCGTCCAAACGAAATGTCAAAATTGACAGAAGAAATAAAATATAATAATTTCGAAAAAATATTTTTCGACCGAAAAACTCCACGAAAAATTCGTTTTTGACATTTCGTTTGATTTCAATCGATACAAAGTGGTCGAATCGTCGAAAAGAGCCAGGAAACACGTCGGATTGCCGTGCGATGCAATTTAGATTCCCTCTCCCATATACGCAAGGGGACGCGTGGGGATGAAAGAAAGCATATTGTTGTCTTTAAGATTATATTACGTTTGCCTCAAATCACATAATAACCAAACATATCTATGAAAAGAGTCTGTGCAACTCGGTAATTATTCATAAATTTTGAGGACTAAATATGTCTAACTTATAAAAGACTTTTTTCGCCTCGTTTTGTAATGACGCCACTTCAATCTTCATATGCAGCCAATTAGACCAGATGCCAAAGGGCTGGGTTTTGGAAATTTTGGAAAGGGCCGGGCCCAAATCTCAACGGGCCGGGCCGAGGGCCTAACGTTTTTTTAGGCCCTGTGGGCCCGGCCCTTTTAAAAAAATTGTCTTGAAACGAAAATGTAGGTGTCAATTTTTTTGGGATTTTGTTGGCAATTTTTTTCGCAAAAAAATTTTTTTGTTTTCGACTAGGGTTGTTTAAAGTTTAAAAACCGACAACAAGATTCTCATAAAGCACCACATATCTTTTCAAAAAATTTATAATTTGCGGACATTGAGAATCCAAACGGCTTTTCATTGTCCGCAAGCAGGGGTGGCCGCCGAGCCGGCCTGGCTTTTTGGGCCTGAGAAATTTAGAAACGTGCCGGGCATGACAATTTCCGGGCCGGGCCTGATAATTGCCGGGCCTTGGGCCTGGGATTTTTTTTCCAGGCCAGGCCCGCCTTACATATATTAAGTTGCTTGGGTCTTGGCACGAACCCAAGCATGCCAAGACTTTTTTGTGCAATTTTTCTGATTTAAAGTCAGGTGTAGCTGCCGGGCCGGGCCGGCGGCAGTTTATGGATAAAAAAGTTTTGTTAGAGAATTATGTACGCACTTTTTTTGAAGAAATAAGAGTTATTTCAGCAGCTTTACTATAATTGCAAAAAAAGTTTTGGCAGTTCGCGCCCTAGCCGATCCTGAAATTTTTAAAAATTGGCCCGTTTGCCACCCCTGTCCGCAAGTAAATTTTTTGGCGAAATGGTGATGGTACTGTCAGCGGATAGAACTCCCGTGTGGACTGCATGCTTTATTGGATCTGTATCACTTCGTGGAACCTGTAATATAAAATTCTTCGGCGATTAATTCAAGGATTTGATTTCATTGTCATGGATAACATAGTCTCTCCTCTAAACTTTTTTCTCTTGCTTTCTCTCGGATTTCGACGATGCATTTGACGACAATCGAGCAGCCGATCTAAAGTTTTTTTTTACTCTTATGACATGAATACCTGTGGTTAGATTTTTCGACCTTTAAAAAAATCAAATAAGCATCAAAATTGGGTACAAAAAATTCAGGTTCTGATTATCCTTTCCGTTTTAATACATCGACGCAAATATAATATATCCTGTGTTGTTTAAGCCGGTTCTTAAAATTCGGTTTTTTACGTTAAAACGTGTGCCATCTAAATTCGAGCGTCACATCAAACCGATTTTCAACGTTAATGGTGACATGGAATAATAATTAATCTTTTAGACTAATAGACTTTCCACTATTGTTATATGTATGTATGGAATAAAATACCATTGATCCTGACTAACGCGCTCATTATGTCCATGAATTGGAATATTGCAGCGACAATTAGGCTTTACGTTCAGACGTTGACTTCAATCGACGGACTGTGTCCCATGTACACGCAATCTTCGACAGCCTTCCAGCTCTGCGTATCATCCCAGCATCAGGTCTCAGCGTTCATGTAAGCTGCAACTTAGACTGAATGGGAAAAACTTCAAATTTGAAAGTAAGTTTCCGTTTCTGGCTTAAACACAAACACTTTAGATATTGCTGGCCACTGAAAGTTTTACTTTTGGAAAACCATTGGTTTAAAGTCGAGCATAGCCGACGTGTAGTGAAAAAATTCAATTAACTTATAATCCAGACCATATTTCATTTGCAAGAATAAATTAAGTTTATAAAATTTAAGTACTTTCCACCAAAGTTTTTTTGAAGCAAACTTGAAAAAGGCCGTGCCGGCATTTTCGACCCGCCATTGAGCATATTAGCAAAAAAGAAGTTGCACCACAATGGAACAAATAAGGAAAGAACGTTTTGAAAATATAATATACCAAATGATGGTCAAAGTAGAGTTGCAACATAGCCCATTTTGTAGCTTTTTAATTTTTTTGGTGCTTCTAGCTTCTACGCATATATGTATATAATTATTGTTTTACTAGAATATTTACATTAACAGGAAAATTGGGCCGAGCCTAATTGTGATCCATCAGGATAAGGTTGAAGAAAATTTGAAGCGGGCCGGGCCGCGATTTTTGGCCCGGCCTGAGGTCCATGTCTTATAGGCTGCTACTCTTTGAAGGTGTTATTATATTACCGAATCTACCTTTTGGACAAACATAAAATAAATTACATTTTGCTGTGCCCTTTCTCATGCACTGAGTTTTCCCATTTTCGAAAAAACACAGGGAAAGGAATACGCAGCGAAAAGAAAATATTAGTTGAGTCAGATGTTTGTGGAAGGGGTTGGTTTTTTTTCTGCTGGCCTCTCTTTAAAAATGTCTAATTTAATTCTTTCCCAATCGTTGTTAAAAGCAATTTTTTTACATGAATCTTTTTAAGCTCTACTAGGATTTGAAATGTGTCGAAAACTCAACATTTAGAAAATAGAATTCACAAGAGAAGCGCTCCAAGTGCGGCGCTCAGATTTAAACTTTGCGTACACTCCGGGCATAGGGCACATACATATCAATTCCTGAAAATCTTAGCTCGGACTTTTCAAGAGCCCCCGAGATATTATACAACTTTTGTGGCCGAGAGAGTACGCGACACGCGGAGAACGATAACAGAGAAAAACAGTTCCGGCTGTATCTTCGTCAGCTTCGAGCAAAAAAAATTATTTTTTGTGGGAAAATTACCTTCTACGGAAGAAATAGGCACAAAACTTTTCATGTCAAAAATTTGCAAAAAATGTCACTGTAAGTCTTTTTGCTGTCTGTAAAACTGTCTTAAAAGATTTTAACTCGTCAATTTCAATATATTTGCACAGCCGTGCGTCCGCACCTTATCTTCCCAAATTGAAAAAAATGCTTTAGGTGCCTCCCTTATCGGGTTTATGCAAGGCGAGCCATTCGTTGTAGTTTCTTGTTGAAAGTGCCGCTTTGCGAATTGTAAGAGCTGAACGATATTTCATTCAAATGGAAGCCACATCGTCAAGCGATTACCAGCATCTGATTGATGTAAGTGCGCACTGCCTGCATTTTTCAAACCATATCTTTTTAACTGCCGACGCTTTACTCTTCAGATTTCTATTTATCTCATATAAAAAATTTATCTGAAGTCCTTGACACGTTTTTAGATTGTATGTGGATCGCTTAACCCAGTCAAAATGGTATTCATTGTAAAACTACGTATCAGATCGAGCAAGGTCAAAAGAGTCAGGGTTTCTTTTTAACTGCGCACAAATAAGAAACGTTTTTTGCTACGGGACCAAAGAAAGAACTTCTTCAGTGAAAACAATGTTTTTACGTTGCTTTTTTCTGTGGCAAATGCCGTTTCAACGCACAAAAATATTTATCTGACCATAATAACCAAGAAGCTCGGTCGAATATGTCATAAAGTCCACAAGTTTTTTTGCGAATTAGAGGGCCAGAACTCATACTGTTAATTACATAGTCAAATAATCGCACTGTACTACTAACTTATGACATTCATTTTACAATTTTCCATATTTCAGATATTTAAATACCTCGACGATGAATCCTTGCAACAACTGCAGCTCACATCCAAACTTACCTACGACATTGTAAAAGCCCACCTTTATCAGCTCAGTCGGCCGTGTTTAGAGATTGTTCAAATCAGCCAAACGGAGAATAAAATTCAATGCCGATGTTTGCATAAAAACGGAAAAGCAAAAGCTTTTGAGACCGACAACATTCGAGTAAATTTTTTGATAAGATTTAAAGCAATAGAGCTCAAATCTAATCATGCAATTGCAGGATGCGTTTCGGTGGCTAAGGCCTTTGATCCATAACGCAGATATCCGTTTATTCGCAATGATTCAAATAAATCTCGACGATTCCTGCCTCCAAGAACTTGCCGGCTGCCTTCCCTCGCACCTTAAACAACTTAGCATGAGTGGCGTGGATTTTCTGGAAATCTCGCCAAGTGCTTTCGAAAATATGCTTTCGTTAACGTTACGTGCCGATCGATATGCTTTCACGTGTGTTACGAATGTGGCTAGTGGGCATTTCAATGGGAAATTATTGGAGAGTGATGCATTTATGGAAGCGGAGCAGGTACAAGGATCGGCCATACATATTAAAAAATTTTTAGATTGACATCGACATTTTAAGCTTTCAACATCTCACATTGCCATGCCTGTCTTTTTATGAGAATTCCATAATTACTTGGTTTTTCCATGGCCGTCAAGAGATTCGAAGGACTTTAATTGGCAATCGACTATGTTTAGGGCCATTTTTCTTGGCTGTTCTCTTGAAAGTAAGATTTAGAATGGAAGTGTCTCAACAAATTTTTTAAAATATTGCACATGCGTTGGGCTTACGGAAGGTATCAACTTCCGCAAAATTTAGCTTGCGCTTTCACGAGACGCCCGAGATATTCAACTATCTTTTTCTACGACAGAGTGCACAGAATAGGGAGAGTGGGGGGAGGGAAAGATAAAAAATTTTTCCCGAAGTGCGGCCCAGGTATGAAATGCTGAAGTGCCGAATTTCGGACAGCTTTTTAATTAGAAGTCTTATTTGTTTTTTTTTGCAAAGTGCAAGCCAGGAATTTTGCCTACGACATAGAGAAACGTTGTCAAAAATTTTCTAATAAATTTGTAAAATCTACACACTTTGATCACCTGCGTGCAAATAAAATCAGAATAAATAATTTTCAGACATTCATGGCGGAGACAACTTCGAGGCCGGCTCAAATGGTCCTCTGCGGTCGGATTACTCAATGCACCGAATCGTACAAACATCTTATGCACCTAAAAAGAGGGAAAACAGTGCTGACCATTCGGAATGAGAACACGGCTGAGGAACTGATTGTTTCAATGCTCGCATCCGAGGACAAGGTTGAGGTGTGCAGAAGAGAAATCGGTAATAACAACGATATTAAGAGACTAAGGCCAGTTGGTCAAGCTGTTCGTTGACAACGAATTCATTGTAATAAATTATTTGAATTTTATTCTTCGAAAGGTTTTTTTGCAAGCGATCCAAACAGAGAAAAGTCAGCTGACGATATCCAAGTGGAAATTTCGCAAGATCAAAATTTCATCAATATGTATGCTGACAAAAACAACAATTATGAGAAAGTTGAAGAAATCCTCAGCACACCTGCAGGAAGGCACACTAGCGCGGCGAGTTATTTCCGATTTAATCCCTCAAGAAACGTCATTTGTGCCCGCACCACCAATCTCTTTAATAAATCGCCCTAATTCTCAACCTCATTTACTTGACCTACCTCAATAAGAAAACCTGCCAAAAAAACGCTCACGTCGATAACAAATCTTTTGCCCCATTCACTCGCCTTTCACCTGAATTTCTGGCATCCTGCCTCCTCAAAAAACGCGCAGTGTACAAGACAAAGAATGATTAAAATCTCCGACCTTGCTTCAACGCTTTCAGCTTTCAGCGGCTTCTTATTCTCTCTTATAAAACGTCTTCCTGGGGTCTAGTACAAATTTTGTGAAGATTAAATCAGTTCTTACAAAAGCTGAAGGGCCAAGGAGCGACTTCCCATCTTTTTTCAGTTGTTTTCACCTCCAATCCGCTGTTTGAATAGACTTTGGAAGATTATATAAGCTTTATATTCTACCGGTTAAACCTACGGCCTGAATTTGGCTTCAATCACAGCGTTTGAAGTTCTCATTTCTCTTAGCTGCATTTCAGCGCTGTTTTCGCCCATATAATTGTGTTTTCTTAATAGACCAGCTCCCTCCAAAATACCTTCAAGTGGCATTTAATTTGACCCCCGACAACCTATCCTTTCTTGTTCTGGTTTTGGTTTTCGAGTTATATAGTGAACCTGAAGGCGAATATCTCTAAAAATTAATATCTAATCATAAAAACGAGCTGTGGAAAAATTCCCGAAAGTTGTATAAAAATTTATGATGACAATGTCCTATTGAACTCAAAGTTTTGCAGGCATGAACATGGAAGAGCCAATATTAGAAGAGTCAACTGACATAGTGGACCAACAAATTGGGTATCAACGTTATGGCCATGGGAATGAATACATTCTAGCAATCTGTGGAGCCGTAGGTTCGTCTTTTTAACATTGGGAATGTTTTTGTCAGGATAGAGTCTTCTTGTAAATAACAGAAGAAAATTTAAGGAACATATAAGAAAGATTGGCCGGAACAAGTGCTTCGAGCATTCGACCCAACCAAGTTCACAATAGTGTGTTTGGACCCGCCGGGATATGGCACAAGCCGGCCGCCCGATCGTGTTCAAGAAGTAAATCGGTGCAAGAAGGACGCCAAGTACTGCATTGAGCTAATGAAAGTAAGCATGAACAAGTCTCTATGAATCTTCTGCAGAAACTAAATTTAGTTCCATTTTGCGTAATGGGGTGGAGCGAGGGCGCCCGGACCTCAGTACACGTGGCTCATCAAGGCCAAAAGCGTGTGAACCGTGTCGTGCTCATGGCCGCAAGCACTCGCGCTGATGCTCGGGGAGATCAAGGATTTCAAGGTAAATAAAATGCAATTCCTGTTGTCATATCTTCACGTGACCTACTTATTATTATACATTCTTATAGGTATTCGAAATACTGATCTGTGGCTACCAGATATGAGAGAAAAATACTTGAAATTTTGCTCAGATGAATTTCTGAAGGTTCAGTGGGCGGCATTGTGCGATGTTATCCATGAGTGAGTAACCGCTTTTCAAAAATTTGAAGACCCATTTCTTAAGTCTGTGAAAAATAGACAATAAAAATGTTCTTGTCCTTTTTACAAACGGTGCAATTTTAGAGTTTTTCTAAACTACGGAGGTCGATTTCCGTCTGATATGATTCTGCATACAATAAAACAGCCGGTCCTGTTGACCTACGGCGGCGCGGACAAGTTCATCATGGACCAGAAGTATTTTAAAAAAAAGATCCCGCACCTTAAGTAAGTTGCCGCTACAATTAATCCTTTCGATAACCTGGCGTCAAAGACATCATTTCAGAGAAGCGGTCCACATGACCGGAGGACACGAATTTTACGTCGCCTATCCTCGATGGTTTGCTCTTCGGGTTAATGAATTCTTCAAGCAAACTGGGGGACAGATCTAATTGACTGCTCTTACTTTTGCTTTCGAAGCTTTCAGTAGTTCTAATAAAGTCCATTCATTCGTTGTACTCTTCTGCTTATCTGCTTCTATATGTATGCGCTGCAATTGGCTAACATTATATTGCTTTCTTGATTTGGCCAGCAAGATTTGTCGACCTTGATACGGGCATTGAATTTTTGGTGGATTTTATGAGTTTTTCGAACGGGGTTTTACACATTATTGATAATTTTTTCTCCGTTTGCAACTTTAACCGCGACAATTTCAAACACATTTCACGAGTTGTTTGCCGAAAGTAGCACAGATTCTGCACTTGCAATTTAGGCTCATTGCACTGGAAAAATGTCGATCGAAGCCATGCACGAGCGCATAATCGAGGACTACGCCAACATCGAAGACGTTCAAATTGCGTATCAACGTTACGGACATGGACCAAACTTTTTACTCGGGATTTGCGGGGGCGTCGGCTGTTACAAAAAAGACTTTCCGGAGCATGTCTTGCGGTCTTTCGACCCGGATTATTACACGATCGTGTCATTGGACCCGCCGGGGTATGGGAACAGCCGACCGCCGGCCAGGAACCAGGAAATAAACCGATGCAAGAAAGACGCCAAATACTGCGTTGGGTTGATGAAGGTATGTCGGACAAATCTTGCTTTGGGGAGTCACAAGAAACTAAAACAAAGTTTGATTTAGCATCTCAACCTTACGCCCTTCTGCGTGATGGGATGGAGCGAAGGAGCGCGAACATCGATCCATGTCGCCCATCAAGGAAAAAATCTGGTCGACCGAATCATTCTTATGGCAGTCACAACCCGCGTGGACCCTCGAATTGACAGCGCATTCTTAGGTACCCGAAACACTGATCAATGGCTGCCAGAGACCTTGGAACCCTACACCCGGCATTATCCAGAAGAGTTTGTGCGTGAGGAATGGGCGGCAATCTGCGATGTGGTTCATAAGTATGTAAATCTTTGACTAAGGCAACTTCTTTAGAGTATTTGAAAACTTTGGAGGGCGTTTTCCCTCGGATCTCATCTTGCACACGCTCAAGCAACCGATTTTGAACATTTACGGCGGATTGGATCGATTCATCATGGATCAAAAGTACTTGCAAGAGAAAGTTCCGACTATACGGTAAGTTAGGCATGTACTCCTTGCCCGCGTCTGTACAACGAATTGCAAGGCACAAAAAATTGTTCATTATATAAGTTTTTTTTTGACTTTCTGGAAATCTTTTGCATACATACCGGGTATGCGCCAAATATCAATACATGAAAATTTTAGAAATTTTTTTTTCGCGCCTTGTGGGCGCAGCCAAGATGTAATATATAAAGCGACCTTTGAGGTCGAAAGAGTACGCAAAGCCCAACTTCGTTATCTGCCGCGCATCTTTTGAAATATGGAATTAAAGCTGTTGTTTTAGCACCGCCGTGCATGCCCAAGGCGGGCACGACTTCTACGTGAAATATCCCAGATGGTTGGCGATGAAAGTGACCCAATTTTTCAAGGAAACGTCTCAACAATTCAAGCCGTCCTTGTAAAAAGAGTTACCAATTTTTTAAACCATTTAGATAATCGGCTAGAAGATTTTTTTATTAAACCTTATGAAATAAAGCAATTTTAACTGAAAGTTACGATTCATCGTCGGAGTCGCTGATTTGATCGGGCAAAATGAGAGGGAGTTCTTCCAGTTTCTGAGGTTTCAAGGCCGAAGTCATACCCGCAGTCGGTTCTTCCTCTTCGTCCGAGTCTTCCGGCACCAAAAATCCAAGTTTTTGACCCATTTCTTGAAGACTTTCGTTCGCCACTGATGCTTCTGGAATTTGGGACTTCAAGGTTTGTATTTCTTCAGCTGGAAGGAACCTGAAATACCACAATTAATAGACTAATGTAATGAATTAACATAAATGTCCAATAAAACCTTTGTAATTCAAAGTGAGCCGTGAGGCACTCACTCACCGTTCTTCCAGCCATCTTGGATGGTCCTGTGTAAACTGAACATGCATTCTTACGGCCCGTTCCAGATCTCCAGTTTCCACTTGATATTCTAGACTACTCAACGTCGCGTCTACGTTGTGCAAATGAGCAACCAGAAGCTTTAGCTCGAACGGAATAGTAAACGATTTGCATCGAGCCAAATTAAAGAAATCGGGGATAACCCCGGACTCCGAGTAGTCAAATTGGACAACAACAAATTTGGAAAGGGAGACAACAGTTGATGGGAAACCGTTCTGTCTGTTCTGTCCGTCGGGTTGGGGCAGCAGCATCGGTGCAGTATTGGTGATGCGGCTGACGGCCTAGAAAGAACAATTTTTCTTTAGTGATACTATTACCACAGCTATCTTAATTTACAATAGAAGGATTCCAAGTGCGACGCAAGTCCTAAAGCATATAACACTTAAATTAAAAGAAATAACCTAAATAAGGCCCAATAATCAAAAATCTCACTTGGCGTACTTCCCCTGATTCTACAAGTCATCCGCGACTTCCCCTTCCATTTTACTGACTTCAAATTGCAGTAAGAAATTTAAAGCTTACCGTAATCACCAAATGTAGCGCCGCATTAAACATGTCCGGATACGGGCGCCTTTGGCGCATCTGCCTACCCTTTGACAAATGCTGAAAGGCATCGGAAAAGACAACAATCACATGACTGCAATCCTCAATGTTCTGCTGAAGCCAGACGGAGGGCCGAATATTTGTGTCGCACAGATCGAACTGGTCCAAATGAACTTCAGCATTGGCATATCGCGTCAAAAAATATGCCAACTGTGCCACTGCTTCGCTATGCGCCTCCGAATCATCCGAATAAACGATTAGCACCTTCGGTGTCGCTTGGAGTTCGAACAATTGTGCAGGACGACGGTTGAACATCTTTGGCCGAACAAATTTTATGTAGACAATAAGAATCACGGCTGCGATGCACAACAGGGCGAATATAACTGAAAATCCAATGCTCAAGGTTAGAACACGTTTTAAAGGACGTGTTAATAAAATTTTTCAAATTTAATCCAGCTCACCAATAAATATTGCCATGGAACTTCTAGCCGCATTCACCAACGGACGAACTCTTCGCCATGCCGGCGTGAACTTGTCTTCCGTCAGTGAAAAATTAAGCATTGTATGATGGCACACTTCACATCCGTCCTCTTTATTGCAATGAAGCTCACAATTGTGCCGTTTGACATACCCCACTACTAAATACTCGCCCTTCTCCAAGTTCTGGACCTTCAAACCCGTGGCAGACGCCTTGACCACCTCTTTTCTAACCAATTTCGTCTTATCACCGTCTTTGCTGTACAAGTTTAGGTTCATCTCAAGAACTTTTGCCTCTTCTGGCGGCTTTTGGTAACGAACCCAGACCCCGTCTTTTGGGATCGTGTCCACAAATAAAAACGGTGACCACGCGTCGAACGAGAGTCCTTGAGGATCGTCCTTGTCAAAAACGTGATGAATTCTCGGATCGTATCGATAATCAAGAGGCATGGTTAAAAACACTTCACTCCGACATCTTTGCGGCAGTAGAACAACATTTACAACATATTCCGATAATCCATACACACGAAAACAGTTAACATCTGCGCGAAAAGTCGTCTGCAAAACGCGATGTAAACTAAAGTAAGACATGTGCATAAAAAGAAAACAAAAATTGCTCTCACCGCAGTATCATTCAATTGAAACCCTCGACAAGGCTCGACGATCTCTCCGTAACGAGTCAACTGCATTTGATTGTCGTGGCAGTAGTTATCACTCTGGTCCGGTGCATTTAAACATGAATAAAAAAAGAAGATGGCCTGCGTGGGCTCAAATAAGATAGCGCTCATATTGAGGACAATGTGCGGAAGGCTAGAAAACAATTTCACAACTCTCCAACTTGATCATGAACAATATTAAAATTCAAAAATCCAACTCACAATCCAGTACCCGTTGGAAAAATAGTTTGAGTATACAATGACACGGCCACTAGTTTCTCATCACACTTTTGGAAGGAACTCCACTCATTTTGCAAGATGTCTTTGCACAGTTTCGAACTTCGGACCACATTGTATCCCGCATCCTCTGACGAATCAAAGTAAAACTGACAATTTGGTGCGGCCCCGACCAAATTAATGATGATTCCAAGAAAATAAAGGTAATACATCGTTGTTAAAGAACAATAAAATCAACAAAAGTGGATTGTAAGAACTGCCTATGGAATTGAGAATACTTCTAAGCTTGCTGTACTTGCTGTGTTTCTTCTACAGGTTGAGTTGAAGCCACATACTTTTGTCCCTCCTTGGCTCGGATATAGGTCTTCGGATGGATCGGAAGCAACCCCGCAAGGCCTGCAATAGGAATATAAAAACACAAAGAAATCAAACGGCAAAAGATCGCTGAATTCTTCCAATACAACAATATTCAACAAGTCAAACCTCTAAAAATCAAACAAAAATAATGAAAACCGTCCTACCCAGAAGTTCAAGAACAGGAACGGAAACCCTGGCGTCCCTTTCGCCAAGCCAGTACTTGATACGTCCAATATTTAACGACACCAACTTCTCGTTGTTGATGTTTGGGAGTGGATCGAACGATCCTACCTGTAATACATAAATTTAAAAATAAACTAATACAGCATGTAAAAACGGTAAAACAGGTCAAACTATAAGTTAATTCGCCAACCCTTAATCTTATTATTCCATCCTAAATTCTAAAGGGAAAATAAACGACTTACCTGTTCAATAATGCTGCCTTCGTATCTTCTACCGAGTTTGGGATCAGGGAAGACGCAGATCTGATAAAAAGGTCGGTTCGTACACCCGAACAACGCCAGGCCAATCGAAGGACGGCCAAATGTCGAAGGGTTCACCAACTGTCGCATTAAAGCATCAACTAGACCGCTAGAGACGGAACACGGCAAGGGCACTAAAAAATTCTCAAATTAATCTAAGAAATAATGGAAAAATGCGTAAACTTCGTCAACAGGATAAATGAACTAAAAAAAACTAAGGTAATCCTGTAAAACCAAACAAAAACGACCCAGAAACATTTCTTCCGAAGAAAAATAGGAAATAACGCCAATCGATTGTGACACTTCGTCGAAAGACGAAGTGACACAATTATTTTTGCGCTATTTGCAGAATTTATCTCGGTTTTGTCGGGCTTCGAAACAAACCCAGCATTGAGGTGCGATCTCGAATTGTTGGACCTTCTCACTTATTTTTCAGCTTTATTTCTAACTGATTATCATCATGGAAGTCGAAGTTAATCGCGTTTCCCACCGAGAAGAGGATTTCATGAACAATGAACCGTCGATGAGTGGTAAAAGCATTGTCGGACTGATCATTCCTCCACCAGATATTCGAGGTAAGTGGAGTTTTTTGTTTTTGGAGTTTTTTTAGCTCTTGAATGTTTTATTATGTTGTTTTAGCAATTGTGGAAAAGACTGCACAATTTGTCGCCAAAAATGGAATTGATTTCGAGAACAGGATCAAGGAGAAGGAATCAGGAAACAGCAGATTTGGCTTTTTGGCGCCAAACGATCCGTATCACGCGTTTTATCGTGCGAAGGTTGCTGAGGCAGAATCGGGAAAGTCGATTGAACCGACAAGGGCCCACTTGCCGGATGCTGTTCGTGACCATGTCAAAAAGGTGGAGTTCATTCCAACACAGCCCCCACCAGCCTACGAATACATGGCTGATCCTGCAACCATCAACGCCTTTGATTTGTAAGTTGTTCTTCCGTTTTCTTTCAGTTTTTAGGGGAAGAATGAAACATGTTTTTCAAAACGCCACAAACAACATTTTTCTTATTTTAGAGACCTTATGCGGTTGACGGCATTGTTTGTGGCTCGAAATGGAAGGCAATTCTTGACAAATTTGATGAATCGCGAAATCAGAAATTACCAATTCGACTTCTTGAAGCCTCAGCATTCGAATTTCCCCTATTTTAGCAAACTTATTGAACAGTACACCAAGGTAATCTGCCATTTGATTATTTTTACTTTCTAATTTTAGATAATAATTCCTCCGAAGAGCATAATCGAAGATTTGTCGCGTCAAATGGAGTATGATGTTGTTTTGGGAGACGTCAAATACAGAGTGGCATGGGAGAAGCACCAGAAGGCAATAAAGGATCGCGAAGACCGAGCTTTAGAGGAAGAGAGAATGGCTTTTAATTCGATTGATTGGCACGACTTCGTTGTGGTTCAAACGGTCGACTTCCAACCCAACGAAACCCAGAATTTGCCTCCATTATGCACGCAGAAGGATGTCGGCGCCAGAATCCTCATGCAACAGCGAACAGAAGCGGCGAAAGCAGCTGCGGAATCAGTCGCGATGGAAATGGATTCGGACTCAGATGATGAGGAGAAAGACCGTGATCAGACCCAACGAGCTGCTTATGAAGTTACACAGCCGGCGCCCGCACCTCCCACTATGGATTCAGCTGTGGTTAGAGATTATGACCCCAAGAAGGCAAGACAGCAAAACCAGAAGAAGATCAGTGAAAAGTATATTATTTCACCCCTTACAAACGAACGAATATCCGCTAATCAACTACCCCAACATGTGAAATACAACATTGTGGACCCACAATTCAAAGAACAAAGAGATCGGTTGGTTTTTATTGTTTTTCATAGATAACATGGTATTGGTGTTTGAACTTTGTTTCACATTGGTGTTTACTTTATGTTTTGTAATTACGATTTATTTTTTAGGGAGCAAATGGAGCGGCAGTCCGATGACACATTGAACCTCACATCCGGAACCGAGATCAGTCGCAATATTCAAAAAATGGCAATGTACCGAACGGATATCTTTGGAAGTGGAGCTTTAGGGGCTGAACAGGCCGACATTGGCCAGAAATTGAATGATATGCCTCCTCCACAACACCCACCAAAACGGACTGGCGGAAACGGACCAAATGACTCGAAGCGGCCTAGAAATTGAACTTTCTCATATAAATTGTTGTTGAAAGTTGTTGGAATTGCCCTTTATTCGACGGTATAAATATTATTATGTCAAATCCATGTATTATACATCCTTGTATTTTTAAGAGACCGGTTTAATTTGGTATCCGAAAATAAGCACGCGAATTCCAAAGTCTATGTTGTTTCGGGAAAACAACGCGGTCGCCATTTGGTTGTAATGTGCGACCGAGCAATCAATTTAGTTACCGCCTTATCAGCACGGTTGTTTTGAACAAATAAAAATGTTGGGACTGAAAACCGATACCATCGATGATTGATTCTTATAAATTTTTTGCCGTGACCATCAAAAAAACGGGCGCTGTTAGGACGGTGTGATACTCCGTTAAGCGTCGTTCGAAGCTTTACCGAAATTTGAATAGGTATTATAATATAACCTACTTCGAGCGATAGATGCAAGGTCAAAAAAGATGGAAATCTTGGGTGTTTGCTTAATCAAAGATCTTCTGTTCAAGGTCTTAATATGCTTTTTATTGCACGTGGCAGATAAACAAGCGTGACGTGAAGGGCGTTAGAATCTTTGTGATTTTTTATGACCTGGAGATTCCAACGTACCGCGGAACTTGGGTACAACGACAAAAGTTTAGAAACGATTTTAGAGGTCACGAAAGTCAATTTTAGGCCGAAATTAAAGGGTCAGTACAACTTCTTTTGAATCGCGCTATTTGCAGCCTTCCTAATAACTATCTTACTGCTTTGCACAAAGGTTGACTGATAATTTTTGTTGAACAAGGAACATTCTTGAGATGCCTTGCTCACGATCATATTTTTATAATACTTTTTCTAACAATGAGATGCACGTAAAGTCGTCTGTTTGCGCTTTATAGAAGTCTCCGGCTTATAAGATACTCATCAGGTGTATCTTTAATTCTCTTCTTTGGCCTTTTTTTTCGTCAAAATATTGACGGAATTCTTGCGTTCTTTGCGATAAAATCTTTCTATCCTTTGCCCTTTACCGAAATGTAAACATTATAAAAATACACTTGATTTACAAATCAGTTATCCTTGCAAGCACGACCTTTAGCGCTTTATCGACGCGTTTTGTGCACTTGTTCTAATAACCAAGACCATAATTGGTAAATAGTTTTATCAAAAATTCTCTTCTATCAGTGTGGTATGAGAAATGTATCATGCCATTGATCGCTGTTTTAATTAATAAGACAATCAATATTCTAGTTTGTAAGAAAAGATTGTGAAGTTTACAATTTGTAAGTCTTACTGTGCGGCGTGAAATTGTTTGAACTGGTAGCTAACTACTTTATGAGTTGCAATAAGAATCCGTATGATTATGACCAAGCAGCGATTATTCCCACCATGCACAGCATTCCGGTTGTTTTGCCGCCGATCGGTGTCCAAAAAAATGTAAAAATAAAAAATGGACTTTACGTTTTTTAATGTACTTGGCTAGCCAGAAAAGCAAAATAAAACATCGTTTTATAGAGTAGGCAATTTCCTTTCCGAATATATAAATTTTGTCATTAGGCTGCTTCCTACCGTCGAGAAAAATGTCATTAAAAGAATGTTAATTTCGATTTTCAATGCCAAAAAAATGTACTTTCTTGGACCCTAAAAAAAGATGCTGGAGTCGATCGTGTAGAGAATTTAAACGGCTACAACATATTAAAATTTTAAAAAAATTGTGGGGGTTTGAGCAAAGATAGAGTCGAAAAATGCCTAATTTTGGCCGTTTTTTCACTTTTTTAACTTATTTGCACGTTTGGTGCAAAAATACAAAATCGACGCTGGTATAACGATTGTCTATGTCATGGTTGATATATATGTCCATTTTTTAATTCTGCCGACTCTTTTCAATGGCCGCGTATCGATTTTAATCTGTACCTTTAGCTTACTGCTTTTGTCGTTTGAAATCGCTTTATTTCCTCCAATATAACTTTGTGACAGTTGCTAAGCATGTTTATACAAGTTATTGATTGTTTTGGCACAAAGAAAACATCGTCAAAAATTAAAAAAACTTTTTATCCAACCTAATAAATTAAAAAACGTGATGTCCATTTTTTATTTTTTCATCTTTTTGAACACCGATCGGCGGAAAAAACTTCTGAACTGCCATGTGAAATAATTTAATAATTTGATAATTTAAGGGCCATAATCGCTTGAAAAAGAAATAATTGTTTAGACAACATTCTCATCAAAACCAAATCAAAGATGTTGAATTAGTAAACTAAATCATCCAAATGGCCAGCCAAAAAGGGTTGGACTCGCTGCTAAATCTTCAAAGTTTCTCAAAAAAAGGCTAATCCAATGTGTTGACTATTTCGAGCATTTTGGCTATAAATTCAACTTTCTCGACAACTTTATAGCCCTTTTCTGGATCTACATATTGGGTATTTAACCGTTTTGACTAGCAATTATGGACTTTGAATTAACTAATTATTTCAAACAGTGGGTCATAATCGCTGATATGTCAGAATCGCTTTTATATATGCAATTAAAAGCAGTGAACGTTTCTTTGTTCTTTCCCAATTTTTTTCATTTTCATCTCTGGCTCGGTTCTTTCATCTTTACGCGGTTAAGCTTTCTGAGCACCCTAAACTCTCAAAACTTAGGCAAAAAATGTCTGGAGCTTCGATCCCCCGAATTATTGAAGGGGTTCAATATTACACGCCCTACTTTATTCAAATGTTAGTGTACTTTTGGATCGACTTTTTCAAAGCCTTCTCTCCGGTTTGGCCGCGCAAGTCCATCAAGGGGCAGTTGATGGTGATTACTGGTGCTGGCTCTGGAATGGGAAGAGAGAGCGCAAAACAGGTAAGCTCATTTTATACGTTGGCCTGTTTCCAAAATATATTACTGACTGAAATACTGTCTATTAACGATTCCAGTTTGCTCAACAAGGCGTCCGCCTCGTCCTCTGGGACGTTAATGAACAAGGACTGAACGAAACGAAGGAAATCCTTTTGCAAAACGGCCATGACAATGTTCAAGTAATGCGAGTCAACTTGGGAGATCATGATGATGTGAAACGCGCTGGAGCCGAAGTTCGTGACAAATTCGGGGTCCCGGATTTAATCTTCAATAACGCTGGAATTAACGGCGCTTTTTCGCTGACCGAGTGTGATATGGGGAAATACGATAACACCATGAACATCAACAGCCGCGCTATTGTGACAGTTGTAAATGAGTTCTTGAACGACATGATTGAACGAAACTCCGGTCATCTGATCACATTGACCTCGATTGCCGGCTATCAAGGTGCTGGAGGCCTAATTGCGTACAGTATGAGCAAGTTTGCAGCGGTCGGATACATGGAGTCGGTGCGAAATGAGATGAAATCGAAGAAGGTCGATGTCAAATGTACTACAATTGCTCCATACTACGTGAAGACTCCGTTGACCAGAGGCGTCGAATACGAGTATGTGTTTTCGAATAATTCTGGCTCAAGTAACCCGTCGTGGATTGTAGCTTTGTTTCAGCAACTATTGGGCTCCCATGTGCGAACCAGAATATGTCGTGTCTCAAATTGTTGAAGGGGTTCTTCGAGAATCTGAGGAAATTTTTGTCCCAAAATGGTCATGGGTGTATGTGGTTCTGAAGGGGTAAGTCAGCGTGACGACATAGCTTTTTTAGATGAAAAATTTATTTGGAATAAATTGCTTAAAGGGACGGTAAAGCTACTTTTAAATCGCGCTTTTTACGGCGTGGAACGAAATGTCCAAAAAGTTGCTTCGTCTACTGTTACAGTAACAACGGGGAAAAAGTATGGCGACATTCTACATGTTTGCTAATTATTATTTTACTGTTTACAACGCTGCTGCCTTTGTTTTTGCCGCAGGACATACAGAAAACGTTTTTGACATTTCGTTTCGCACGCCGTGAAAACGCAATTCAAAAGAAGCTTTTTAGAACATTTTGTTATGCAGAAATGATTTCTTTAAAACAAGTTACCTATGTGTATCTCAAGCCCAATAATTACAGAGTCCTGCCGACCCGTGTGATGGACCTTTTCACCGAGGCATTTGAAGTTCATACTTTGCCGATCGGATTTGAACGGTTCCGTCAACAACAAGCAAAAAATAATGGAGAAAACGGCTTAGCAGCCAACGGCGCTAGTCATTAAAGCCAATTTTCGAAATGGTAGCATCTTATATGAGACACTAGTTTTTAGCAGTGATTATTTTTATAATCCTTAACATAAACCATTTAACAGTACTGTACACAAGTGTGATGACTCGAGATTTGATGGTTTTGAATGACCAATTTACAATTGATTCAGTGAATCTCGTTGACAGGGCTCCGTAAAATCAGGGTCAAAATCTGGATGCAATCGCACATTGTCTAGTGCGCAAATACCATGCTTAGAGCCGAGATTTTCGCAAATAAAGATTATCTAAAATCGTGTTAAATTAAACAGATATTCAGCATACCTTCTCCGTTCCAGCAACACACCCCATCATCCCACCGCGCCACAAAATATTTCCTTGCGTTCGCTCCGATTCGAACGGACATCTGAGTTGGGACTTTCCGTTGGCTTTAAATTGACAGCACCCCATAAATCGTTCGCCTTCTGTCCATTCCAAGTAGTCAAACACAACAAAGAATGGGTCAGAAGCGTTGGTTGGGGTCTCGATGGACGCCACCTGCCCAGGTGGCACCCTGGTCTCAATGAAATTGGAAGTTCCTACTGAAAAAAGGGTGATTCAATTATTAGTGTACAGGCATTCGCGTAATGAATTGCTGACGCAAATATGTCTTGTTTTACGGGCCAAGAAATCTTTGCTTACCGGTTACTTTTCGAAAAACGGTAGGGTTCATGTTTCTAAACGAACAGAACCCATTCTCAAAAAGACATCCACCACTGATATCACAAAACTTTTCTTTGTATTCAGGAAGTACAACTTCTTCTATTTGAGCGTGCTCCTGCAAGTCACGAGTCGTTGACCACACCGGTGGCGCTGTGGGTGGTTCTTGGGATAAAGGGCGAGTTGTCGAAAGAGACTGTGTGGTAACATTAGACATCGGCAATGTTTTTGTGGGCACTGTCGTAAAAATGTCGAAGGGAGGCGGCGTTGTTGTAATAACGGACGCCAAATGTGCTGGGTGAATGTGAGGAGGTATGACGTCGACGAAATGATGGTTGAATGAAGAAAGATGAGAGTGCAACTCGGGTGGAACAACTTTCAACGGATTTATCGAGATTGCTAAAAATTTATATTTTTATATTTTGTCGCTCCCAAATATTCTTATTGTTTTATGTAAGACTTACAACTTTCTTGCTCGTTCACTATATCTTCAGGTTCATCGATCCTTTTATGCAGCGGTTGAATTCGAAGCCGGGCCAGTGTTGACGGATTTTCAGAAGTCGCAGTCAATTTATTTTGAAATTCGTGGATGGGACTTTGAGTCTCAAAATTTCTTGAAGCCGTCTGTTCTGTTGCCGTCATCCTGGGTGGAAACGCGGTAACCGGTAAATTCACTGTTGTTTTTATTGGATTCTCCGTTGTCTCTTCTTCAGGATCCTCTTCTTTCTCGTATCTTGAGGAATTAAATGTTGGTTCCAAAAACTCAGCAAAGTCTTTGCCAAACATTTCGCTTAAAGCTGAAACATTGCACACGAGAAATTAGACTTTATCTGCGGCGCACTCGCATGGGTTAGACTTACGATCTGGAAAATGTGCTGTTTTGGCGGTTGTCGACACTTCCGTGTTTGAGGTTTTATTTAATGAATCTTCCGAGCTCTCTGTCGAAGTTTTTAAGGCCTCATCGTTCTTGCGTTTGCTCCATCCAGACGTTAGTATTCTTTTCGGATTGCGAGCAGGTTGAATTGGTTTACTGCTGGTTGAATTTGTCGTTATTAAGCGGCTGATATTGTTAGGCTTGTCTCCAGCGATGACTCTAGGGGCGGCTAGTTGTTGAGCTTTGAATTCTTTCCTCATAAGCTGTTTCTCCAGTAGTTTATCGTAATAGCTGCGTTTTTTACTTAAAAGTTCTTGATAATGATCGGCCTCAGTGTTTCCTTGCCTTAATACTGGAATTCGTTCTGCAAAAAACAAAAAAATGAAGTTTTAAATATTTGCGAAGACGGCAAGGATAAAGCGTTTTGGTTGCAATAATGAACACGTACCAACATGAGGAGCTATCCCGACTTGTTTTTGTCGTGGAGCGGCTTCATCATCCCTACCATCTTTGTGCTCATAGAACCGCGGTTTTACATCCTTTCTGAGAGGCTTGGTGTTCACATCGCAGGGCTCAGTTTCAACATCCAAAAAATCGATCAACCCTGTTGGCGGGACGTGAACACTTCTGCTGCGTAACACAATGATTATCTAGAAAGATTTATTCAAGGACTGTACCCTGCCAAGAAAAAAAATGTTGAAATTATAAAAAAAACTATTCTGTTTTAAAAATCCAATGCAACATCAAGAGAGCACAAAATATAATATAACTTGCAAAAGTCCGATGTTACTTACATTAACGGGATAGCCCTGTATAACTCGTATAGTCTGCGTTTCAACAAGGCCATGTTTGTTCGAGTCTAATTCTTTGCACTGGGAAGTTTTTCGTTCTGGAGTGTTTTGCCGAAAACACATTTGAAACATTGAAACCGGGCTTGCCCAATGTCTGAAAGAAAGTGAGGGTTTTTGGCAATTTTCCGACTTTTTGCGCTAACCGAGAATATTAAACGGATTACCTAATAGAAATCTTCAGGATTCCAGTTCTTGTGCAGTAATCGCAGCTTTCCAAGGCGCTGAGTTCGTGCGGATCACTTAAAACGCTGGAGTAGTAGCCGCTGGCTGAACGCAAACAAATTTATGACAACAAAGTCTTCTCACTCACCCGGAGGCGCTCTTAGTGTTCCCAGCCGGAACGTCCGCCGATAATATGTGTGATCAATATGGTCATGGTACTTCCAAGGCCGTGAACTGTTGTTCTCACGCCAACAACAATCGGAGGACACATTTAAGCAAGAATCTGAAGAATTAGAAGCTTGCGTAAGCGGTATAAAAGATAAAAGAAAGCTGGCAAACTCACGAACCATTAGCAAAAGTCGAATGGCACAAAAAGAAAAACGAGAGAAGAAATAACAACTGGGAGCTTTGATCATACCGGTGTCTCATTATGAGGAGATGAAGTAAACAAAACAATTTCTAATTACATCGGTCTGAAAAATTAGAATCAAAAGCTCTCATTTTAGCTTAAAGCCTTCCAACTTACCTGGGCCTAAAGCTCAAGCAACAGAGGAAGCTGTTTTCCGCTCACTCAGTTCGTCAAGTTCGTGTTTGTTGAGTGAAGATGCGCAAGATGTATGGCGGACCTGGTGATGTTTAAATATTATATTAAATGATCCGCCGGTTACAGAATCCTTTCTTTCCCTCCATTTACCTGCGATTTCCTCTCGCCGGTGTTTCAATGCCGGAGGCAATATCTATCGCTTTGTTTTGGCTGCGCGCTCTCTCTCTGGATCGAGTACCGAGCAAATACAAAGAAACGAAACACCCTGGGGGCAGGGAAAAGGAAGAAGTCGAAATCGGAACGATGCCGGTTAATGGCGATGAAGAAAGGGCGAAGAGTTTTCAAAAGTGAAAACCCGATATGTTTAATGGGCCGCGACGACCCGCGCTGTCAAAATACGGGTTTAATTGGGGGGAAATTTATGTGTGAATATCGGCAAATATTTCCCTGTAAGGGTTTGAAATTACATGGGCTTGACAGACTTGTTTGCTCAACAAGTTTCGTGTATCGCCCGTTTGTCTAAGTTGCTTAATTAAATTTATTTGTTTTTAGAAGATTAGTCCGCAACGTTTTGTCTTAATGATAAAGAATAAGGTATCTCAGACTATCGAGCAGGCGGTTGTCTTTTCGTGTAAAGCGACTGTTTTGTAGTCCACACCACTCAGTATCTTCTCCAACTCCGCGTAGCCGTCAATGCTATTAACGTTTTCGTCTGAAATGGACGAATAAATGATTAGCTCTCTCAAAGTTAATTATCTACCTCTGGGCCGATTAATAATCTCCCAGATACTCTTCTTGTACGATTTCTTTACGTAATACGTCAGCATAGGCTCAAAGTTTGTGACTTCAGTCATCCCACGCAACTCCAAATCAAATCGTCCTGTGGATTTGGCTGCTTGGCGCGTGGCTTCGGTAATGATAATGCGACCACCCGATGCATCTTGAGGCAGACGCATGGCCACGTTCATGCAATCACCGTAAACAGCATATCTTAAAAGAAATAATTGCTGTATTTGACGGCGAGGTAGGCAAATTCTACAAAAAAATATTTTTTTCCCACACCTTATATGCTTTTCGCCAACAACACCAGCAATCACGGAGCCAGTATGAATTCCGCATCGAACTCTCAAGCTCTCTTCTTTCTTTGAATCCATAACAGCTCTTGCTTTCCATTCCAGCCCCAAAGCCACATGGATCATAGTCTCGGCGTGGTCGATCGTTGGCTCGGGAACACCAGACACACAAAAATAGGTTTCGCCAATCTAAGCACAAATTCTGAGAACTATTTGCAACCTTACTCCCGCAATATTGTAAATGTCGTGCAGGTGAATTAGGCGATCAAAGCGGCTAAACAAATCGTCAATGATACTCATCACCTGGCTCGGATTGTAAGTGTTCAAAAGATCTTGGAATGTGGGAACGTCCACATACATTACGGTCACCATGTCAAAAACTTCTAAAATATTTTCACACAAAATTTCAAGGGCCCTGCAAAATTCATGTATAAAAATATTATATTTTCCTTACTTGCTGAAACATGTTTCCCCTGTGATATTTGCGAGGCGACGGCACCGGGCAAAATGTCATGCTTTAAAGCCTCAAGCAATTGCTCCTGCTGCGTCAGTTCTTCTTCGAGCTCTTCGGCTTCTTGGGTTGACTGATCGAGTTTGAGGCTGAATTGCAATAATATTAGAAATATCAGTAAAAGATTTTCGACATTTGTGGCCGATCTATGTTTATAAAACCTTACTGGTCTTCAACATCGCTCATTCTTTGCTGATTTAGTAAGATAAGATCGCGAGTTGAGTCATGCAACGCAAATGATGACAGCTTCAATCCAAACTTATCCAACTCACTGACAGTTCGTACGTAAGGCGAGCAAAGATAAATAAGATGGTCGTTGTCGATGAGAATCATTTGCCCTTTTAGTTTAAGATGTTGCGCATTTAACATTGCCGGATCGACGGGATCTGAGCTACACGAAAAACTGTAACGTCACTCATCGACTTACGAATGTTGCGAGTTTTTTGAGCCGTGGCTTTGGCTCACTTGCTGTTGGTTCTGAACTAATAACGGTATAGAACGAGATTGCAACACAAAGACTCCATTTATAAAGTTGCAAATATTTTCGAATTCGAGAGTAATTTGTGGTCGATGGATTTCGAATATACGCGAAATTGGCGTTCCTGTCTAAAAAAATAACTTTGGATTCAGTTGCTAAACAGAGGGTTCAAAGATTATGTACCTGTAACACTTCCTCCGAAATATGTTCAACAAGTCTGCTTCCAACTTGTACCAGCTTGCAGTCCCTATCCACAATAAAATGGTAAGGCATTAAATGTCGAAAATCATCGTGGTTTACATGGAGCTGCCATTCGCCAGTGGTATCGTTTTGGATTACAGGCAAGTCGCGCAAAGAGTTGACCGACTCATCTTCTTGTCTTGTCTAAAATAAGTGCGGACGACGTGTTTTTGTGGTCCCATTACCATTTTCAAGTGTCGGCAGAAGACTTACAGAAATATTGAATACAACATGCTCTTCCATGCGCTCACCGCTTGAAAATTGCACGACCTTCTGTGTTCGGCCTTGAATTGTTATTTCAATGTCGAGACCATATACTCGTTTTGCCAGCTCTCTGAGAAGCCCTCTGACAATAGGATACAATCCCGAACGACTGCTCAGATAATGCAGTACGATCGTATTTCCATCGCCTTCTTCGCACCGAAAAGATGGCCCCTTCATGTTGGCTTTATAGACAACATGATCAATAAAATAGTGAAAGGAATCCATATTGTTGAGGAATCCCTAAATGTTAATTGTTTAAATGCATCCGTTAGATATAAAATATCCTGGCTAAATTTGAAACTTGCCCTAAGGTCCGGGCTTAAACTCCTCAACAGCTCATCCCATCCGTTTTCCATTACGTATATGCAAAAGTATCTTCCATACTGCTCCCAAACTTCTTCTCGTGGGATGCCTGCAACAAAAGAATACCGTTTTCCGGCGCAAATTTTATCCCTTGTCTAAAGAATGCTTACGAGTGAGCACACAGATGCTAGACACCAATCCAAAGGTAGTTTGGTCATCATAATGCTGGTTAACCACTGCTTCTGTCCCGGCCTCAATCCCAACGTGCTCTCTAAAAATTACCGCAATTTCCAAACCGACTTACAGAATTTGCTTCCAAAAGTCCTCACCGTGTGACTCGAGGATCATTCCTTTCAAGGCAGCATGAATATAGCCATACTAAAGAGTTGCACGGTGAAGACAGCGTTGACTTACCATTTCAGGAGCTTTTAGTAATCAGCCGTACAATGCACAAAGAAATTTTATTGAATGTTTTAATTGGCTTCAACAATAGCTTTCCATTGTTTAATCCGCCGCCGATATCGATATCGAATATGTAAACATATTTCAACTGCGTAAAGTTTAAAGACGTCTTTGCGTGCTTATGAATGTATAATCAATAGCTAAAGGTGCGAAGCGGGAATTTGTAATGAGACCCGGGAATCAAATGTTAAGAGTCTGAAATCTTTACCATCTGAGGATATTGGTAAGTTAATCAGGACAGATAGATTTTGATTGCCTGAGTAATTTATGTTTTACCAGTTTTTTCGATTTTTTACCTCAATATCAAGTCCTCTATTTCGGCTTTTAGCTTTATATAATAACAAGCGAGATCCCATATAATACACAATATGAATATTGAAGATTATTCAAAATAATTTTGCTACATAATACTGCATATCTTGGAAGTCTTGTCAAACGATTTAGCCGCGTCCGACTCAATTCCCTCGTTCAATTCGGCATATCCGTCAATGGAGTTTGAATTCTCATCTCGCTTTCGGTCGATTATCTCCCAGATTGACTTCTTCAGGCTCTGTTTTAGGAAGTACGTCTCCATCATGCCCTTCCCCTTAACGGGAATGTTTCCTCGGGACACAAAAACAAATCGGCCCGTATTCTCTGCGTACTGTTTTGCAATTGCACTCAGATGAATCCGTCCTTGAGGACTGTGACTCTCCATCCGGGATGCGGTGTTTACAGTATCACCGAACAAACAGTATCTAAAGATCAAGCAGGGTTTTAGAGAAAATTCATCTTTTACCTCGGCATCTTTTGTCCGACAACGCCCGCAACAATCGAGCCGGTGTGTATTCCGCATCGCACTTGAAACGCTTTGTTCAATATGGAATCTTGAACAGTTCGTCCCTCAAAAAGCATTCCCAAAGCAACGTTGCAGATGCGTTCGGCATGGTCCTCCATTTTTTCGGGAGCACCGCTCACCGTCATGTAAGAATCTCCAACCGTCTCCACTTTGTAGGCCTTGAAAAATAAATCAGTATTTTGGAAGGTGTTTTTTGGTTACCTCGTGCATTGTAACAAGCCGATCGCACTTTGTGAACAAATCATTTAACATGGAGACGATCTGCGTCGGCTTGCACAACGCCACAACTTGCTGAAAACCGGGGACGTCTGTGAACATCACAGTAACCGCCTGAAATTCCTTTGGATCAACCGCTGATCCGTTCATGAGTTGTTCCGCCACCGATACTGGAAGCACTTCCTTGAGAAGTTCGTCAGTTTTCTTTTTCTCCGATTCTAATTCCTTTGCCATCACCTCCAGTTGTTCGTTGTTGGCTTCTAGTTGCAGACTATAATTTTAATATATCGCTGTAATTCTATCCCCTGTTAAGAATCGCCGGAAATGAAACGACTTACTTGGCCTCAACGTCACTGAGTCTCTGCTGGTTCAACAAAATTAAATCCCTTGTCGCATCATGCAAAGGCATGGCGCTGAGTCGTAATCCATACTGAAGCAGTTCGGGAATACTGGTGACATATGGAGAGCAAAGATAGATGATCTTGTCGTTCCCGCTCATCACCATCATCTGGCCCTTCAGTTTTAAATGCTGTGCTTGAATTTGCTCATCGCCTTCTCTACAACAAGTGTTATTTATTATTCGTTTTCTGACTTCTCTTTTGTTTACATGACCGAAACAACATGCTAGTAAAAAACCCGTTTCAGCTCACTTTGCAGCATTATTCTGTATCTGAAGCGGCGACGTTCTAACTTGCAAAACAAAAACCCCATTGATGAAATTGCAAATATTTTCAAAATCCAATGGAATTTGCGGACGATGGATTTCAAAAATCCTGACCACAGGAGTCAGATATTGAAGTAAGTCGGGGCTCACGTGGTGCCTGAAATTTTCGGTTTTGTTTGTGTTTATAACAGTAGTTACGTTTTCTGTATAAACCCACGCTAATGCTTTTCCAATCTGCAAAAGCCTGCAGTCTCTATCCATGACAAAGTGGTAAGGAAGAAGGTTCACAAAGTCATTCTGCGTGATCCGCAGCTCCCAGTCGTTACTGATCTCAATCGTTGGTTGAAGAACAACATGCCCGGTCAATGAACGAGCTGAGTCTTGTGATGCATCCGCTGAGCTGACTTGCTGAAATTTCAATGTTGGGTTAATTCCAGTTTTCAGAGAACATTCGGTGCAACGAAAATCCTACCTTTATAATGAAAACTACATGCTCTTCAACGCGTTCGCCGCTAGCTACCTGAACGCTTCGCTGTGTACGGCCACTGACCGTCATACTAACTTCGATATTGAAGATCCTTCTTGCAACTTCTCTGATGACTCCTTTAACAATCGGATATAGGCCGGCGCGGCCAGTAAAGTAATGCAAGGTAATGGTGTCGTCGTCATTCTCTTCACATCGAAATGATGGGCCGCGAAGATTTGCCTTATAGACGACATGATCAATAAAATAATGCAGAGAATCGAGGTTATTTAGGAATGTCTAAAGAAACATGCACGCCACTGATTTTGACAGACCTTCAAGTCGGGACTTAAGTATCGCATAAGCTCATCCCACCCCAATTCCATTGTATATGCAATCAACTGGATTCCATACATTTCCCAAACATCTTCACGTGTGATCTCTGAAACAAGATTGTGATTCATCAGGCATGAAAAGAGGATTTGCAAGCTTAGGTGTTGTCGGGATTTTTTCCAACTACAATTTGACATTTATGATTTCCACATTTATGACCACATCAATAGTTAAGCAAAATGATTTCTAGCGAACTGTATATATGTCAAGAACGCTTCAACGCAAAACTTCTACGTGTCCTTACTTGCTAACGAGCTGACTGCATCCACAATAGCATAGGTATCTGAATCGGGGTAGTAGTGATTTACAATGTTCTCCTTTCCCGATTCGAATCCTGCTTGGACCCTGAAATAATTCATTAAAGAAGTTATTCGCGAGTAGGGTTATTTTGCCAAGGGGTTTGACGCAAACAGAGCCTTGAATCGCGCAAAAATTCTTTAACGCAAAATTGCGTCTCTCAGGCCATTTTGTGAAAACTTTGCATTGCTGTTATGCCTATATCGGACTCACATTGCTTTCTTCCAAAATTCTTCCCCATAGGTCCTGATGAAGAGCTGGCGAATACTGTCGTGTATCAAGCCGAACTGCAAAAGGATGGTACGAAATTTTTCTCAGAACTTCTTTAGAGTGCTACAAGAAACTAACGAAAAGACAAACTTACCATGTCGATTACACTGAACAAAATAAAGAAAACGTTGGATCGGCGGCCGTTAAGAGACAAATAATCAAGTGACTGGAAAATATTTTCCAAATAAATTGTTATTCCAGCCGCGAATCTCAAATTAATTGATGGCACGGAAGCTTCAAGGAATAGGAAATGATTTCACCCCACCTGCATTTTTCATGCCGGCTTTGCGGAAACAAGCGGGCGACCGCAGCAATACAAACAGCTAATCTTTTTTGCTTTAGAAATTGAAGGACACGTGCTGTCATAATACTTATCATATATATAATGAAGAAGGAATAACTGGCTGCAAATATTGAGTAATCGTTAGTGCCCGTAGTAGGCCTGTCGGAGAGATCTCATGTCGCGCCTCAGACTATTTGTATACTGTCAAAACCTGCACCAGTGTATTCTAGCATACATTTTACATGTCGGAAAACCAAATGATAAAAGTAATAATAATTCAAGTGCGACGCTCGGATTTTGATGAAAGCGCAAATTAAGTATTAATTTTTCTAAGACGTATACGAGACTCCTAGCTTGCACTCGGACTTACCTTGTAAATTATGCGTTTAAAGATTAAAAAAATTTCGAATATGTAATCCACACTCCGCCAGCAGTGGAGAGCACACCTGCGATTACTTCTTCAAAGAAAGTGCAAATCGCACATACATATTTCCGAAGACATTCGAAAAATATCATCAATCCACCTACATACAGGGTGACCCAAAAGAATCTGGACAAAATTCGAATAACCATAGCTTTTTTTGGGAGGCCTAAAAATTGAAAGTTCTAGCCATGTTAAAAAGGGTAACATCCCAGGTTTCCAGCAACGGTAATGCCAAGGTGGCGCCCATTGCAAGACTGAAAAAATAACCAAATCGCTTTGGATGCGCAAATTTTTCTTTTTTAAAGAGATGTAATGTAAATCAATTCGCCCATTATTTCCGCTAAGAGAAACCAATTCTCTTCCAAATTATTGTATAAAAAGTACGTGAGATTGGCTTCGTAGCGGGCTACGGAATTGCGGTTATTGGCCGATTTGGCGGTGCTGGTCGCGGAAACCGAAAAAATCATAAAAATTGCGATTTTCGTGCTTTTAAGAATGACACTGCCAGAGTTCGTACTGCTTTAAAATTTCGTGGTTACAGAGAATACACGTAGCACATTAAAATAGCGTAAAGAAAAATCCTAACAAAAGTATTGCTGGTGCCTAAGATGCTGGAAATCACATACAAAAACCTTCACATGCAAATCTTCGATTTCACGGAGATGGTTCCGAGTAATAGCGATTTTATAGGCCGACTTTGAAGAGCTGCATGAAGGGTAAAATTAGAAATCAGGCAAAAAAATTTTTAGCTTGTGAAAACGCTCCTCTGCTCTACTGCGAAACAAAATTTCAGCCTATAGAATGAAATGCTAAAGATACTGTAACCAATTTTAACCATTTTAGGGTCCGTGTGACAAGGGTCTTGGTCGTGAGAACTTAAAGTGGCATAACAAGTGCCGCATACGACTAGATTGTCTAAAACTTTGCAGAGGGATTTAGACGCACTACACGTCTGCGCCCGCTTAACCCTTGTACCGTTACAGCCCGCAGGGCAAACAAAAATATCAGTCCAAATTCTTTTGGGCCACCCTGTATATACATACTACATACTATGCTTCGCAGCCCTCACGGTTGGTTGCATATATAATTTAAAGATGTTAGAATACAGAGAGCGGATTAACAAGTTAGCGTGTAGTTACTCGCAGGGAAAATTCCAGATATCAACGATTACGCAAGTCAGATTTACTATCGGATAATTATTTACGCTTAGGAATATGCAATCAAAAGTTCTAGCCAAATTAGGATTAGTCAAGTAAAAATAGATATCGCTCAATAAAATATGACTACGTCCAGGCAAACTCGGAATATTTTAATCGTTGAGAAAAGCGTTACAAAGTAATATGGAAGTCAGAATCGGCAAGGCCGGCTAATTTACTCTAGTAAAACAATTATTAATACTAGCTAACTAAAAAATCCAAACAAACTCTTAAAAAAGGCTGCTAATTAAACCCACCATGACCAGCATTCTTTTTTGCAATTTTTGGCATGAGAAGTTTCATGCCTACTTGCACGGTAGAGAGTAATGTTACCACATAAATCAATTTTTTCCGCCCGGAACTGTCAGATACGGGTAAAAAGAATTTTTCTCTGTGATCTCTCTCCGCGTTTTGTGTACTCTCTCAGCCGAAAAGATCGTTCTATATCTCGGATGCCCCTGCAATTCGCGTGCTAGAACTCTCAGGAATTGATATGGAGTCTATGCTCGAAGTACATGCAAAGTCAAAAAAATCTAAGGGTCGCATGGGGTTGGTTAGACTAATTCTATACTTCCCTAATAGTACCAAAATTAATATGTAAACTCAGCCTTCCGGGCCGGCCCGTTTTAAGTTTGCCCGGCCATTCGTCGGGTCCGGCCGGGCAGCTTTATATTATATCTAGCCGAGCCAGCCAGTGAGCCATGTCTACCACTTTCAAGGAGATCTGGTCAAGAAAGGTTTGTCTAGTGAAGTTCCAATCCCAAATAAGACCTTGATCAGTCAAAGCCTTCTTGGGTAAATTTTACCGGCTCCCTGAGCTGTCAAGTTTTCAGCAACAAAATCACAAGAAGTAGGTTCGAATGCACAATGAAGACTATACCGGTTCCACTTTCTAACGGAGCTTATTTTTTCCTTACAAAGTTTTTTTACTTAAAAAAAGAAGTTTTTTTGGTCGAAAAAAGGCAAAATTATTGAATGTTTTGGAATTTGACTGATTTTTGGGACTTCAGCTCTTGGCCTAACCGGTCAGACCGCTCAACGTTCGGTTCCAATCCTTTCATTGCGGATTCGCCATTTTTGTAAAGCGCGACAATCAATATTGATATTTCGTCATAAAAACGATCGAAAAATAAATCCTCAATAATTTTTTCTCCCGCGCGCGCGTGTTTATTCACATTCTTACTTGGAAAAAAGGGGTTTTTAGGCATTGTATATGGATTTCGGCGGTTTTTGTTCGTTCAATCTTGCGTTTGGACTTCAAAAATTTTTTTATTGCTATTTTTTGTCGAAAATTTTTGGTACATTATATTTTAGATGGCTGTCTACGTATATTTCTTGGACATGGGAGCCGTAATGGATCAAGTGTTCGTGTGCAAGATCCCTCCTGATGTCTCGTCTTATTACGCATTGGAAAGAGAAGTTCGAAGACAACTCCAGCTAGAACCACACTTTCAACTCCTTCACACCAAGTGTAAGCTTGCGATGAATCTCTTCGCGGAATTCTCGGATCCTCCGCCGTTCAAAAACGATGGCGAGTTTCAGTTGGCCTTTGGGACGAAGAAAGTTCTTGGAACCGTGAGTTTTCGATTTGTTTTGACGATTCTTCCTTTGCCGTCTTTTGTGTTTCGGTAGAACTTTAGTTTTGTGGCCTACTCCCATTAAAATAATTGTTGCGTGCTCTGCCCAGCATTCAATTAAAAGCTGTTTATTGATGTTGCCGACGATTTTAAGTGAAGAAGACCTTAATAATGATGGGCCTAGAACTTGATAAAGCACATAGGACACCCGTTAAGTGACTTCCTTTTGTCAGAATGGGTATATACGCGAGAGTTTATCCTTGTTTCTTCTTGACGTTTTATTTTTAGTGTCCTGAACTTCCACTGAAATCTGACATTGTTGCGCAGGCGCATCATGAAGACTTACGGAGATTAAAGGAAGAGTTTGCCGAATCCGAGGAAGAAGTGGTCTGGCTACCAAATCCTAGCGAGCCCAAGGTATTCAAGATCTCACCGGTTAAAGATCAGCCAGCGAACAAAGCTGCCCCATCGACGTCCAGCGCAGGTTTCGCGAATTTCGAATCTCCGCCAGAATTCCACGACTACGATTTTGTGGATTCCAAGGTAAGAATTTGAAGTTTTTTTGGTGGAAACGAGCCGTAAATTGAGGGGAAAGTAGGCATGGCTCTGGCCGGGCTTTGCAAAATTTTGCGGCCCGGGCCGGTCCGCTTTTTTGGAAACTGGGTTTTGCCCGTAAAAAATAAGTTTTTTTCGATAAAATTTATCATTTTTTGAACACCATGCTGATAGCAAACACCTTATTTATTATACCAAATAAAAAATAATTTTCAAGTCATTTTAAAAAAATATTCAAAAAATTCTTGAGTGCGAGACCTCATAGTTAATATGCTGGCAAAAAAACCGGTAAATTTTTCTAAAATACGTACGATAGTCTCGTACCGTTTTCACATCCGATATATGATCTTTCATAAAAATTATTTTTGCTAAATTTTGGGTGGCTATACCCAAAAGTTTAGCATTTTTTGTACCATATAAGGCGCGTGCGTTCTACATTTTTTCTGGCCCCCTCGCATAAAACCCGGAATTTTTGTCTCTTAGCCCTACAGACAAGGCCAGCGTGTTTTCTGTATAAAAAACGGACAAAAATTGCAAATCTTGTCTGGGGTAACAGAAAAAGGGCCTGTCCGTTAGCCCGGACAAAAAATCTAAGAGTTCGTCTGGTCAACAAATAGAATTTTGCAATTCTTGTCTGTTAGCCAGAGAAACTGTTAGATTTTCTGTTAGTAACTCAGACAAGAATTCTCAAACCTTATCTGAGATACAGACGAAGCAAATTGTCTGCATCCCAGCCAACTTTTGCTTACTTTTTGTCTGGCTCTGGACAACATTCGCCGATTCTTGTCTGAACTTATATTAGTCTGGACGGAGAACGCGCAAACCTAGTCTGTACGGCTAACAGACAAGAATTGCGGGTTTTCTGCGAGGGGGTCAGAAAAAGTGTAGAACGCACGCGCCTTATATAGTAAAAAATTTCGTGGCGACTTAATAATTTATGTAAATGCTCGGGACAATTGCAAAATGTATAAGTTTTTTAATACTGGGTCACAGAATTTTTTTAGCCCAGTTGCCGCTTTCTTAACCGTAGAGGTCCGAAAAATTTATGTCGCTCTTTCAGAATTTTTATACGAATAGAACGATGGATGGGGAATACCTGCCACCAGCATCGTCCACTGTAGAAGTCGTAACAACCTCGATCTTCAACCGGCAATTCCATACCTCAACCCCGATTTTTACACGGAAGAAACGGATCGGACACAAGCGCAAATTCACTGCAGACGAACTTCGGATCCAAGAAGAGCTCAAGCAACATTCGCTAATCAAAATTGTCTCGGCATCTCCAAAGCATGCCGGTCTGCTTTCTCAGCTTGGAGACCATCAACATCCGCCCAAGTTCTACACGGCTTTGTCGGACATTTTGGCATGGTATTTTGTTCAGAATTCGTAGGTTTTTTTGAGGAAGTCTACGGGGAAGATTGGAAAATCGCTTCTATGTTAATTCACTATTGATGGTTCATTTTCAGCCTCCACACCAAGGCGACTGTGTACCCGGTTCTGGAACACCTTCTTCGTCCGCATCCCACCATTTTGGACACGTATCTCATTGGACCCGATTCGTTTCGATTGGTCTCCCGTATGAAGTTGATTCAACGAAAACTGGCCAATGCTCACAATACTATTTAATTTTTCTTGGTGATAATTAGTTTAAACATGGTTCTGATCTCATTATTCCCCTTTCTTGGCAATACCCGCAAAGTCGGTGGTAAACATTTCTGTTAGGGCTGCGAAGAAGCCAATGGGAGCGGGATGGACGGTGCTTTCGAATTTTCCTTCCTGTACGGCTTTGGGTTCTTTATCAGGAACGGCTTGTACTTGGTCGTCTTCTTTTGCGGTCGAGTTTACTTTCGATAACATTATGGCTAGTGCTTTCGTGGCCTAAAAAAGTTTAAATTCGACCTGAGGTAGCGTTAAGTATGATGGATTTCCAAGTCGAAAATTACCCACAGGTATGGCTTTTTTATCATAGAAGACAGGATGGGCCAGCCCTTTGGCAATCTGCATTTTTCATTTTGACTGATTCCGCACCGAATCGTTAAAATCGGTCGTTTTTTGGAATGAAAACTGAAAATTTGATAAGACTCAGTCGGAAATCCTAGATTTCGAAAAGCTTGCGAGGAATGTGCGATAAAAGGTTACATGGTTAAAAAATGTGGAACCCAAAAATGTAATTTCTACAAATTTGAGTCCATTTTTTCCAGAGTTATAAACAAAATAAGCACTACCCTGTGAACCCACATTCGGGCCAACTCGGTGCCGTTAAATTTTATTATTATAGAACTTACAGATTCCTGATTCAAAACGGCATTCTCGTCCAAAGTACGGCGTTTCTTTAACTCTGCCATTTTCGATGGTGATTAGAGGCGATTTTAACGAAGGAAAGGTAATTCCACCGAAGTTTTGCGCGATGAGGAACAAGCCGAGTGACAAAGAAACAATAGAAGAGTTCGCTTTTCGAGTTTTTCAAGTTCAAACAATTTTTTAAACAAGATGTTTTAGGGCAGTAAATGAACCAGAAATAATGACGCAAATCCTACTGCATATATATACTTAGAGTGCTAAATAAATTTATTAGGATGGATTTCTGACCCTAAACTGTGGTCTATGAAGTTTCTTAACTCTGCAACAACGTTAGGTTGCAGTTAACTTTTTTGCCGAGTTTTTATGAAGTCGTTCGTATTCTAACTGTCGGAACAAGCTAAAACCAGTAATGGGTTTATTTTTGTCTTTCATCTAAAAATAGAGCGGAATTCCTCGCGGTTATAATCTTCAAAGATTGCGTATTCTAGTTTTCGTCGACGATCTTTGAAAATTTTTTTGAGCAAGACCGTTTACTACTTAGCGGTTTGATTTATTGATGAGGTGGAAAGTTTGGACGTATGGTTCTTGTGTCGGACGTCGTTGATTGGGGGCATGTCAAAAGAGAAAGCTTTTGTAATGGTTGCGAAGTATTATGCCTTATCAATCAAAGGAAATATTAGCACGCCTTTCTCCGTTGCCTGAATACAGACCGGTCTTGTTTTGAAAATGACAATTGAAAATGTGTATCGTATCGGATTTTCCGGCCTTTGGCTCCACCATTTCTATGCTTTGCTCAAGGTTCAAGCAGTCAACCTCGCACATCTCATCGAAGAGTCGCATCTCGATCACTTTCCATGCGCTTAGGAAGACGAATGAAGACGCGCAATACCTTTGACGTCGAAACTGATAAGTGAAGAGTCCTGGAGAATTATTTATCATTGAAAGATTCAACACAGATTTTGTTTCATTCGTACGCTTCATCCGTCTTGGTGGAAGCTGTTTTTCTTTGCGATTAAACATATTTCCGTCACATGAAAGACACGATGTTTTTTGGTTTTCTGAGCGGTCTATGCCGGCAAAATATGAAAGGAAGCCGTCGATTCAACGAGCGATTCACACTTTACTCTTTGCGCTTTCGTTCCAAAAGTTTTTCCTGAGATTTCCGGGAATCCACCCTTACAATATACGAACACGTTTAATACGAATTTTAGTCAAACAATACCATTAAAATTTTTTTTATTAAAAAATCAATTTTGTACAGGAATCAAGGTATACACATGAGATTCTTTTTGAGTTCTTCTATCTATTAGTTGTGCAGTCTAGCCGAAGAATCCGTAGTTGTAGTATGGCGAGTATCCTCCTCGATAGTTGTTGTAGCTAGTGTATCGAGGAGGGCCCTGATAAGCCAAATCCCCTCCGATAGGATCCAGGATTGTGCCCGAGCCGGTCCAATCCGATTGCGCGGATGTTGAGTGCATGCAAAAGAGGGCGAATATGACAAGGATTAATAGAGTTTTCATCTCGAAGAATCTAGCAATCCGAAGCGTTTGTGTTTCTTAATCTACTGACCATCGACGAATTTATATCTTATCCGCGCTCGGGGCGTGTCCGTCCGCGAGACGAGCAGTTGTGGTGACAAGATTGATGGGAAGGTGGAGCAATCGGTTTGTCCGAATGTACATTTGGTTTACCTTAAGCCGCTGGCATTTTTCGGGCCTTTTGGTGGAAGCAAGGTTCTAAGAGGCTTACATCAGCATATAGATTGTTCAGCCAAAACGTAAAGCTTCTTAACTGCATAATAACAAAAACACATGATTCTTTTTGAGACGGAGTTTCATACGATGATTTTTCCCCTTGCTTTAAAGCTTTACAAAATGAACGTTTTAATGATTCTTTTCCGCCACATTAACTGACAGAAATTTTCTGTGATGTGAAAAGATGTGTGAAATTGTTTATGTGAAGGAACAGATTGCTTGTTGACATTTTGTTGATAAACTTCGGATCGTAGTGAGACCAGCTAACCAAATGATCGTTTGAAACGCTTCCAACTGGCTTTTATTTTCGTCGGAGAACTCCACAATGACTAAGAAAGAAGCTTCCAAGTTTACAGCCTGAGGGCCTGTTTAAATTTTCATATTACGTCGATGATAAATTAGGGTTATTTCATTGCATTACAAATCAGTGATTTGTTTTCAATCTCATTTTCGTTTTCATTGTAGGCAGTTTTCTGTTTACTGACAAGGTTTTGAATCGACTTTTCCACCACCGGAATTGTATTCGATTCACTTTACACCCAATTGGGGGAAATAATTGTAACTTGGTGGCGATCGTTGACCGAAAGTTCACGAAAATTCCTGGGAATTCATCGTTCGGGTGCAAACGCACTCAACGCGACATGGGTGTAAGAACAGAGTGATTAAGCGAATGGTCATGGGAGTCGGTTCTATCCCGTCGCCGTTTTCAAACGATTCCACTGGGTGCATTTAATCGGATTACAAAAAATGAAGGGAGAAATAATAACATGAAGCTATGGGGATCTAAAGTTTTACGCTTAACCCATTCCAGTTGTGATTTCCGACATTGTGCCGGTAAACTATAATACTAAATAATGTGAACTACGGGTGCGTCATGTTTCGAGTTCTTGCAATTGCAAATGACAAAACTGTAGTTGTTGATCCCAGCTAGCCCTAAAAGTAATTTCAAGTAAAAATCGCGAGGAATTTACTCGACTTGCGGTTCTTAACGCGCTATTACAGCGTGGAAACGAAAATGTCAAAAAAATTTTTATACGTCCTGCCACAAAAAAAATGGCAAAATTAAAAACAGTAAAAGCACTTTGGTAAGCATGCAGATTAGAGTTGTGATTTTGACAGAATTTTTCAAAGTGACGTCAACTTGACGTCAAATTGCTGTTATTTTCGTCAAATAGAGAGAGGTCTGCAAGAATGAATCTTAAAAAGACTTACCGATTTTAAAGAATCCACCTTTTTGAAAGGCGCATTTTACATCCTGAATTAGCACAGTTAATAGCGCTAGAAAAAAATTAAGCAAGGGCTCAGCTTCAGATTTATGTATGAAGTAACCCCATTCTACCTCACCTTCAATGTGTAATCAAGTTATCTTTGGAGCAAATATTTTTTCTCGAGCTGAAGCAGAAGGCCAAGAATTTTTCATTGCTGAGCGCTTTTATTTGATTTTTTTCTTGACGTGCGGGGCAAAAAGCAATTTCGCAGTGCAAGGTAAAAAAAAAAAAAAAAAAAAAAGAAAAAAAAAAAAAAACTTTACATGAACTTTTGTTGTCTCACAGCGCATGCCGCCGACATTACTCCAGAGACTTTACAGACGGACTAGTGGAGGTTTCAAATATGGAGGTTTCAATTCCCCTAAAGCCGTACCCACTTTAGTACTATGTACAATGAAGAAATTTTACCCAAAAAACAGCACTGACGAGCTTTTTTTCAAAACGTTTTATTAATTTTTCCCCCATCCGCGTGCAGAATAATGTGTTCGAAAGCCATTTGGCCGTATTCCATTTTTCATTTTTCATTATAACCGATTTTGAAGTCCGGAAGACGTTTTTTCTGACCTTGAAACATACTCGCTTTTACAAAGGCCGCTTCGGTTTTAACAAAATCTTCTGCCCTGATTAAATTTGGGAAACATTTTTTTTAGCTTACTTAAAACAGAAACATCTACTTCACTCAATTTCTCGTCTTCGTTCTTTAGGCTCTTCCCTTATAAGGGAAGTTGTATCGTTTCACCATGGAACAGTACGACGCTCAGATTTTGAAGAACCTTGGCACAAATGTTTTTTGGACGCGAGCGACATTTCTAGCTCGCGCTTTGTAGAAACGACCGAGATTTTTAGGCAGAAAATTGTCGAAAATGGAAAATGTTTTGCATATTTTGGTACGAAAGCTTTCATCGCTATTTCTACAGTATAAAGTAATGTTTTTCACAAAATTTTTTTTGGGTCTATATTTTTCTCCCAGAATTAAAAATGCTTTTCCCCAGAAAAAGGATTTATAGAAAAAATGCTATTTTTCCCCAGAAAAGATATATTTTCTCCCAGAAAGAAATTACTTTTTCCCAGAAAGAGTAAATTTATAAAAGTAAGGCATGGAAGTAGATAAAAATGATTAATAAGTTATTTTACTTGTGAAATCTACTAAATAGTTTTATAAAATAATAGTAGTAGGCACATTTTGAGAAAATGGGTTATGCAAAACATACTGAAAAAATTATTGAATATTACTTTGTTCCCGATGAATATAAAGATGAGCATCTGGTAAACCAGCGCTTGGTCTATACTATTCCAGCATTTCAACTATACTATTATCTATGATGCGTTAATGTTCTTTTCGGCACTGAATATGACAAAGAAAGGCTACCGGTGTATGTGAAAGCAACAGTATAACATTGAATGCCGAAGTGTGGATGGAGTACAAGGTCTTAAGCCATTTTCGCCGAAACTTTGACAATACTCCTCGCTATACTTTTTGACCACAAACAACATCAAAAAAAAATTAGTTTTGTTTTCAAAATGATCACAATCGATTATCTTTATTTTGAAAATTCCTTATTAGTCATTTTTATCTACTTCCATGCCTTACTTTTATAAAGTTACTCTTTCTGGGAGAAAATATATCTTTTCTGGGAAAAATTGCATTTTTTCTATAAATCCTTTTCTGGGGAAAAGTATTTTTAATTCTGGGCGAAAATATTTTTCTCATTTTTTTCCGTACAAAGTTGACAGAGATATGGATAAAAAGCATTCTGATCAGACATGTCAAATCGGGCCCGGTAAAAGGTAGGCCCGGCCCGGCCCGGCCCGTTTTCGAAATTTTTGAAGCCCGTTCCGGTGAAGTTTACAGGCCCGGCCCGGTTGTAAAATTTCGTTTTATCTTTAGGCAGAAAACCCGCCAAACCAACTTTTCTGTCGAAAGCAAAATCTTTTTTTCGCAGAAAACCAAAATGCCAGACGAAAAATTGGCATCGCAATGTGTCGGTGCCAAAAAACCGGAACCGGGCTTCTGGCCGAAATTAAAAATCTTGGGCCCGAAGCCTCGGCCCGAAAAAAACGTTGAACCCACAGCCCGGTCCTTTAAAAGATGGGCCCGGCCGGCCCGTTTTTAAAATTTCCAAAGCCCGGCCCGGCTCGGTTGCCATGTCTGATTTTGATGTTTGATTACACTCCACCTTTTGCGTACTCTCTTGACGCAGGCATTTTTATTTCTGAGCGCACTCTCCCTTTCGTGTGTTGTCTCGTCAGAAATTATTGTTGATTTTTATTACCCTGTTATTTCCCCAAGTGGTCTTTTTTTTATACTCTGGTCATAAAACTCTGTTCGCATCACTTCAAAGGCTTCCAGGGTCAAAGATTCCTTGTGCTACTCCGTACATAAAGTTGCTGAAGTGATTTCCGCGACTCACACTGTCAGAAAAAAAGTTTCACCTTGCACTGTGCAATTTCTTGCTATTTGATCTGTGCAACAGGTTTTTTTCGGTTGTAGCTCGCACCTTGGTTTTTTTTGCACGAACACCAGAAATCACCCCACCCATTTTCCTGACGGACTAGTAACTGCTGAGTAATGTCACTTCCCTTCTTAATTCTAACGAAATTCTTTTTTCCTTATTTAAATATTCGGGTTGCAGAAAAAAAGGTTCCGTCTTAAAAAGCAGGTGAAGAGTTGGCCATTTCTTAACCGGACACATTCTTTCAGAGGCGACGGGTACAAAAAACACGTTTTTAATGGTGCTATGAAACAGGATTTCAATTTTACTGTCAATTTAACTACCACCGTCGCCATTGTGGTGCAAATCCCGTTTATCATTTTAAATGCCCGATTGTTTGTGGTGCTTTATAAGAGGAGGAACGTCTTCACATCGGCATTTTATCAGATCGTCTTTTACAATGGAATCGTGGTCAGTTTTGCGCCTGTCATGCGGAACGGCAATGTGTGGTTGATTTACAGCTCACAAGTGGGGGTTACATATATCATCATATATCACATACGAGAAATTTTTTTTAGTATGTTAGATGGGTCAAAAGGTTGTACTAGGCAATGAAAGGTTGAGACAAACTGTCGTGCAACGAATTCCGCGTGCTACTTGCGCCATGCGGGCCAAAAGTCTTGACATGTCTGCACCTTGCGCCGGCGTGCAAAAGAATCGGCGCTCAGCAAAGTAAAATTTACGTTGCACTGCGAATGCGCACAGTGCAAAACAAATTGTTTTGAAAAGAGCAATCAAAGCTTTCCTATGTCGCGCAATGAGACTGCAAAGTGCGTTTTTCATTTGCGCTGTGCTAATTGTTTCTCGCGCAAAGGCTTTGCGATATCGACCGTCGCCGCCAGACATGGCAAGGGGGCCGGGCTTTGGAAATTTTGAAAAGGGCCGGGCCGGGCCCAACTCTAAACGGGCCGGGTCGAGGGCCTATCGTTTTTTGGGCCCCCTCGGCAAGGCCCCTTTTTTCAAAAAAAAAAATTTATCTTGCAACGAAAAATTTAGGTGCCAAGTTTTTTTGGCATTTTGTTGTAATTTTTTCGCAAAAAAAATTTTTTGACTACGGTTGTTTAAAGTTTCTCTTTCTTTCTGTAGTACTCCGACGATGAATTTGACAATCGAGCAGCCCATCTGAAGTATTTTATTCACTCTTATGACATGAATACCTGTGGTTCGATTTTTCGACCTTTAAAAAAATCAAATAAACATCAAAATTTGGGACAAAAAATTTCAGGTTCTGATTATCATTTCCAAATCTTCAAATTTTTGATGCTTTTTCATATATTTCCAATATCTGAACATCTTTTTCGCCGAAAGAGAAATCATGGATAATATCAAAAAAAAATCAACAATATCTTGGGTATGGGTTGATCGATTTTTAAATTTTAAAACGTTTTTGGACTAATTCGAGTACTGCAAACAACGTCATGATGTTTGTTTAAAGTAAAAACTTTAAACAAAAAAAAGGGCCGGGGCCGGGCCGGGCTTTGGAAATTTTGAAAAGGGCCGGGCCCGGCCCGTTTTGCCATGTCTGGTCGCCGCGAAGGCCGCGAAAATTTGAGAAAACTGAACTGTGCAAAATTGATTTTTTTATGGCGCGAGTAGTAGGCTATTTCGGTTGTCACTTGCACCCTGACGTTTTTCGCACGGTGTAAAAACCAAAAATCACTCTAGCGACTTTCCGGATGGAGTAGTTCTTGATGGTCTTTGCATTGTGCGGTCGGCATCGCGAATTGCCGTTGCGCGACCAATAATCGGTCTGTGGCAAATCTGTTTTTTGTTTTTTTTGGCTGTACAAGGGTTCCCGGTCCGCAATTTCCATAGAATCTCCCGCATTTATGCACTTAGAAAAAAACAATTTGTGACCCACACATATTACATAAAAAAAATTTCATTACTTTTCTCCTAATATTATTCTCACCGAACGTCAACAGAGACCAAAACAATTATCTTAAATGAACGGTGACTAAACGTTTTTCTTATAAAAAACCCACGTATGATTTTAAAAGGCGTACAGCTACTGTTGAATTAAGACTTTCACCGCTTTAGAAAAGGAATGTCCAAAAAAGTTTTTTGTCTACTGACATGAAAACAAAGACGGTAAAACCGCACATATTAAAATAATGATTAGGACACACGTATAATGCCACCATATTTCTTCGATTGGTATTGGTACAAAAATTGACGTAATTTCTGGACTTTAAACCGTAAAACTGCAGTTCAAATGTACATAAGTCTACTGGCCCTTTAAAAAATTTTAATTTTGGTCTAAAAAAAACGAAATGATTCTTTGTAAAACAAAACCTGCTAACAACGAATACGTTTTGTCCTTGATCAATTTGCTGTGCACATGAATATTAACAAAGAATCGCATGAAAGATTTTCTTTTCAGGATGTCCTCTGCGTTATTTGCACAAATTACTGCATTTCTTTGCCCAACCTCTCGGCATTGCAATGGTTTTTTGACTACTTTGATGAGCCCTCCTACAATTTAAATATTATCCTCTGTTTTGGAAGATTTTATTTCAACTACGCATCTCAAACCGGGATTTTATTGATGGCCATAAACCGGTTTTCAAGCATTGCCTTGATGTTCCATTACGACAAAGTAAGAGGCTGTAAAATTTGAGTAAAGTACGGCTATATAGGTATTTCACCAATCTCTATCAAAATTTAATCATAATGTCATATTTCCAGCAGTTAAAAATTTTGCGTTTTCAGATTTGGAAAGAGTATTGGAATGTCATCTTGCTCCTCTACCTTGTGCCACCTTTCATATTCACATTCAGTTTGCTTTTGAATCGGAGCAAAGTCTACCAATCTGTTGTCTACGGCATTACGCTGAAAGGAGTGGACTACGATCACAGTTTAACTTTCGGGGTAAGCCAATTTCACAAAAGAAATGTGCCAAGTGCGACTATCAGATTTGTCGTTAAGTTTTGCACACACATGGGGCATGGGCGAAAACATCTAAATCTGTGAAAATTTTAGCTTGCCCTTTGCAGGGGATATTCAGCGACATTTGATGACGAGAGACTAACGAAGCATGCGGAGGAGAACGGTTAGAGATGAAAACATTCTGGTCATATCTTTGCCAGTTTTGCGCGGAAAAGGTGACGTTTTTTTCTAAAGCATGAACTTTTATGGCAGAAACAAGTGTGAAACTTTTAATACCAATATTAGCAAAAAACACGTCGAATTTTTGCCAACTTTTAGGTGAAACGTTAGGGTCGTTTCAGCAAAGCGCGAGCTAAAAACCATAAAAAATTTTTTGACTACTTTACCCGTCACCCATATTTTGTTATAATGCTTCGTTTTTACCACAGATTCCCATGGCAGTGCGAACCATCGTCTATCACGGAATGGTCATGCTGACGGCTTTCGGTCTGAACTTGACCACAATTATTTTGCTGTGCAAAAAAGGCCGGGCAACTCGAGACTTCAGCGCAAATTTTCTTGGCTACACAATCTTCGTCTTTGTTCTGCACCTAATTTCATTTGTTGCATTGGTAAGAAATTTTTTTGTAAAAAATTTGGAAGCTTAAAAATCGTTCATTATAGACAGGTTTTGTTGTACGAGAGTTTGTTGTACATATCTTCTACGGGATATATAAGACTCTAAAATGGCGTCACTGTTTAGGTATCTTATGCAAAAACGCTCAAAAACAGAAAAATTTAATTTTTTCAGCTAGCCTATCAAAACTTCCGCCTCGACGAGACCTACTCAGATCTGGCCAGAGCTTGGAGTATTTACCTCGGCGTTTGTGGTATCCCAATGATTATTTCGGCACTTTCATTGGCACCGGGCGTGCTGCTCATCATTACTTCGAAAGACGTCCGAAACGCCGTCTTTCCTGGGAAATGGATTTTTTCCGGAAGTTCTAGTGTTGTTACCATTTTAAGCACGCCACTTGTTACGTAAATTTCGCATTTTAAGAGTTGTGTTATACGTGTTGTTGCCACAAATTGAATTTTGAATAAATTTTTAATATTGTATTTGAGGGCAACAGTTGACCCAAATCTTTTAATTCGGGTCAAGTCTTCCTCCTACTAGAAAGTGAAAATTGAGTGTTAAAAATACAATATATAAGAAAAATCTTAATTTTGAGGTTACCACGTTGGCAATCCGCTTGCTCATCGAAACAACCCTGACATCCGGCGGATAATCGCGGCGGCTCATCTCCGTGACCTTTGCCAAATCTGAGATCTGACCGGCCGAATCTATCTTATCATATCCCGGATTTTATCCCATTTTCCCTGTCAGTTAAGCCCATTTTTTTGGGATTAGCCGCGTTTTTTTGGGCAATATCCGGTATAATCTCTCAAAACGTATCCTTCGTCTGTAATCCGCAGGAAATTTGATTAGACGATGGATAAAAGATCAGAACACAGTACTCCGAAAAGGTTAACCGGTTTATTTTTGTTTCTAATCAAATGTTTAAGAGATTAAAAACATTGGGAAATTGTGGGGGCAAATCTGGGGATCAAAGAATGCTACAATAGGAAGATAAGAGGAATTGAAACAAAATTTTTTTATCAATCTTACTTACAATTTTAGTAAGCTAAAAAATTTTCAAGCGATAAAAATCGATTGGTTTACATTCGAAATTGAAAAGATACCCAAAAATTGTTTTTTTCTATGATTGCTCGCCGTTTTTTGTGCATTCTCTCGACAGCAAAGATTGTTGAATATCTCGGCCGCTCCAGCAAAGCTTGAGCAAAAGCTTTCAGGAATCGAGCAGTAGCCCATGCCCGGAGTGCGTAAGAAAATTTACAATAAATCTGAGCGTCGCATTTGGGGAACTTCCCATTTTTGTGTGCCCAGTGTTCAAAAGATCAGATTTCGTAGAAAACATGCGCACAAAACGGTCAGAAAGGAATTTTTACCAATTTGGAAAGTAAATCGGTCAAACAAGTGGAAGAATGTTACCTACGCATGGCCCTAACCATACAGATAAAGAATTTTGATTGATTTTGCTGTCCTCTCAGCTCCAATACGGAATGCTGAGATTTTCTGAGCTTCCGGCAACATCGCTTCTGGCATGAAACGACCTGCGTTTATATGCTTGATCTATGGTTATATTTTCAAATAAAATTAATGTTTTTTTAAATGCTTTACAAAGATGGCGTATTCTACAACTCCTTACTTTCTAACAATCACAAATTTTATTTGGTGTTTTTGAGAATTAAAAAATTTTTGCGGAAAACTCGAACTCACCGAGGTATCTACCGAGTTCATCTACTCTGCCGCTGCGTATAACAACGTTCTGAAGCCTTTAGTTCTCCCCCCATTGCTGGGAAATGGTTTACTCATTCATCTCCATCCCCTTTACATTATCAATTGCTTGGCATCATCGGTTCATACAAAATTTTGATGTCATCTTCATATGTCAGCCTAATCAAGCCCCCTTAAACATCATCCGAAAACCTGGTGATCCTTTTCCTTTCCGTATGCAATCTTATCCCCGGCTAAGAACAATAGTCTTTTGTTGCATGCAAGGTCTTTAATCCCCGCACTACAAAACGTGTATTTGCATTGAATCATATTTTGGGTATTTTGCATTCTGTGAAATTATCCACCGGGATTTGTGATCTTTAATGACAGTCCGATTAAAGAAACTGTCTTTGTACAATTTAAACCTTGAAACCTGAATTGTTGTAAAGAAGGATTTTTTTTCACGGTGCTTCTATGGTAGAACTTTGAAAGAAAGTAATCATTGAATCCTTTTGTGCCATTCCTTTATATCAGCACAATGTCGCCGCGCAGATCGCGTAACTGAATCGAAAGCAATTTTATTTTCCCGCGACACAGTTGGTGTTCTCGGCGGCAATGTGATTTTCAATGCGACAAGGTGCTCATCAATTTCCCGATGATATAATAATTTTTGCACTAAAATCAGTGCAAAAATTGGTCTGCACCGATTTTTGAAATTCATTCCCGATTTAATCATTTCAGATAAAAAAATTGTCCGAAATTGCCCTTAAAAATGAATTTTAAAAATAGGTGCAGTCAATTTTTGCACTGATTTTTGCTACATCGGAGGAAATGAGGCAAATTTTTCAGTGACCACCCTTATATCCAATTGTTTTATTTTTGCAGAAGAAAGAAGAAGATGGATGTTTTTTGCCGAAAGAACTTTTTTGATCAACACAATGACCACAAACGTTTTTTATGACATGTGATGTTCGAAAAGAGGATACATGCCTATTTTTACGTGTCTCAAGGATTCCGCGGAACTTCGGTGAACCCTTGCCACATCGACATTGGCAAAGGTGAGGTGCCCCCAAAGTCACGTTTATACGAACTGTCGCTGACACAAAAAGTCCAACATTGATATATCTTTTCTCCAAATTTATTCACAAATCTTCAAGAATCACATTTCAACGGGGCCATATTCTATTTCACACTGGGGCGCTCTAATACGGGGGGTTTCAGGGAGGTGGGGTTGGTGGATAATAATTAATTAAAATTCTTGAAAGACTAAAATTAATACAAGGAATAGATATTTGATTATATTTTATCAACAATGATAATATTATGTGGTATTGATATATTTCATGATACTCGATATACAGACATGAATTTACAAAAAAAAACGGAGGCGATAAGTTGGTCAAGAGGGGATTTTTAGAAAGTTACATGAGGGAAAATTTTCGAAAATTTGGTTTTTTAGAAAAAATTAAAAAAGTTTTTTTTTAAAGTGAACAATTTTCTTGACAAAAAGTCTGAAAACCCCTAAATTCCCTCAGGCGATTTCCCAAAAATTTCAAAAAATTAAAGTAACACTCTCTAAAATACGCTTTCATTGATCGGGACCGGTTTGTGTAACACAAATTGATCCTGTCCCATCAAATTCAAGTTCTGCAGCTCGTTCAGCTGCTGAATCTGTTGAATTGTCAGCATTTGTGGCACTTCCAGCTGCGACATTTGACTGCAAATTTCCCGTCGTTGCGACATCAAAATCTCCGCTTCTAGCGGGTTCATTGTGCACGCCGACGAATTCGACTCATTGCTGGGAGAGGCGCTGGAACGGGCCGGCGATCGGGTCACATTGCTGTTCTTTCGCGTGGTCGCGAGTCCAATTCGCGGACACATGGAGCCGGTCCGCCGATAACGAGTCATAATCTTGGAGACACAGGAATGAGTGACACCAATCATGCGGGCAATATGCGAAATCTTGTGGCCACGCTTGTAGAGGTCGAGGATTCGTTGGCGATCGGCCATGGCCAAGGGACGGCCTGGGTTGTAGCTGCGACCGAGCTTGTTTTTTGCTGAAAGAATGGAGGTGAATATATATTTTTAAAAAACCAAAAATTAAAAAAAAAAATTTGATTTTTTTTGCTATAAAATTTCCTAAAAAGTATCAGAATCCTTCGAAAAATTATATTTTTTCCCCTCGAAATGTACCACAATTCTCAAACTTACAGATAGAATTCATTCCCGAACAGTCCATGCTCCCCTCATCCACACTGATCTGTCTCAACGGAGGAGGCGAATCAACGGTGGCATTTGTGCTTCCCAAATCAACGGGTGTCGAAGCGGCCGTCAGCGGCATTGGTGGCGATGTGGGTGCGCTCATCACGTTGCCCATCAAGAAGGGGAGTTGTGGCTGGAAGTCGGTGAGGAGAGCGGGCCGTTGAGGTTGTTGTTGTTGCATGAGAAGGGCAAGAACGTTGGCGTAGGGGAAGAGGGCGTGATATTGCGAGTTTTGGAGGAGCATTTGAACTATCGAGTGGTCCATTCCGGCTTGCTGAAAGAACCAGTATATAAAAAATTGAATTTAAATTGCAGAAAAGTAAGTGTTAGTCGATTCAAGATTCGAAAAATGAGGAAAATATAAAAAGTTTTAAAAGTCGTCAAAAATATAGGGTCATACTTTACTTTCTGACTTTTATTGTAAGCTAAACCAAGTGAATATACAAATTAAGCATAACTAGTGATCCAAGTCAACTGTTAGTCAACTGTCAATAAAACAATCAGAAATTTTGTCAAAAAATAAAAATTAAAAAAATTGTCAAATAATATGAAGAGATGCCTAAAATAGTATGGCGGTATGTGCAAACTCCTATCCAAGGAATGTACAATATGGACAAAAAACCTTACTAGTTGTTATATACGAATATCATCTCGCCCAATAAAGCTGTGAAAAAGAGAAAATTGGAAACTTCCAAAATTGGCAAAACACATCTAAAATAAGGTCCGAACGTCCATCCCACTATTCCGTTTAATTCATAAAATCCGCCTCCCAAATTGCCTTAACAATCCGCCTTTGCCACTCGATGGACCATCGGCCCCGTAGAATGACTGGAATCCCGAAATCCGCGGGCCTTAAGTAGGAATCCCGGATGACGTCCCCAAATCCACGGCCCTCCGGGCCTTGCGGGGATCAGCCACTGTGACACCGGAAGATTTGCGAGCGGCTTATCCCCGAATAAATGTGCGAATGGCCGAAAAAATTCTGCGGAAAAATGTGTAATCCCCGTGACTCCGCCCCTTTTCCGGTGCCGTCCAATCAGCGCGCTAGGAGTCAAAAGCGACAAAGGTCGGAGAGACGGCCAAAATTGAGAATTGTAACAGAGAGGAGGAGGGAGGAGCCGAGGCCAAATTTGGGATTATCCATCCGCTTCCGTCGTTGGAATGTAGACAATGCCTCCGGAAAAAGTCGTCACAAAAAAGCTCCTAAGGCTTCGTTCAAATGAGTAAAAAAGATGAGCCATTTCCGGAGGGGCCATGGTAATTGGGGCTAAGCCGCCGGGTCTGGCCAAAGAATCTCGGCCAAATCTGAGCCAAGATCAGTTTAAAAGGGCAACGAGATGAGCAGAGGGGGAAAATCATGGGTGATTTACCGGCAATCATTTTTTAAAGCTACTGTAGAAGTAGGGCAATCCGCTTAAGGCTGACAATTATGAGACTTCCGGGTCGTTAATCCAACAAAAAGCTTCAGCGACTAAAAATTACCATAATTTGTAAACGAATGAGTAACTTGGCAACGCTTAGAGGGCATTTGTTAAATCACGCAAGAGAGACTTCAATTGTCAAAATTTGTTTTGATTTGAACTTCAAACGCTTAAGGCTTTCAGTCTTGCCATGTTTGCACGGTGCGAATACGTTATCGCATATCTCCCCACGGCGAAGGAGGTAAAGCCTTCACCGTGCTTGCACCGTGCGCACTGCTTGCCACGTAAGATCACCTCGCAATGCCCATCGCATAGTGCAAAGACATGTCAAGATTTTATGACCCATCCACCATGTAACCTACAGTGAAACCTTTGTAAAAAATATCGTATTTGTTAGATACGGGTTTGGTGGAACGGAGGTTCATTTGGCATAAAATTGGCCCTTGGAGCCTCTAAAATTGTTCGTTATAGGCAGGTTGCGTTGTATGGTATTTACAAAAAGTCACCTTATAGATGATGTAACATTCAAAAAATACAAATTATAGTTCCAACATGCTAATACAAATCTTTAACCATCTTCCATTAACACTACGTATACAAACCAGTTATAGCCCCTCCGTTGCGTCTTTGAAAACCCAAATCTTCGCCGAAAACCGAACAAAAATACATTTATAGCGTCCGCCGAAAGCTTCTTTCCGCCTCCTTCGTCATGTTTGCAGCGTCGCCGTTGAAATAAGGTTTACTTTGGCAACGATTTAGGATTCGGGGTTCCGGAAAAATCCATAAGCTCTTTTTAAAAAGAGGTCAAGATTAAAAGTGACGGACATAAGGCCAAAAAATATGGGAAAGTGAAATAAATGCATTGAGGGGATTTGACGAAAAAAAATTAAATGGAGAACGTATTTTAGTTAAGTCACCGGAAATTCTGGATTTTTCGAAGATTTGCTACTTTTTGGAATATTTCCAAAAGTTCTAGAGAATATGTCATCGTGACATAAATATTTTCACTATGGAAAAATAGGAAGACTAAAATCCTGATATGTAGTAGGAAAAATTTTGATTCTTTGCAATTTTAATGTTTTGGCGGTTTTTTTTTGAAAAATGTGTCATTATGACACAACAACTGATTAACCTTGGACTTTAACAAGGGATCGGCAAATACATGTCCCATGTCTTTTTAACGAAAATAAAATTTGACGGTATTGTGAGGTAGGGATTCTCTTACCGAATGATTATGTATAATAGATGTCATGCCAGTTTCCTGACAGTTTTTTATTAGTGGTTGATAATTTATTTTACCGGAGCCTGTAGTGTACATGCTTTAAAAAATTCGAATGGGAATTTGCAAACTAAGCCAAAAAATCGACTTCTAAACCAATCAATCAGCCGTTAGTGGGGCCGGGACATGGAAAATTTTCAATTGTGTGAGTTTTGGGGGTGGATGACCACATTCATCATATAAATGTATTTACAAGGCCCTTTGCGCCAATTTTTCCACTAACCTAGTTTTTTTTATAATTTTAGTTATCAAACAGTAATGTCAACTAACGCAGCCATTCAAATGACATAGGTTTTGTTAAGAAACCAGGAGGCAAGTATTTGCCGATCCCTTGTGAGATGTGTTAAATGGCTTATTACAATTACAAAAATCGAGTGTGCAATGAACGCATAACATTTACTAAACTTTCAAAAAAACCCGTCATGCTGACATATTTTTCGGAAATCTTGGAGTCCAGTTGAAATTGCGTTTTTATTAGGGAAATCGTTTTTTCATGCCATTTACTAGACTAAAGCACAGTTACGATGAAGAAAAATACTCTGAAATCTGCTACTATATTATACCAAAGGCCTGATTTAAAATATCATAATTAGCATTGTAACTTCCTCACAGAATACCATCTCAAATCCCCTTCAAATCACCGTGAAAGCGGGTTTACTAACTTTCACCCTCTTTCCGTGTGTTGAATAAGCCCGATTTAGCGAGTTGATTACATTAGGCACCCTATAAACCCATAAAGATTTATTAATTCGCCGCAATTTCCAAAATTAACGGAACGAACAGACGATTAGAGGATTAAGATTGTGTTAAGTGGATTAGTGTGAGATTCGCCGGAAATATCTGTTAGAAATCATATTTCAGATTTTCGAAATTTTTGATTCTTGCACAATGCGGACATAGAACCAAGTAGCCTTTGTAATTTATATGCAAAAAATAGAAATATGCTTGAAGGCATATTAAATTTCAAACTAAGAAAATTGTCCCTCCACTGTGTGAAAAAAATTTCCTGTGCGAGAAACATTTTTACTGCACAGCGCAAAATTCAGTTTTCTTGATGCAAAATTTTATATGCTTCCGGCATATTTTTTTGTATACATATTTGCATAATTTAAACTTCGTTCCTTATTTTTAAGCTGAAATTTTAATGATACTTGGCGTAAATTTAGAGTAGCTTGCCTATTTCTACCATGGAGAGTAATGTAATGACAAAAAAGTGATTTTTTACACATGAAATTCGCAAAGTTATGGGCAAAAAGTGTTTTCCTCTCTGACTGCTCTCCGCGTTTCACGTGCTCTCATCGTTGAATATATAGGCTGCGCCTGCAAAGCGTAAGCTAAAATTTTCAGAAATTAGTATGCGGCCTATACCTGGCGTGTGTGCAAAATTTTAAGAAAATCTGAGCGTCGTACTTAGGGTTACTTACATTGTCAGTTTGCAAATATTGTGGGGGGGGGGGGGGGGGATTTGCCTTCTGATTAACAAAGACTCATTGTTGCAAATTATCTATTGAATTTGAGAATTTTCTCTGCACGCCGGCCTTAATCCGCCTTCACTCCCTAGAGGTATTCTGAGATAGCGGATAATTGCTTTAGGGGTTTTGGTCGGTATAAATTGAGAAGTTTTTTGTAAAAAATCGATGACTTCTGCGAGGCATGCTCACAGGGAAAATACTGCCAGGTTGACGCGCAGATTTTTATATAATTTGGCATAAATTACGAATAATTTCTTATAAGGAATATTTGAGACTCATTGCTCCCGCTTTGCAGAAACGACCAAAACTTTTAGATCCAAAGTTGGAAAAAACACCCAACAAAACAATTTTTCCGTACGAAACTGGCAAGCGTATGGCCTAAAAGTTTTTTACTTTCTGAACACACGTTGCGTTTGGCGTACTCCCTTGGCCGCAAAGATCGTTGAATATTTCGGCGGCCCCGGCAAAGCGCGAGCTAAAATTTTCAGTGATTAAAATGTGACCTATGCCATCTCTTCCCTTGACAATTCTCGACCTCTCGGTGCAAAAAACGCGTCACACGCCCTTTGCAGCATCATAAGCCTCTCCACGGCCATCTTTATCTTATCCCCTTTCGGCTTATCCGACGCCGTTTCAATCCGGGATTTGTGTCGTCGTCGGGATTTGGTGTCCCAGCAGTTAATGACTTGCCGGAAAGGAGAGTTCTGAACAGCTCTGTGTAAGTGGGAATAAAGAGGAGAAAGGTTTTGGTTTAGTGCAAAGGATCGGAAATTGCAAAATTGCACGGTGCCAGGGGGGTTTTCTAATCATTTAAAGAAACGAAGGAGACATGTTATTTTAATGACATCCATAGCAACAAGCAACTATTTACAGTAATACTACATTAAAAAAACTTTTAGTTTTTGTCGTACAGTGCAAAAAATGCAAAATCTTTGAATTGCAATGTGCAAAGGGAGGAAAAGCGAAGATTAAAACGAATAAAAGATAAAATTCCAATTGCCGTTATAGCAATAGAGCGATGCATAATTTTATACTAATCTCAAGCTCAATTTAGGCAATAACCTTCATCGCACAGTGCAAAAAAATAAAGATTTTGAATTCTGCACAATGCACGGCATAAAGTGCTTTCATTTTCACTGTGCAAAAAAATAAAAAAAATTTGTAAGACATTTTGTATGATTCACTGGGTCTTTAGCTATTTTGCATAACTCAAATTTTTGCTTTACTCTGAACCCAAAATCGCAAAAAGATTTTTTGCACAGTGCAATCAAAAGAAGGTTTGAAAAATGCACAATGCAGTTGTCGCAAAAGAACTTTGACGGCGCATTGGCGATAAAAATGCGCTGCCTAAACGGTGCAAAAGGTTTTTGGCAATTTTCTCATTGCATGGTGCGAAGAATCCAGTTTTAATTATTTCGCACTGTGCAGTCAAGCTTTTTTTCTTTTAAGGCTTATTTGGCAAGTCACAGTAACCCAATAGTTTTAATAGGGACCTATTTCATGTGTGTGGGTCGCAGAATGGCGTGTGTCATCTTGTTTTGACATTATTAGCAAGCTATCACACACAATATTATCCATGTGGATAATATCGGCAAAATCCCCGTTGTCCACCCTCCACATCCGCTTGCATTGACGTCAAACAATTGTAGGACCGTTCCAAGATCAACCACAAAAATTCGAGAGGATAATCTCCGAGAGCACAAAGCAATAATCTCGCGGATTAGCAAAAATTTTTTGAACTTTTTTAGGAAATGTCGATAAAATCTTCAAAAAGGATTAAAATGTCAGCATTCCTTGGCCTCAGCGGATTAGACCTAATTGCTGAGTCATTTGGGAATTGAAACGAGAGAATTTGAGGAATTCCGGAAATGAAAGTAGACGGATTACTGTAACGAACATTGAAAATAAAAAAATTACAGTAATCCAAAAAAATTTTTGATTTAATACTTATCTTTTCAAAGCTTTCTATTTCTCTCAAAAAAATTTTTACTCCGCACAGTGCGTAGAAATTTTTTTTGCACAGTGCGGCCATTTCCCAGCTAAAAATCACATTTGTGGCAAACTTACGTCAGGACTACAATCTTTAAACTTGTAAGTGCATTTTTACTTTTGTCTCTTATCTTTTTGACGTTCTCGAGATTTTTTGCACCGTGCAAACAGTTGGAACGAGAGGGTGCAAACTGCACTTTGCGGGAAAAAATTGCCAAAATGGAAAAATGGGGAGATTGTAGGAGAATGGTCAAACGGCATTAACAAATAAGTGCCTTACAAACTTAATCTCAACAAGGAAGCAGAATTTATAAGAGAAAGTTTGAGATTATTCGACTTTTTCTATTTTCTCGGAATAAAAAAATTGAAAGTTAAGTAAAATACGGCAAAATAAGCGTTTTAAAAATCTAAAGATAAGATGACAAGAATAGACTAATTTAAGCACAGAATTTAAAAAAATATTGGCTAAAAAGAACTTCTAAGACTGTTTTGACAAAGTTTTGGACAAATTTGCACTATCCAGGCTCAGAAAAATAGAATTGCACAGTGCAATGTCTAATAAAAGTCAAAGTGCACTGTGCAAACTTCAAGATTGAAGGTTGCAAGGTGCAATCAACACAAATCGTTTTTTTCAGTCATCAAGGGATTAGAATGCACAGTGCCCTCCGCAAAATGTCAAAATGCACCGTGCAGTCGCTTAATGTAAAAATGCACCGTGCAATCTTCAAAGCGATGAACAGCAGAGCGCAGGCCCAAAAAGATTCGAATCCCAATTTCAAAATCGGTACCCCCAACAAAAATGAACCCAACTCATCCGAAAGCCACATTATATACGTATGTTTGCAAGGCCAAATGACAAGCCCTCAGGATTTTTCTTTCCCTGGCACAAGTCAAAAGCTTCAAGCCACAACTGAGACAGAAAATTTTACAAAAATTTGCTACAAAAAGTGGAAATTATAAAAACTGGAAAGCTGAAGATTTTGCTTCGTTTTGTGACAATTGCCGCCCCAGCGACTTATGTTTGGGCAGGTGCAGCGTGGGCTCGCTAAAAAAATTTTTGAAGAGGCGCTTTCAGCGGGCGGATGGATACGTGGAAATTTTGAAAATTTTAGTTTTGCACAGACACCGATGACGAATGAAAATGGCGTAGAAGTGCAAGTGGAACTGAGAATTTGCAGACGTCAATAAATAAAAAACAATTGTAAGCATTTGCAGAGGACGGTCCCACGTCAAGAAAAACGTTTCCTTTCAATAAAATTACAATAAATACGAAACGACGTAAGAAAAATTGATTTGGTAAATATATTTTTTCTAGCTTTTCGATAATTTATGTAACATTTCGTCCTTATCGGTTGTTTCTATGGCGTTTCGTTTTTTCTCAGATTTATTGAAGAGAAACATTTCCTTCTATTTTTTCTTGACGTGGGTCGCAAATGCAGCGCTTGAGTTTTCTTTACGTTTTAAGTTCACGCGAGGTTTAGGCCTTTAGCTCGCGTTTGCAGATGCTGCCGAAATATTGCTGGAGTGATTTCGGCGACATAAACTGCGTTATAAAAGTCAGGAAGCGAGCAACAGCCAAAAAAACCTATTGTACGGTTCAAAAAGCAAGAAATTGCACATTGCGCGGTGAACTTTTGTTTTCTCGCAATGCATATCGCAGAAATCACTTCAGTGACTTTACGGACCGACTACAACGTACGTTAATAATAGTCCAGATTTGTGTCAAGTTTGTATGCGTCGCACTTTGAGGATTTTTCTATGGACTGAAGATCAGTTTTTTCATCTCGCAATGCCTTAAAAAATAATGATCAAGATTAGTGCCACAGACCATTGTTTTCTTTCGTTTAATTAAAAGCTATATATGAGCGTCCTCACTAGTGTCAGCACTTCGCAACAATCACCGTTCGTATTTCCGTATCTTGGTTACAAAATGTTTGCAGTAATGGCCCTCGTTTTTGTAACTCAACTATTCTGGAACGTTTTCCTTTGTTTGGTAAGATTGGAAAGTGTAAAGAGAAGTGTAAATAATATATAAAATCACGAGATAGATGCAGTGTACACAGAATTGAAAAATTTTTCTTGCGTTTAACGTTTAACATGAGAGATCTCGACGTGCGACGCACGTTAAGATTTTGCACTGGCCATATCTTTTTTAGTTTCATGTAAAATTTTTTTGGAAGCACGACTATTCTGCAAAGCACGAGTTGCGAGTGTTTATATGCTTTAAAAATGTTATCCTAAGTTTGTAAACTTCAGATATTCCCCTGAAATCAGGAACTCATCCCTTGAGTAATTCCCGTACAATTTCCGTAGGCTGCAGTAAAATACGGTCCCAATGATCTTGGGTCGTCCCCATAAATAACACTATTTCGCATTTCAAAGTCAGATTTATCCGTCGGAAGGGGAAAGCCCCCATGTTCTGCGCGAAATCCGCTGTGCCCGGAGGGGATTGGCATTTGGCGTGACGTAAATTCGGTTAATCTTGCGGCCTGCAATGGGATAACAAACATTGTGCAGAGTGAGAGTGTTTTTCGGTGTAAATGTTATCGGGATTTGCATGAGATATGGGTTAGGAACATGTGGATGAAAAATAGTCCTGAATGAACGTTGCGGACAAAGCTGTTTGCTGGATGGGAGAGATTGATTTTTGAATAGGTAACCAAATTAGCTTTGCATAATAATCTTTGGAAAAGATAGCGGTTAATAATCCTTGGAACGAGTAAACAAGATTATATATAAGAAAAAAAAGGTAAAAATATCAAAAAATTTTCTTCCTGAATTTTTTTCTGTTTAGATTTTGATAAGGTCTGGCACAATTTTTGAAGGGATGGGTTCCAAGTGCGACGTTTGGATTTTTTATCTTTCGCGTACACATTGCGTATAGGCCTCATATAAATTCTTAAAAATGTAACCTCGCGCTTTGCAGGTAAAAGTATTAAACAAGCTTTGAGAACGAGCAAACAAAGGGTGCAAAACTTTTTAAAATGCTGCAAACACGTCAGGCATAGGCCATATATCAATTCCTGAAAATTTTAGCTTGCGCTTTGCAGGCGCAGCCAAAATATTCAACGACCTTTGCGGCCAAGAGAGCGCGCGAAACGCAAAGAGCGGTCAGAGAAAAAACTACTCTTTGGCCATTAATCTGCCTCAGACAAAATCGACCTAAAAAATTTTCATGGTGAGGGTTCGTTGTGTGGACGGTCGCTCCACAATTGAGCGAATTTTGGAGAAAGTCGTATTTGAAATTTCATTGATTTAAGGCAATTTCCTAACTTTGGATTTGGTATTAACTTCTTGCCTGAAACGGTTGGCCACAGCCTTGGGTGTAGAAAGCGCTAGTTTATGTTCTTCACCAGTCCAGGTGAAAACCAATCAAAACCTATGATCTCAAAACTGGTACAGGCTATGACGTCATCACCCTACTACTCCAATTCCCTCCAAAACGCAAAAAATGAATCGCCTCAAGCAAAAAGCAAGACACGACAAAAACACATACGAACACGTAAAAGGCGATTGCGCAACAGCCACTTGGGGGGGGGGGGGGCAGATATTCAGAATGGTCAGGGGAACAGGTCTCTAAATTACGTCAAGCGCGCTAAAATAATATAAGAGGATGGTTCAACGTCCGCTCCCAAGGTGTTGAAGCGGATTTCGCGGCGGACATGGCGATGACGTCGAGGCGGTAAAAAAGGTGCGATGCAGAGAGCGGATTGGCAAGATTTATTAGCCTAATTGACGGAATGTGACAACTTTTGACTTGTTAAAAACTCTCATCTTTAAAAGGTGAGCTACTGTGTTGACGCAGAGACAATTTTGAGCTGATTATCACAGGATAAAATGCTTGGAAATCGCTTTCCAGGCGGTAGAAAAATCAACTCGAAAGAGTAACAGGAAAAATTTTTTGCCAGAGGCACGACGGCCAAATTTCAGTGAAACTTCGGTTGTGTAATCTGCCTAGGCCACATATCAATGTCGCACCTCCAAATCGCACGGTATCGCTTCAGGGCGCTTGGAAGTTTGATGCGCGACAGCTGCGAGGCACGACATTTTGTACCGACAAATCCACATTATTTTTCCAACAGACTGATACTTTTAACTGCCTTGCCCGGAGGAAATTTGTTTATTGCGGAAACATTTTTTCACCTTATTTTCACGGCCTATAATTTTGAAAAAAGAAAATTCGCAATCGAAGGTTTCCGCAAAGCACGGGAAAAAAAGAATACAGTAAAATCTCTATACAACAAATTATCATAAAAAAAACCCGTCTATGACGTAGAATTTTAGAGGCCTCAAGGGCCAGCTATAAACCACCAAATATGGGCTTCCGTATAACAAGCCAATCCAGAAAGTGTCAAAAATGCAACTTTTGAGCACTGTTTGACCTAAAAATCGCCACGGGTCTTGTCGTTTATTATACAAGTTAAAAAATCGCATACACCGTATGAGGGAGGCCCTACTAGTCCGTTCGTAATGTCGCTGGAGTTATTACGGTGCCGTGCACAGTGCAAACACAAAACTGTTCAATTTCTGGCTTTTTGCACCGTGCAATAGATTTTTTTTGACTGTTGCTCGCTCCCTGACTTTTTTGCACAGTGCAAGCGACAAAAATCACTCCAGAGACTTTCGCGGACGGACTACTATGCCGTACAAAACCGTAACCTCTATTCATGCCAAGTTTCATAACTCTCTGTGCTGCCTACATCCCGCATTAAAAAAAATCCAACTTTTTCTGTTTCCAAGAGTTTTAACTTCACGCTACAGTACTTAATAACAACTGTCTGTGTCACCACTCAACCGCTAAGCCGAATGTTGACGGTTTTGCGATGTAATCGGGCGCTACGATGTAAATACTCGGAGGGCTTGGCGTTCCAGCCGGATTATTGAATTCGAATTATTGTTTGTAGCCCAATGGATCTTTTTCGGCCTAAAACTTCAACGTTTTTCCCGAGACTTCCGAAACAACGCCTAGGACAGACTGGGGGGCCCTTGTCTTTGGCGCTAATCCGGGTCGATGATAGTGAAACAAATTAATTTTGATGTGGATCAGAAATCGGGCCCGGATTTGATCTTTTAATTCCAAAAACGTAAGTAAAGCATTTTAAAAATAGATTAGAAACCTTAAAGAATATGTCAACATGAGCGTTTAGGTTCGACTTTGTTTTGTAGTTTATAAAAATTATTGAGGGCAAAATGCGATTGTGAATTCGGAGGAATGAATTTCTATAGCACAAAGAAATTCAAATTGAGGCCGACAAAGAAAAAATGCCTTAAAATTTCTTTAAGACTTTAAGCGAATTTACAAGTAAAGTATTCCAACTGCGACGCTCAGATTTTCTTTAAATTTTGCATGTACTTCGGGCATTGCCCACATATTAATCCATGAAGATCTAAGCTCACACTGTTTTGCCATATCTTTGCCAGTTTGCGCGGGAAAGATTGATTTTTATGGAAACATTACGCCCTACAGTATAAATGGGTCTGAAACTTTTCATGCCCAAAGATTCGCTAAAAGTTGCACATTTTTCCAACTTTTGACTTAAAAATCTCGCTCGTTTTAACAAAACACGAGTGGAGAAGTTTCGCACGCGATTGTTCTAACTTTGTGCCAAGTTTTATCAAAATCGGAGTGTGTTTACTGGAGTACTTCTCTTGTAAATATCTAATTTGCAACCCCAATCCAAGTCCTCAGTCACGTCTCTTCGAAATGGGTGCTCTGCCATGCAATTTATTCGTAATCCGCTGTTCCGCCAATCTTGTGAAACGCTTCGAAATTCTCGGGAAATCCCACTTTGTTGAAGGATTAAGACGTTGTGTTCCCCATGATGAAACATTGTTCTATTACGGTAGAGTGGCAAAAAGACAAAGGCCGGTACGCAGGACCACGTGTTATCCTCTTATGTCAAGCAAAAGGTTTGAGGAGATCAATATTCAAATGAAGATTTCATCGGCGGATTCCGTGCATCAATTGCCGCGACATAAATGTTTGTCAATTGCGCCGTTGCGTAAATTCTCACAGTGCAGACCGCTTTTCAAATTTGCACTGTGCGAAAAACAGCGAAATGCACGGTGCGTGAGCGACAAATTGGGGATAAAGAACAAAAACAGTCTACGCACTTTATTGAAACACTATTATTAACGCCTGAAAATTTTAGCTCGCGCTTTGCAAGGGCAGACGAGATATGGAACGATCCTTGCGGCCAAAAAAGTATGCAAAACGCGGAGAGCAGTCACTGACAAAAAAACACTTGTGTGGTCATTCCTTTGAAAGTTTCGTGCAGAAAACGATTGATTCTTTGCAAAACACTGTTTGCCCCGTGCAGGCAGCTTTGTAAGTGCAGCGGCCGTATCCTAGAAGTCACCGGTGCAGTGCAAGCATATAACTAGATCTTATGCGGATGATCGGTGCAGCAACACATAACCGGAATTTGGAGCGCCTCTCAAAATTTGCAAAAAAAAATTTTTTTTCTGGCATTAAAATCCCGACAAAAACTATTTAGATATCGTGGATTAAGCAACGTGAAATGTTGTCTCACTACATCTCTGAGCAATTAATGGTCCAGACATGACGGCCTTTTCTCAATTCCGGCGTGATCTCATTCGGCTTAGACAAAAGTTTGGACCCGTCAAAACTTGATGGTTCGGTAGTTGCCCCTCAATTTAGAAAATTGCCTAATTGTCATGTACAATCGTTAGCAAATGCTTAATCAACATTTAAAACGAAGGACCCCATGGTATGCCAGAAATTGCCAATAGTGTACGAGACAAATTTGAGTTACATGTCTTGCAGAGATCTTTAAAATGCCTGTTCGCAAAATCACTGAAGTGATTTTGGCGACATGCACAGTGCGAAAAAGGTCAGGGTGAAAGCGACAGCATAAAAAAGCTCTTTGCACAGCAAGAAATATAGCACAGTTTAAAGTGAACTTTTGTTTTCTCACAGGGCAGAAATCACCCCAACAACTTTCCGGACGGACTATTGTGTGTTGTGGTCTAGACCAAATTTGGGAGAAAATTTTAGAGAACGCCTGAGTGTTGCACATGCATTTTTTTAATTACAAAGATGTTGTTCAACACTCTCATCGTCATCTATTCATCGACTTATAATCTTATAACCCCTCCACATGTTATTTACAAACCGCTCCTTCCGTGCGTACACGTGCAACACGTCCTAATTTTAGCCCTCGTACGTCCTTGTTTTGCCGCCGTTGACGTCGGCCATTGTTCTATTATAATCTTTTTGAGAAATCTGCTGCATGAAGGAATCACAGGAATTAATGTGAAATTCGTACCGGTGATTACGCAGATGGATTATAAACGGGGGTTTATATTATTTATTTGATTAGTGTTTCCTTTACGGAAAATAATGTTGGCAGCAGAATGTGTTTAATACTTGCAATAAAATATGATGTGACCTTCGTTCAACGGGATCAAAACATTAGACAGGAGAAAATATTTTAAGCCTACTTAAGGTTACAGTGCAACAACAAACTGCAAACAGAGGCAGTAAAAAGTTCGTTACAGAAAAGTGGATCCAGCACATTGTAAAATGCCCAATCCTGTTATGTGAGGAAAGAAAACCCTATTATTGCAAATTTCAGATTAATCCCCGGGAATGTAATACTTTTAGAGTGCTGTAAAAACCGTTACATTACAAACTGCTGCGAATTTAGCTAATTAAGAATGGTTCTTTTATTTTGTTCAACGCATTTTTGACATTAAATAAAATTTACATAAAATTTGCATACATGATTCAAATTTTTTATTTTTTTGAATTTTTTTAATTCCAAAATCAAAATTTTTGCAAACAAATGCCAAAATTTGCATAATGACTCCTTAAAAAAATCCTTAAAGATTTTACTTTTATAAGAACAATGATCGAGCCTTAAAATAATTTTTGTAAGCAAAAAAATTTACATAAAATTTGCATAAATTTTCAAACATACCGTTAGCAGCACGTATGACGAGTACTCTTTGGACAGCTCGCCTAACGACATGATTCGAGGCGGATCTTCGATGACTGAAGTACTCATCGCCTCCGCCGGCGCGGAGGCTCCGCCGGAGGCGATAGTTTCAAGCTTTGGGGTGGACACCAAGGGCAGAGCCATGTTCAGGTAGTTTTGAAGGCTGAAATTAAAGAGAAATTAATGAATTTAACAAGACCATGAATTGGAAATTTTGCAAAAAAACGCGGCATTTTGTAAAATCCGTTGGGCCTCTAATCAATATTAAAAAATTAAAAACACACACAGTCCGTTGCACCGTGGAAAGTAGCACAGTACGCTGAACCGTGGAAAGCGGAAAGATCAAAGCGCACAGTGCAACCAAAGAACTTGTACGGTGCGAAAAAGTCTCACGAATTCTTGCGCCGACTAGTATGAAGGCGTGAGACATGTCACAGTAATTTCAAATTTTCATTTATGCAAATTTTTAACGCAAATTTTCGATTTTTCTCACAAAAAAACTTTAAAATTTTATGGCTCCAAAACCCATTAATGACTAATTAGATCCATCATTTTACAAGTTAAAATTTAAAAATTTGTAATAATACTCAGAAAGCAAGTCCACATTCCATAATTATGTAAATCCCCCCTCTTTTAGGATTGATATTATCCCGTTGAAGGGCCATAAAACTTCAACAACTGCCATTTTTTGGTTCATTACTGAGCGGATTATAACAGTATTAGAATCCGCGATATTATAGATATATATTGGATTATTCAATTACTTAGGAACCCATTATCCAGGAAGATTATTCAAAATTTTAAAATTTTCAAAAATAGAAGGTTAAATTGACAGGGTTCGGGCAAAAATTTTAAGTGACTAATTAAAGGAATGATTTTAGAAACGAAAAGAAACTGAAAAATGTAATTCATTAACAGTTCTTACACTTCTTCTCGTTTGTGAAATTTTAAATCGACTTTAGCCGGGATCATAGCTAACAAGGCAAAGCTCCCAAGTGCAACGCTCAGATTTTGATCAAAACTTGGCGCAAATTTAGTAATATTAGGTTGGTCGGAACGTTTTTATTCATTTTTTATTCAACTTAAATATTTTTTTTGGGCCTAGACTGATTGATCATTGTAGATATAATACCTAATATATCCAAGAGTACGGTGTACAGATTTATGAGATATATCCCAGTCACTAACTCGTCCAAAACGAGCGAAATTACAAGAGGTTCTCCGTTCTGAGACAATTTCAGGTGGGTCTAGAGCGCAAGCTCTTGTTTCCAAATCGGTTTTGCTGAAGCTCTGAAAATTTGTTGGCTATGTGTAGTAGTCTTTCCTACTACGCTAAACACAACTAGCAACCTTAAAACAGTTTGCCGGATAAAATAATGGCAGCTCTTTCAACCAAAGCTTCAGCAAAATGTCTTAAGTTTTTTTTCTTATCATTCCGCGTATTGCTGATGGTCTGTCTATTAAAACGGTCTCCTAGTAGGCCTGAAAGACTCCAAAACTCCAAGTAACGCCAAATTGCCGCATTTTCCGGTTTCACTCGCAAAAATAATCGTTGAGTGAAATTTCTAGCGATTCGTATGCAATGGGACCAAATCCTCAGGCTCGAAGAACACATAAATTTACAGATAAGACCGGATATGATATATTCGCACCAAATTAATTCAATATCCGATATCCAGAGATAAGCCAGGATAAGATCTGCTCAGAAAAGATGAAAACTTTTCCTCAAAGATTGCCTCATACGACGACAAGCGGGATTAGCAATTCATCTCTAGACAGAAGCGGGTGCAAAAGAAAAATTGGTCTATAGAAAGTTTTTACTTCATGTAAACATAACGTCTCAATGGTATTAAGCGGCGAAATTTTTGGAAGTTGACCAGATTTTTATCTGGATATTTGGTTTTTGCAAAATGAAAAACCAAACTTTTGATGTTTACAGTAACAAAAGAAGGGAGAAAAATCAGTCTTGGCCTTTTCTAGGTTATCAACGATTTGGTGAACCTACATGAACACAAAACAAGTCATTCCTTCAAAGACGAAGACGTCTGGCGCGGGTGGATGCATCTTACGCAGAAACACCGTTGTCTCTATTGTTTTAAATCTAATCCCATGTCTTCTGACACCTTTACGAGAAAAATATTAAATCAGCACTTTTTAATTGGATTTTTTTTATTTTGGGTACTACCGCAAAAACTGAAACGTTGTTCGTGGCCAAAATACAAAAATATTCTGGTTTCTTGACCATTCATTTCCCTTCCCGACAACCCGCAAAAAATCTTTTGTAAATCTGACAAAACGTGAGCCAATTAGTGCCGCTAATCGCCAATATCGCGGCTCTTCCTTTCGCCCCGCTCTCTTTCTTCCCGGATATTACCTTAGGCGGAGAGGAGATGCGGAGAAGAAACAGGAAAGCCCCCTCTCCTCGAGTGGACAGGTGTTGATCCGCGACGATGACGCAACGCCGATCGTTGGGAACGGGATTTCTTCGCTTCCTCTTTTGGGCAGAGATGACTTAATAAAGGAGATTAAAGTAGGTGAAAAAAGGCCTCGGGGCAGAAGAGGGGCACACAAAAAGGTGAGGGCTTAATCAGGTTTTCAAAGCGGTCATTTATTTAGGTGGGGCTTTTAGTGGAGTCAAAAAAAAGCGCTATTTCGGAAATGGGTCAGTGGGGCGATCTTGGCGAAAGGTTTTTGGATTACTGTAGATTATAGCAGACAAATTTAACAGAATCAAATGTTTTATTGATTTCTCTAAGGTTAGATTCAATTTCTCACCAAATTTATGTTCTTCAAAAATTATTCTTTTTTGTGGTGGGACCTGGAATAAAAAAAAGCAGTGCAGATTTCGATAAAAATTGTCGCAGATTACGCATGTAAGACACAAGTGAAACTTTTACGTGCGTTTTGCAATAACAAACTAGATCTTTAGGTCAGAAGTGAGAAAAATTCGGATTTATCCCAAGTGCAACGCTCAGATTTTTTAAAAATTTTTCACACATTTCGGACGTTTGCCACATATCAATTCCGAAAAATTTTAGCTGGCAGGGGGCTACAAAGATATTCAACGATCTAAGAGAGTGCGCAAAATGTAGTGGTCACAGAGGAAAACTCTTTTTTGGCCATATCTTTGCCAGTTTCGCGCGACACGCTTTGCAAACCGAGAGGGTGTAAATGTTTCGTGGAAACATAACCCCCTACAGAAAAAATGGGTATCATACTTCTCACGCCAAATTTGCAAAACAGCGTCATATTTTTTCTAATCTGCAACTGAAAAATGTCCGATATTTCCGTAGAACGTGAGCCAAAAGTCTGGCAAATGTTATTGAAAAAATTAATAAAAAAATCAATTTTTCCCTTAAAAATTGAAAAGATACTACGAAAACTTTTCTCAAACCCTCCCTCTGCGATTTCCGTGTTGTCTCACAAAAAATAAAAGTTACAGATCCCGGACGCCTTTGCAAACCAAGAGCTAAATTTTTTCGCACCTGACAAGTGCCTTACATAGTTCAAAGAGCCAAAATATTATAATTAAAAACCCGGATGTTTGTCACCCGTGAACAAAACAATGTTGCCGCAAACTGTAGAATCTTTTTTATTGTTCAAAATCCCAAAAGAATAAATTGCAATCAAACAAAAAAGTCGATGGCATTTTCTCGACAGGTTCACAAAATTTTTGTCCCGGTGAGTTCTGTTCTATGTGCGCAGCTGTCAAACAATTCGGTTCAAAACACACAAAGACCCCCTAAACTATGGTGCAAGTGGGGAAAAGCTGGAAGCAGAAATGAGAGTTTTATCAAGTGCTGTCAAACCTCGGTGCAACAAATCACACCGGGTCAAAAAATTGCTCTAGAAGGACCTCGTTGTACGGAGGTTTTGGCCGAAATTGACTTTTGGGACCTCTAAAATTGTTTGTTGTAAGCGGGTTATCAAAAAAAGACATATTGCACTGTGCAAAAATCTGTCCATAAAGTTTATTTTAGGTCAAAACGAACGTCCATTCCGCAAAACCCTAACCTTGGACAGTGCAGACAACAAATTTCGATACGTTCTGCTTTTCTTCAATTTCAACGTTCGAAAAAGTTTCTAAAAATACCCTCTAAATTTATTAACAAACCCCGTGGGTGCGCAAACACGTGGGATTTTACACTTATTCACATTTTACACAAAAAACCTTTTATTTGCAGATCCGATTCATCCCAGACAACAACAACAAACCCAATGACACACATAATGGCTACAAACGAAAAAAGAGACAATATGTGACATAACCAGTTTCCGTGAACGGAAGAAATCCCCATTTTCGGGAAGATGTCCACTTTGTCTGCGCCGACCCCGCCCACTTCCTCTCACCTATATTTGGAGAGGATAAAGGAGATAATTACACTGCAAAGGGATTGGTCAGATGTAAAAATAGATCTCTTAGCGATGGCATAGAGGCTGGGATTAGTGTTAAAGTACAGTCTACTACAAAATTATCCTTATTTTGGCACGTTGGCATTGCTCTTTTGGGATTTAGTGCAATAAAAAAGAAAGCGGTTCGACAGCTTGCGGCAATGTTTTATCTTTTGTAGTATTCTCGCTCGCGGTTTGCAGAAACAACCAAAATTTTTTCAAGATTTTTGCAAGTTTTGGCATAAAATAGTTTTATGCTTTTTTCAACCTTCCACCGAAAAATCATTTCCTTCCGAAACCAAGTGTAGTCCCAACATGCATCCAAAATTAGGAAAAAATCGGAGCTTCTCCATCGAAAGACTTGTTTTGTAAATTTACATAAGGTTTCATCAAAATTGAAGGGGTCATACTTGAAGAAAACTACTGAAAATCAAAAAATTCTACTTGAATTCAAACCTCTATGCAACGAGTCAGAAAGGGCCAAAAAATTTTACGGTTGTAGCAGGCTTTTTTTGTACAGAGGTTCATTTTATTAGAGCCTAAAATTCGTTCAAAAATATTTTTCAATTGCAACTGCAGCTCGATACAAAATACGTTTCCCAATTCACATTCAAGGCAGAAAAAATGCGTTAGCAAAAGTTTAAAAAAGAAATTAATTCAGCAAGAGGCGCGCAACAAATTTGTGGGGGAACAGGCCAGAAGTGAATCCAGTTTGCGAAGCTGACCAAAGGACAGGGATTTCATGTTGGGATGCTGCTGAAAAGAGCTCCCACAGAACATGTTTATACACTAGTCTGGGGAACAACAGCAAATACTGTTGCAGAATTGGCTTTGTGACACTCAAACAATTGCTTGGTGTATTAGTTCAAACACAAAGCCCTGACAAATCATTTTTCAAGCAAAAAATGTGACAAGAATTATTGCAAAATTTTCGATGACTAAAAAATATAAAAAAACTCAATCTACACACCGAGCTTTCGTGTAAATAACAAAACCTGAATACAACAAAAAATTTCAGAGTTTTAAGAGAAACGTTTCGGCAACAATTAACCTACAAAAAACAAAACCCTTCTTTAAAGAATAAAGTCGTTGTAAAGAGATTTTTTTAAAAATTTCCGCATGCTATACAATCCGCAGGTTAAACGTTGAAAATCTTAGCCGATACTTGGCAGTATCCGCCGAGACATTCAAAGATCTTTGCGGCCGAGAGGGTATGCAAAGCGCAGAAATCGGTCACAGGGAAAAACACTTTTCGGTCTTAACGTTGCCAATTTCATGCGAAAAAAAATTATTTTTTTGTGGAAGCAATACACTCCATATAGGTATCAAACTTTTCATATGTGATCTTTGGAACAGAAGGTACACTAAAATGGGAAGTACCCCAAGTGCTACGCCCAGGTTTTTTGTAAATTTTGTACATACTCCGGGCATAGGCTACTGATTTATTCCTGACAGCTTTAGCTCGCGCTATGCAGCCGAGATATCCAACGATCTTTGTCATTGAGAGAGTACGAAAAATGAGGAGAGCGGTCAGAAGGGAAAAAAATTTTTGGCCATAATTTTGCCAGTTTCGCGCGGAAAGTTATTTTATGTGAAAACCTTACCCCCTATGGTAGATTTCATACCAAAATTCGCAAAAAACTGGCACATTTTCACCAATTTTTAAAAATTTTGGTCGTTTCTGCAAAGCGCGAGCTAAGTGTCCCGTTTATGTCCTTGTAGAAGTAATGCTAAATTTGTGCCCAGTCATCAAAAACAACGGTCATTGCACAGAGTAAACCGAAACTTTGCCACCCTCAAAATTACGTGAAAGCAATCCTAAAAACGGACGAACTAATCGGCACGTGGTCTAAAACATTGAACAACAAAGTTTCATCATGTACAGACAGCAGCTACATATTTAAATTCCTAATTAATCCATGCTAAATCTGGATTCTCCGAAGGGAATTTTTTGGTTATCACGTAGTTTGGCACGAAGATGGTAAAAATAGATAAGACAACAAATTGAAAGTTTCTTGCCAACTAAGGTTTTTTGGTCATAAGATAAAGTGGACAAGGCACTTCTACAAACATGAATTTTGGCATAAAAGGTTTCATGGCTGTTTCTACTGTAGTGGGTGACGTCTTCGTAAAAAATCAAATTTTTCCACATGAAGCTGGCAAAGATGCGACCACAAAGTGTTTTCCTCTCTGACCGCTCTTTATATACGTTTTCCGTACTCCCTTCCGCAAAGATCGTCAAATATCTAGGCTGCGCCTGCAAAGAGCTAAAATAGAAATTTATATGTGGTATAGATCCAACTCTAGTGCAAAATTTACAAAAGATCTAAATTTTAACATGTTAAAATTTTTGCAAAATTTTGGTAACTTTTTTTTCAGTCATCAATTTAAATTTTGTACCTCCAATAAGATTGGCCAAACCCCATATAACAACCAACAAGGCATGCCTTGCATTTCTTTGTTTAGTTAATTACCCCCATCGTATTATTTTCTTGCCTACATCGGCCGTTTAAAGAACATTTCGCTCTCGGCTATTTTCCGGAAACGTCTTGACCGCCTTAAGAGTGAAAAACGTAAAAGTTGCCGGACCCTCAAAAACACAAGAAAAACAAGCGTAAATCGCATCCGAAAACTGGGAAACAACGCGTTGGTAGCTTTGGGATTCATTGGGATGCAGCGGACGCTCATTGACTAAATGCCACAGAAAACGTAACTTCAAAGTGGAGGTGGTATAAATTATAGGGCAAAAAGTACGGGAAAAAGAGGAGATGGCTTGCAAAAAACTACGTCCAAATTTGTAGAAAAAAAGTCTGTTCAGTATGAAATTTTTTCTGGTGTACCCCAAGTACGGTATCTTTGATTTTGAGGTAAGTCGTTCGACAAGCAAATTCGAAAAAAAGCAAAAATTCAAAAAAAATATTTAATAATAAGTTATAATGTTTAAAAAGAAAATTAAACCTTAAAAGGGTATCTAAAAAACACTGTTAAAAAAAAATCAAATACATCAAGCTCCCATAATTTATGCAAATTTCCCCTTTCCTTCGGCCAAAAAAAAACCCGTGCCCAAAATCTCCCTAAAGCCAAATCAACGCTTCCTCCCCGATCATGCCTCTTCCAAAAGCATTTTTCCTCGCTGAAATCAAGTTTGTAATAGTAACCCAGTAACCCAGTGTGCGCAATTCCCCTGCTTCTTCCTTTTTCGGTCGTTATGCAACACAAGAGGAACGCCAGCGGCGGCGCGCGAAAGGAAGCGACGGAGGGAGCGTGATAAGGGCGATCGCCCCCGGCTTTTGTTCCTCCTTCTTCGATGGGGCGCGTTTGTTGCGCAAACGAGTCTTCGTCGGCTCGTCCGCATCGTTCGACAGATTACATATTCGAAAAACTTGAGACAGGCAAATGAAGAGAGAAAATTTGAATTTTAGAACACTCCGGCAGATTGAATTAGCACTACGATAAAAGCAACAAAACTTAAGTAACAAAATGCCAAGACCCTCCGGGCAGAACTTTGGGCATAATGGGAAGGCTTTCCATTTCCGGCGGAGAAATTTTACTTCCAAACTTAAAAAGATATTATTTTTGAGACAAACTAACATCGGTAGTGTTCAAATTTAGGTGAAACTTGACACAAATTAAGCATTATTTTTCTTAGGCATATGCTCAACTCCTAGCTCCTCTTTGCAGAAACAACCAATATTTTTTTTGAGGTTGAAGTTAGGCCAAAAAAAATTTTTTTGGGAATTTTGGCATGAAAAGTTTAATTTCTACTGTAGAGAGTAATGGTTTCACAACAAATCATTTTTCCCGTATGAAATTGGCATAACCACCAGCATTTTTGTATCTGAACACACTTCTCTTTTTGCGTGCTGTCTCGTCGGAGAAGATCATGCTGATTTTTTATTGCCATATTGTCTAAATGTTTCCTAAATCGTCTTTTTCCTCTATAGTTCATAAGCGAGACTTTTTAAGTAAAAATTTGGCAAAAAAATCCGGTTGAATATCTAAGCTATCCAAACTAAAATTTTCGATATACTCTCGGACAAAAGTTTTCGACCACCTCCTACTAAAATAAATAATAAAGCAGTGGTAGTAAAACTTTTTGTAGGTGTTTAAGATAATGTTATAATCACGCCTTATTAACCCTGAAATGGCAGTTGCACTTTAAAGGCATTTTTATGGCTTTTATGTGTGGCTTATGCCAAAAAGAATATGGCCAATTTGAAAAGTTTAAAAAAAATTTAGCGATCTGACCCTGAACGCAAAGCAATCATGTTCTACAATTTTTTAAATGAAATGTTGCCCCACCCTGGATTTGAATATATAAATGAAAAGTGAGACAAATTCAGCGAGTTTGCAATCCAAAAAATTTAAACAATCCTGCGCTTATCATAAGCTGAACCTCAAAGAGTTCAAACTGAAAAGATATAAAAGATAAACTGAAAAATCAAATCAACCAGGTGTCCTCCGCTATTTTCACTTTAAAACATGGCAATTTTCGCATTGATCTTCCATTTTTGGTTATTGGTTTTTGTCACTTCCATGTTTTTATTACTGAAAATTGTCATCACTTAATTTTTTGACACTGCCCATTTTCCTGCAATGTTAAAATTCTCGTAAAATTCCGCTTGGAAGTTAGGTGATGTCATAAAAAATTGGTCTAAAAATGGTCAAATTCATTTGCTTAATGCTCAATTATCTGACGACAAAATGGGATTTTTTTTGAATTTTTCAGTTTTTTTGAAAAAATAATCTTTATTTTTAATATTTTTTTATTTAAAAAAATTCTGTTATTAAAAAACAACATTATTTTAAAAGCCGGCGGGCGTCTACTCCAATTTCTGCGAGCTGCAGAGATCTACAGACGATAAATGAAAGAGGAAGAACCGGTCAGCAGTGCCGCCCAAAAAACAAGCTGAAACGTTCCAATGCGTCGGTTGCGCAACATCCGACATTCTTTTTTTGAACGTATAATAAAAAAACAAATATGCAGCAAAAGGGAGGGTAGGGAAAATAAAAAAATATCTAGATGTTATGCACCGATTTTTAAAATTGTATAGAAAAAACTCCCCGCTTACCCCCAATTTTTTTTCCTGACATGGTCGAAAAATCGGCGATTACTTTCTTCTAAATCGTCAAAAATCGAAGTTTTTATCAAAGGTTTTCCTCCAAATTTTTTGTGCTTTAACGGAATTAATGCCTGTCATTTGTATAACAAAATGTTGTCACATTTTCACTTAAAATGTTTCATATGTCGAAACGAAACGTATAAAATTATTGAGTGCAAATGTTCCAAAACTCCGTACAGACGTCTTAATTACACCATGAGTGTCTGCGTGACTAGGTATTGGTTTTTCGAGCCGTTATGACACTAAACAGTGGAGGTGGAATTTGGTGAAAATTACTCGCAGCGGAATATCACGGTTAGCGTTAGAAAACGGGGAGTAAATCTTTTTAGATGTATAACAGTATCTGGTAAGTTTAGAAATGTATGAAGGATATTACGCAAGTTTGGATGCACAAAAATTTTGAGTTGGTCCTCTGAGGCACTAGTACATCCGAAATGTCGCTGGGGTGATCTCAGCTAAATTTACTTCAATGTCCAAATACGCATGCATAACAATATTTAAAGGAAAAAATCTTACATATCTAGGCAGAGGGTTAATTTAACTTTCTTTTCGAGTTGTCCTGTCGATATATGAACAATCAGACAGGGGTGTAGCTGAGAAGTCGGTCTGGGGGGGGGGGGGGGGTATGTTTTGGGACAACAGGTAAGCTACCTATAAAAAAAAATTTTTGCGGCGCTTACCCATTCAATGTCCCCGAGATTAAATTTGGGAGCCCGAGACGCGAAGGAAATTAACTAAACACTTTCCGATTATTGATTCGATTAAAGGCATTGAAAATATTTGTTTTCTACATTCCCCAAAATAACCGAATTTTCACCGGGATTAGGGACCCAAAAATAATAACGAATTGTATTCAATTACTGGCTTTGAAGGAAGATTAAATAGTACAGTAAAAGGTGGGATTTCAGCAAAAGATTAGGGTGTCAGGTGGGTGGACAATAAATACGACAAAGGAAATTGCAAAGTATGGTTCGAAAATATTGATCTTAAAGTTTAAATAACAAGGTTTTTTTGATGTTGACATTGATTGTAAAGAGAATTGTAAAACGTATGAGCTACACACTGCTCGAAACATTGTTGTATAAGTCTGTCGGGAAAGCAATGTGGATTTGTTGCGACCTGGAAGTGCCCATTGTCGCTTTGTGGCGCTTGCGAATTTGGTGTGCAATGAGACGCTTTGCTGTAATAAATCCAAATTCGTTCCTCGGCAGAGCGGCACTAGTCCGTCCGTAAAGTCGCTCGAGTTATTTCTACGACTACGACATGCACTGTGAGATAACAAAAATTCGCTTTGTACTGTGCAATTTCTTGGGTTTTACACCGAAAAAATAAAATATTTAAAAGGCCATATCGAATCCTAACACTAATATTTAGGATGATCCGGCTTTCAGTGGAAGCAAAATACTACTCGCAGAAAGTTTACTTTTTTGACGACGTACGCGACATTTTGCGATTTTGGAGGCAAAAAATCAAACGCAGCTTTTTTATAGGTGCGAGGCGCACAGTTTGAGGAAAGTTTCCGCAAATTCAGGCTCCAGGGCAGCTTATGACCTATGCTGAGGTATTTTGCGTGCGCTTACTTTATATGTTCAACGGAAGTTACATATCTGCCTTTTTTGGAGCATCTTTTGATCTTTCCCGTGGTCAATAACTCAGTGCCAATAAAAGAAGGTTAGCTATCAGAAAAGGGGAAAAGTAGTTATCTTTTTTTAAGTCCTTGTCAAGCCTCCACCGGGCCTTCGCCAAAATTTACGCAAAAAGTCCAGCGGCTTCGTCAAGTTTTGTAGGCATACTCTTTTTCGGGGTCTTCCCTTGCCTTACGCCGCGTATCCATCGATCTTGTGCTGAACTGAACCCTAAAAGTCGGGACGCCAGATTTACTATAAAAAAAAGCAGGAAAACAAAAACTTTTTCATGCGGAGTTAGAGGATGTCCTATGCAGTGTCTGTTTGCAAACTCGGCCCAAAAACAAAGCGCTGTATTTGTGACATTTCCCATCTAGCCGGCAAAAAAATCCTTTTTTTGAGAACTCCTTCGAACCCCGTCACATAATGAACATTCCCCTCTTCAATCCCACCGTATAATAATCAAATTCCAAGGGTCTTGCTTACGTGCCTTCCGGCGCATTAAGCAAACAAAGTATTCAAGTTCAGCCCGACCTGAATGAGGTTGCAAATGCGATGCAAATTGGCAACAAGGTCACGGCACACACCGTGCCTACTCAATGCATACTTTCGTGGTCATTACGAATACTGTTCACGTACTGTGCGTCTTAGCAAACTCTCTAATTTTTGACCAAAAACTTGGTCAAATTGCGCCAACGAAATTCCTGTGCCAAGAAATTAATTTCGAAACCAAAAGTTCAAATGGAAAAAGCTGGAATTTAATTTGTTTGGTACCGCAAGCAGAGAACAGTGAGTGTTACGCCAACTCAAAAAGTTTGTGAGGTCAAATGAATAATTATGCATTTAAACATTGAATTTGGCAAGTTGGGTAAAATTTGAACTATGGAAAAATGATTTGCAAAGGAGTAGAAAAAAATTCGATTGTTCGCAAATACCTGTTGATCTTAGCCTTTTCGCTGATGCTTGGTTGTACCAGCCCAAAAAAAATCTCAGTCGATTTCTGCATCCAAAGTGCGGCGGACACAAAGTTGGCAAAAATGGGACCCTTTTTTGCGAATTTTGGTATGAAAAGTTTTATGCCTATTTCTCTTGTAGAGGGTAATGTTTCTACAAAAATTTATAATATTTTTTTGCGCAAAGCTAGCAAAGTAATGGAAAAAAAGTTATTTTCTGTCTCACCGCTCCCGTGTTCTGTGCACTCCCTCGGCTACAAACGTCGTTCAATATCTCAGCGGCGCCTGCAAAGCGCGAGCTAAAATTTTCAGAAACTGTAGCTTAGGGGCTTTGTTGGGCCTGTGGCCCAACCCATGTAATGTTCGGTTCGTTCAGACCCTTTTTACAAGTGCTCCCGGCCCCACGCATGTCTGATCCAACACAGTAGCTCTTTTTTCAACGGCCGGCGATGCGGCATTCTAATTCCCTGAAAATTGAATATCCGGTGACCTTATCGCAAAGATTCAAGGGGTACAAACATCATCCCTCTATTATATCCCATTTAATTATCCTATATATTTTTTGATTAATTAAAATCGCTGGCATTTGGCAAGTCGTGATAAATCAAAGCCTTCGAGATTAGCCATAAGGAAGCCAGTCCGAGGGGATATTCAAATTCCGGACGAACATAAATTTTCGTTTTGTAAGGTTAATCCAAGCTCATCCACTAATTTTTGTGTTTTGTACATAGTAAAATTTCTTTGTGGGTTCTTGGGAGATGGTAAATATGTTTGTCAAAAACTTAAAAATGCCTCTAATTGTAAGAAATGGCCTTAATTAATTAAAATGAAAAGTTTTGGTGAGGGAAAATGCCCAGTTTTTTGTGCAAGTTTTGGGACAACTTATGACTTATAACGCTTACTTTTAGATTTGGTGCAAATCTTATCCACATGAGAGTTATAGTATGTGTGACTCTTAGGCGCTCTTTAAATTCTGCTGACAAATTAGGACTAGACGACATAGCAATTTGCAAAAGTTCTAGCCAGGCGCTGCCGAGATGTTCAACCATTTTTCCGGTCGAGAGTGTACGCAAAATGCGGAGAGCCGGTGAGAGAAAAAACGTTTTTTGCCGTAAAAAAATTAATCTATTTCGGACAGAAATTTAAAATTTGCCTTACCAAAGAAGAAAGGGCCTCAAGTACGACGCCCAAATTTTCATCATTTTTGCACTCACAGTCACACATAAATCCTTGGAGACTTTAAATCGCGCTATGCAAGGGCAGCTTGTATATTGAACAATCAAATTTTGCTCACAAATTCGGCGTGGACCACATATCAATTCCTGAAAATTTTAATTGTCCTCTCGCAGAGGCAGCCGAGATATTCAGCGTTGTTTTGCGGCTTGAAAATAAATAGAAAGCGGAGAGTGGTCTGGGGAAAAAATGGTTCTCTGACATATGTTACAAGGCGAATGCGAGCTAGAGTCAGACATCGTAGCCTTGCAAAAAATCGAGGTTTCCAAAGTCCATTAATTCAATGAGCAGGCGGCACCAGAAACTTTACAAAAACATTTTGTTGTTACAGTCTAAAACACATTCCTGCAGCGTACAAACGAATTTCCAGAATAAGACATTCGACATCACAAAATTCCAGGCAAACATAACGCGTGTTGCGTTTTACACGACAGACGAAATGCAAAAAAACAATTTTACAGTCGGCATTGGACTGACATTAAACTAAAGGAAAACGGTCTTATCTCGCATGCAAAATAAAAGACTTTATATTCAGGTCCTACTTGTAAACAGGTTTGAAAAAGTAACGGCGTTACTGTAAACCAGAAAATGTTGTGGATATAGCGTGACAAGGGTTTTTGGGGGGAATATAGACATGAGTCAAATTGGAAGGTTCAAAATTGTGCCATTGTCTTTGCGTGTTAAGCAACATTAGTGAGCACATCGTACTGAACACAAAAAAACAGTATTTAAGCTACAGAATACAAGTCCTTTTTTATTCGCCCACCTAAATTCTTCAATTGTGCATTGTGCAGCCCGCAAAAAAAAGTCTATGCACTTTTGAAAACCCGTATTATTCCTATTTCAAACAAACTCGACCCATTCTATCACGCGGACATGGTCATATTTCTAAGTGCCGAAGAAAGTTGAAGCCATCCCTTGTTTGTCTTACAAGTTTCTATTTTCTCAATTCTCCTGCAAACCACACAATAACCATGCAACCCCACAATTAGACAACAAAACAAGTTAATCAATCCGCAAATTGCAATCAATTGTCGTCACTGACCCTATATATGTTTAATCTGTTAAATTAATTCTCGAATATTTCTTCCGAGAACCCACGTAAAACAAACGCTTTATTTAGCAAATTTAGATGGCTAATCCGCTGAAATCTCATTGAAACATTACGGTATTTAACGTCAGCAGCCGCCCATCGCGGATATTAATAGGGATAATTGGGACGGATGTCTAGCGGTGAGTCAGTTAGCAATGTCGCAGATAGAGGGATTATGTTCAAATTTTAGGGGCAATTGGACAAAAATGACTAATTAATTGGTTTTTGGAATTCTTAAAGCAATTTGTGGTAAGTGAAGGACCAAAATATAAATAATACATAAATTTTATATATGAAGTGATCCGAAAATTTGAGAAAAACTAAATTTTAAAAGACAAAAACAAATCCCGTTTTTGCGGCTTGCAAGACGAAATGCCACAGAATTTTTTGCACTCCCACACCCTTAAAACAATGTTGAAATAATTTTAGAACTGCTGACCGTTTATGTCACAATTATCTGACTTTTTTGAATTTTCGGCGATTCCATTATACGACGAGGGACAACAAAAAATTTTGTGACATTTCGTCTTCCAAACCGTAAAAGAGAAATTCAAATGTATTATAGTTGTTTTGGTCTTTTGGCCTAAGAAAATCATGATGAACTTATTATATACAGCGGAAGTGTTGTAAGTGCGACCCTCAGAGTTTCTTAAAATTTTGCGCGTACTTCGGACATAGCATCGATTACTGAAAATTTTAACTCGCATTTCGCACGCATAGCCGACATTTTCTGCAACCTATGCAGACAATGATACCCTTCAAAAACCTGAGATAAACGCACTGCAAATTTATCAAAAACAAAATGAAAATCATCCTTACATGACTTTACCTTTTATTTTGCTACTTTGCTCTTCCTTTCCCGTTAAGCCCCTACTTTTCAACCGGCTTTCCTGTTGTCGGTGCATTTCCAAATTTGCATTTTATTGATCGGGAAGTAAGTGAAAAAAAAGCCCTTCCAGTAAAGCCTACAACTCTCCGAGCATAAACAGTATTAAGAATTGATGGGTCGAGTTCCCAAATAAATCTCCGAAAATCCTGTGATTTTGAGTGTTTGCAAATCTGCCGGCTTCCCGGAACATTTTGGCCCTCAGGCAAAATAGAAATAAAAGTTGTGAGTTTCGTTGAATTTCACTGGCTTCAACAGTATCGATGAATCCGGTGAAGCTGCGCAAACGGGGCAAAAGTTTAGTCGAAAGCCCGAGAAAAGGCTGGCCAAATATTATATTCGAGAAATAATTTGGAAAAGTAAACAAAAAAGGGGGACCGCAAGAGTTCATGGTAATAAAAATAATCAGGATTTGGCTTTGAATAATTGAGAAAGGCATAAAATACAGCATGATTGGAAGCTCAGGTTCGCATTAAAGTTACTGCAGCCGTTAGTCTCCGCACCATGAAGTCATACGGGGGCAACTTTTGCTCTAAAATAGCTTCTTGGGGCTTCGAAGACCAAGCGTTTCTTTATAGATAAGTCCCGTTGTTTGGGATGTTTCAAGAAATATTTGGGAAAGGTTTTGCAAATAATCCTTGAGCCCTTTGAATATATAAACGAATTTTCTTTTTTTTTATAATTTGTGGTCGTGCATGTTTATATTGCAAAATCGCATTTTCTCTACGATCAAGGTCTACCACATTCATTCGTTCGCACATTAACTGTTTCCGTCAGTGGCTTGCCGGATGTCTTCAAGAGGTTTTCAAATCCATTACTTATGAAGAAATAAGTCGAAAAAACTAAATTTGGTATAATTATGGAACAAACTGTATGGCCCAGCGGAAACTTTTTTCCCGTTCAGTCACGTGAACCTCACTTCAAACCCATATTGATCATTTGCCCTCGAAACAAACGTGGAATTCTTGGAACGAACGATTTAAATAAATCAAACGCGACTATAGAGTTTCATGGAAATCCGTACAATTCGGCGAACAAAACGCTTGCAAACCAGACTTTTAACTGGAAAAAGAGATCAACCACAAAATGAGAAAGGATATTTATGATGATACGGATTGTTCGTAAGACTTTCTATAAATTCTCAGAGGAAAAAACAGTCATAGGTAGAAAGTGATGCTATGCACATCCTATTCCATACATAGTTTGTTATATAAAATCCATGTTCCCCAACAACAATCGTTGTAAGTTTTTGAAACTGTTTGTTGTATAAAAGCTCAAAGCTGTTGAATTTGTTGTGGATATCGCTTGTGACAAAGCTTAGAATTCGTTTGTTTAAATTTCGAACATTTGAACTTAAGCGGGAAGTGGCATTGAAAAACGATAGAAAAATATTATCCCGAATACGTTCATATTATGCTGAAAACCCATGCATGCCACAGGGTTTGACATCTGAATCACACAATTGTTTGAACTCTGTGGTTGAACGGGTCAAACTTTTTTGGCCCGCCAGAATCGGCCCGTAATAACTGAAATTCTGAGTCTGTAAGCGGAAATTATAGTACCAAACAAAAAGAGAGTGTCAAAACACCATCATACAGGCAAAGAAATAACACACAACTATATCGATCATTTTCAAAAGGTTTACAACACTTTTACAACTATTTTGTTTATCCTATCTTAGTAATGTTGCATTTTCCGGGTGAAATGATATCGACGGGTTGGGACGAAGCAAACTTAAAACGGCCCGGGCAGGGTCGAACGTTTTCGGCCCGGTCCGGACCGGGAGCCATGTCTAGGTTGAAGGAAAAAGAAAATTTTTTTAACTCCATCCAATCCAATCCTTCTACTCTAATACCGTTTTATTTTGCTTTCTGCGTTAAATTTTGGTCTCCGTTTTTTATTTTCTCCAAGATCCGCAAGAAAACATCGAGCCTTTCCAACGTGTTTGGCTTGGCTTTGTGCGCAAGGAAAGCCTTTCGAAGTGCTTGAATTGAGGCCGTAAAATCATCATACGGTTTTCCCAAAATGTCCTTTACATCGAGTTTGAAAGCCGCGTCGATTACCTTTTGCATTTCTTCAAAAGGATTCCACATCAAATATTCGCCCAGCTGGTACGACGTAGTTAAGATGTTGATAAACCGGTGGGTTAATTTTGTGCCATTTAAGTGTGAAACTTGTTCTATTTTGCGCAGTGAACCCAGCAAATCGCCGTTCGCCTTCAACAAAGTGTATCATTTTTGGTAAATAACTTACTTTGCATAGAATAAGCAAATGATGAATTGGTATGTCCATGGGAAGAAGCTCTACCGCATCAACTTTTGTGATTAATATTTTTCGTATATGTCTGAGGATCTGGACGAATTCCATGAGTTTCTTTCCGAGTATATCCGATTCAGGTAATGCCAGGAATGCTTGGGTTGCATTCTTGAGCAACGGTCCGACTTGACTCTTCATACCGCTTTCGTTAGCAAGAGTTGTGCCCTAAAAGGAGAAGCCGATCAAAAGTTGCGAGACGTAAAGTTTGCGTTTTTTTCTTGACTTTTTGGGTTCTGGCTGCTGCAATTTCCTAGATGTTAACATTCCTTCTGGCGTTCGCTACGGTGTTTCATGCAAAAGTAAGTATTTTTCTGGCCGGGCCTAACACCCTTATCAGCTCGGGCATGCTCTTTCGCCGCACTGAGCTCTGTAGCCGAGCCACCTCACCCAAACGCGCACGTTTTTGGCGCTACTCTGCAGCTTGAGCCATTTGCCCGGCATTTACCTCATTATAATGCTCCAAACCCCAACATCTCACAGTATTTTTTACTCCTCCCCCTCCTTCCTAAACGCTGTAAATGCCCACTTACACTAAACGCTGTATTGCCCACTTACATCGTGCTTGAAAGCGAGCACCATTTCAGCGAACGAATCGTACGACGTTTCCCTTTTGGCGGCATGTAGAATCTGTTTACATTTCTCCGCCAACAACTCGTCCTCTGTTTTCTCTGCTGACACACACTATAAACTGCATTAACATCCAACAAACACATACCAGAAGAAAACTTTTGAGTAGTAGAACAAAAAGAAGCCTTTTCATCTTTAGCCCTTTGCAATTTACATTCAATAAAGTGGGTTTTTCCGAATTTTTTATAGAAAGCAATCACATCCCAATAAATGCAAATGTGGTCGTTCATTTTTAATAAAACGGTGTGTGAAATTTTCTTTGCAAATTTGCGACAGCAAAATTGCGAATTAAAAATTATTTTTGCAAATATTGTTTTATTGTCGATTGAAATGATATGCTAATTCTCCAACTTAAAATCATGATGGTGAGTTCAACGTTTGACTAGGAACTAAATGCCCGCAAACAGCGGAAATTCCGCACAGCGAATTGCAAGTAAACACCCGTTGTATGTATTTGTCATAGTTGGTTTTTTGGTCGAACACAGTGCTAACAACAAAAACCGCTCTAGCGACTTCTGGACCGACTAGTAGAAAAAAAATTTTGTTCGTCCTTTGCGATTTGTTGTATAGAGGTTTTACATACCTTGTTAGGAAAGGAAAATTTCCTTTATTGAAAAAGGAACAGCACATAATTTTCAACACACTGCATGAAAGTTTTATTCAATGCAAACTTTGAAATAAAAAGATTAGGCATTTCCATTGATCGCGATTTCAAGCTCAAGCAATTTGGTTGCCATATCCTTGTCCTTTACACCATGCTTCATCAGAGCCTTTCGAACTGCTTTGATTTTTTGATTCAAAATCTTTTGGCTTTCGAGCGATGCAACGTTGTCTGCGTTGTCAACATAATCAAAGACGGCTTGCAACTCAGCCATAGGGTTAAATTGGACGGACTGCCCCAGCTCCAGTGCATTGCTCACAACGGTTAGTATTGTCTGACGCGTATATTTGAAATTTTTTCCTTGTGCGCTCACGACTTTTGTCAGCTGCTCGGAATAACTTTTGTATTGACTGAGCTGAAAGCCGAATGGTTTAAATTAAGTCTTATTTTTTCTAATACATATGCGACCACTCCTAGCTCGCGTTTTGTTGAAACGACCGAGATTTTTAGGTCGAAAGTTGGCAAAATGTGATATTTTTTTTGTGAGTTTTGGAATGAAAAGGTGAAGGTCCATTTCTACCATACGTAATGTTTTCACAAACAAAATATTTTTTCCGCACGTAACTGGCTAAATTACGGTCAAAAAGTCTTTTCCTCTGTGACCGCACTCCGCGTTCGGCCGCACAGACCGTTTAAAATCTTGGCTGGACCTGTAAAGCGTGAGCTAAAATTTTCAGAAATGGATATATGGCCTATGTCCGGCGTGCACAAAAAATTTAAACAAAATCTGAGCGTCGCAATTGGAGTAATTTCCCTTGTGAGTAACTTCACCTCCCTTCCTAATTCTAACGAAATTCTTTACTTACCCCACTCCGATCCATTGCCGCAAACGCCGCTCTTTCCAGATCAATCGGCAACACCTCCAGTTCGGTAACATTGAAATTAGACACAACAATAAAATGAAAATTTTCTATGTCAAGTGAAAGGTACCCAACGTCAAAATGGTCTAGATTTATATTAGCTCCTTCTAGACGTCTATGGATCTGAGCGGCGAAACTTTTTGTCAATACGTTAAGTTTGGCTAGTTGGTGGATCTAGAGTGCATACAGTAAGACTTCTGCAAAGGAACGAAAAAAAATATTCGTTATAAAAGGGGTTTGTTATAGCAAGTTTCAGCCAAAAATCGGCTTTTGGAACAGTCAAAATTCTTTCTTATCGACAGGTTTCGATGTATGCGAGTATGTTGTTAAAAGGTTGCACTGCATTTGTGTTGTAGACTTACTTTTTTTCTGTCCATTTCTAAAATTTTTTAGGTACTTTTCCCGTGAAAACAGGTCATTGTTTATGTCGCTTGCGTCAAATATCGCCAACGCTTTCTTCTCAAGGCGTTTATCCTAAAAAATTACAAACATAAATTCTGCTTAAACTAGTATTTCCATAAAGTGATACTAGTATTTCAATAAAGACTTGATCGCTACGGAGATCAAGTCTTTATTGAAATGCATTTTGTACTGTGAATTTTAAGTTGGCACTGTAAAAAAACGCAAAATGCATAGTGCGTCAGAGACAAATAGGAGAAAAAAAATAAAATGCACTGTACGCGGGCGATAAAAAACGAAAAAAGTCTACGAACTTTATGGAACTAGTGTCCAAAAAACAAGAAATTGCACTGTGCCAAATGAACTTTTGTTTTCTCACAGTGCATGTCGCGGAAACCACTCCAGCGACTTTGCCAACGCACTAGTACATTTCAAAATTAACCAATTACTAATTGTCCGTCGCCATTTACAGCCGCGATGGTCAAAAGGAGGAGCAGAGACCTCATTATGAAATGAAACGGTTTTAACGAACATCCATTCCTTATGTAGCACATTTCTACTTTTCCCGCGTACAGTTGTTAATGAAACATCATTTATTCATGCATTTTTTATGGATATTCTTAGATTTTACCTGCAAGAGACGTTTCTTTAATTTGAAATTTTGTTTCTTACGCCGCAGAAAGCGCAATTCATAAGCAGTTGCACTTGCCTTTAAAAATTTACTGCCAAAAAATGACAACAACGCAATAGAAAAGCTCAATACGTTTATGTTTGCAACCTTACCTTATTTGTCATTGGTTATCTTTGTCATCCTCTTTTTTTTTGACAATTCGATTGTCCAAAAAAAACAAATCTCGGCCGCAAACATCGTTCAGTATCTCGGCTCTCCCTGCAAAGCTCAAGCTAAACTTTTCAAGAATTAATTTGTCACCTGTGCCGTGAGGTGCGTGCAAAATTGAGGGCCCTGCCTTCAAGTTGCAATCAATTTTTGAGGTTGGACCTCCGTGAAATTGAATTACATAACCGAGACACCTTTGGCAGAGATTAACGAAACAGTATAGCCTACACACTTGAGTATAATAAGATCAATCTATAACAGACCAAACAAGTCTAGTTTTAAGCAAAATAAACCGGCGTCGAAAAATCCCTGTATAAAACGGATAATTTTTTGCGTTTTTGTTGTACAGAGATACGACTGTAAATGATAAATGATTTCATTACTACTATTTTCGCTTCCTAATGGCATATTTTCGGGGCTTCTTCAATATTACGTAATAAAAATGTAATTGTCGTAAGAAATGCAACCAAAGTATTCATTATTCTATCGCATGTGAGTACAAGAACACAGTGAAAGAACACAAGATACGGATAGTCAAAGATTGAAGATTGCTCTAGAAGAAATATTAATATTTTGTAAATATATGCAGGGTGTGCCAAGATTTGTGGAAGAAAGCAAAACCTTTTAGTTCGGTGTGAGAGCGATATTAAAACGTGATTTTTGGCATTGTCAAACTTCAGTTCTACTTAAACCTGCTAGCCTGACGCATGAGAAAAAGTAGGGTTTTTTAGAACATGGAAAAGACCTTCAGTTAAATAACTATCCTCTAAAGATTCGGGAAAACACGAATTTTTGTATGGATTATAATTATTGAAACCGTGAAAAAAATGTAGTGTACCAAATCTCAACGTTCAACGAGCATTGTGAAACAAAGGCTCTACTTTTCTCCACGGATTTTGACATAATATATATATGTAGCATCTACATATGTTTATATTATTACGTATTTTGTCGAAATTTCCCGCCAACTAAAGGCGAACTTATTTGTCTAATGTTTACAGGGGAAGTACTCCATGTGCGACGCTCAGATTGTTGATGAAACTCGGCATAAATTTAGATAGATTTTTTTCTAAGACTCGAGACATTTCTAGCTCTCGCTTTGCAGAAACGACCAAAAATGAAACCTTCATGCTTGTGGCTAAAATAGAGGGCATTGTTTCCACAAGAAATCTAACTTTTTATTCGGAATTGGCAAAGATAAAACCAAAGAGTGTTTTTCTTTCTGACCGCCCTCCGCGTTTTGAGTACTTTCTCGGCCGCAATTGGATCGTATCTCAAAACCGGTCCGGTCCGAAATTTTTTTGTAATCGTAAGACATTGATCCCGATTAAGAATTTCTATTCTGGACGCCGAGGTCTTCGAGGAATGCGGCTTAGAACGAGAGATCAACAGTGCCGGCGGCAGACTCCAGTGGTCTTCTCTCCCTCTCTCTCCCGCTCTCTTTCTCCCAAAACTTTTAGAAGATAGTTTCAGTTAATTGCGTAGGTTGTTAGCTTCGATCTAATATCAATTTTGAACCAGGAAATGCGAGTTTAACGAAAAATTTATGTTGTACTGGATGCTCTTATTTCGTCAATCACTTATATATTATAACTTAAAACTGTCTACCTTTGGCGAGTTCTCGCAGAAAAATAATAAGACTTACATTATCCATGGTGCAACAAGCATTATCCAACCCGAAAACGGGAAATCAACATAGAAAATCGAGTAGAACAGCCTGCTCTTGGTAGAAAATCCTTTTTTGATCAAATTCCAATCTGTTGTCACTCATAAAATACATGTCGAATATAAAAAATTATTCTCGAGTAGAAAATCCTGGGTCATTTGTTCCCCCGATGGGTCAACTGTTCCCCCGATTATTGGCTCCCGGTAACTCAGCAACAAATTCGCAAATCGGGCGTCGACTTAAAAAAAATGCACCGATTTTTGAAATCGGGCGTCGACTTAAAAATTGCAAAATAACTCGACGCCAAATTTTTAATTTTGGCGTCGGCTTTTTTGTGCACCGGATTTTGAGGTTTTGGAAAAAAAATTTTTTAATTCTTATATGACCACCTTTATATGGAATGTCTCGGCGCTTTTGATCAGTGGATACTGTTCGGCACTGTAAGCGTCGCACTTGAGACCTTTCATCATGACCTTTAAAATTGCATTATAGAAACGTCTTGTTGTATGAGGGTTTACTGCAAAAAAGATTCCACCGTACTTTTCTCTTTTTTTTCTACAAACCTTTGTTGTTCTACGTGTGTTCGCCAAAGTTAAACACAAATACATTTTTTGATCTTTCAAACTGGTTCTTATTTGAGCTTGGAGCAAAGATATATCCTACATAAGGTTGGTTAGTCAAAATTCACTTTGCTCTATGCACGTGCAAACCTCTCTGGGGTAAACTTGTGCACTGAATAACTCGATTTATGCTTTTTTGCTTATAATGAGCATAAAGTTTTCAATTGAACACATAGCCGGTAGAACCTACAATGAGCCGACCCACGGGAGACGAAAGGTTTATTTTAGACGGGTTCTTGCGATTTTTGGCTCTTTTTGTAGGGCAATTATGATGACTTTGATGTTTTGTGGTATAATGGAAAAATAGGTTTTGCGAGAGCTGTCGACTCTGGTTTACTTTATGACATTTTTTGAATAATATGGACTTGTATGTTCTCACGTAGTCAACAGTTTTATAATAATTTTTTTTTATTGAACCTTTATCTTTCGTTATAGTTCAAAGGCTTAAAATTTGAACAAAACGAATTTCATATTCACAATTTGTACGAATAGCAACGAACATTTCTTGCAATAAAAAGTTTAACAAATTATCAACGTTGATGATCACGGTAGCAGTCGTATATCAAAACATTTTAATTATTTGGTATCAAAATTCGCAAAAAAAAGCTACATTTTTGCCATTTTCTACCTAAAAAGTTCCATCGTTAGCACAAAACGCCAGTAAGGAGTTTGGTATTAGCTTTTAGGCAAATTAGTCTAATTTTGGGCCAAATTTTATAAAAATCTAACACTTAAACTTAAAGCCCTCTCCTACTAAAAAGTGTTTTGTTGTGCTGAAAAATGAACTCTTTGGACCTCTGAAATTGTTTGTTGTAAATGGGTTTTGCTACTAGTCGGTGGACAAAGTCGCTGGAGTGATTTTTGACGTATACACTGTGCAAGATCAGACTGCAAGCGACAACCGAAAAAAAACCTATTGCACGGTGCAAGAAACAAAAAATTGCACAATGCAAAGTGAACTTTTGTTTTCCCACAGTGCAAAATCGCTTCAGCGACTTTACAAACGGACTTGTATGCTACCTTTCTAAGAAATTGGAATATTTTGAATTTGTCGGCAAGATCTTTCTGCCAAACACTACAACATTTTATGGCTACGCATCATTTACTCAAAGAGTTGTGCTTTGCACTTCTTCGGTGTTTGGAAAAGTCTTTTTGATAGGGCGTTGTCCCATCAAAACAACTGTAAGTGCAAAAAAAATTTACCCGTAGGCAACCAAGACGAACAGTGAAATTTTTTCCTGCATGCTCTCATGCACTAAAAGCTATCTATAACGGATAATTTCAGAGGTCCCATGCTATTTGCTGTGCCGGAGGTTGCACAATGTCTTCTCTGGCGTTATCTTTTCGTTTTTTTTTGTTTTAACAACACCTTAAGAGCCTCCGACAACGTATTAGTAAAAACTACATTCTACGTTTGAGTTTTTCCAATGAATTCTGCCGAAACTATGCATTTGGAGAAGTACTTTTTTTTTAAATTCTAATGATTCAGTTGTGTTTTGAGGTCGATCTCATTCTCCAAACACAGCAATGTCAACGTCGCCGGGGTTTTGCCTCAGGGTACTTCTTGTTTGCGGTTTGCAGAAACAACCGAGTTTTAGAACGGAAATCGGCAAAAATGTAAAAATTTTTTCGAATTTTGGCATAAAAAGATTTGTAGATATTTTTGCGGCATAGGTTCCACAAAAAATCCAGCTTAAAAGTGGTTTTCTCTCTGACTACTCTCCGCGTTTTGCGTACTCTCTGGGTGGCAAAGATTGTTGAATATCTCGGCTGCGCCTTCAAAGCGCAAGCTAAGCATGCTTTATTTGACATGTATGCAAGGTGTAAAGATAATCTGTGCGTCGCACTTGGAGTGCTTTCGATTCCTATCCCACAACATTTTTTCGTTTTTTTTGCCAAAATCTTTTTTCAAAGCGAATCAAAGGGGTTAAAAATCAAGTTGTTTTCCAAGCCCGCCCCATCCACGTGTGTTTAGCCGTGGTGTGAAGCATAGATGACCCTTTAAAGTTTGTAGCCATATATTTCGAGAAAACTCACTAATCTATAGCCATATTACCTTTGTTACGCGGGTGGAGTGTTGCGTATTCTCTAATGGTATTTACAGACGTCATGGCTGCTCTGAATACAATGACAGCGCCGACAATCCTGTTGGCTGTGATATCAGCGCTGGGAATTTTCGGCAACTTCAATATTGCATGGGCTTCGTTCCGAAAACCGTAGGTGATTTGACGATTGCTGTGGATCATATGTAACGCAAAAGCTCTGTTGAAGTTAATTCAGCGAGAAAGGGACTTTCGCAGAAGACAACCTTTCTAAAACAAACATTTTTCGGTCCTCCTGTTATACGGGAGGTTTGAATGTGTTTTTTATTCCACGCGGGATTTTTAGGAAATGTAGATTTATGGTAATGTGCTTGGCAAAATTCGATTTTTTCCACCCTACAAAACTCATTCCATATACCGTTTTTTGAACATTCTAAACATCAGACTTTCCGCCGAGGAAAAAACTCTTTTCAACTCTCATTAAGGGCATGACTGTTTGACAGGTGCTACAGGTCTAGTTTATGTTAGGATTTAATAGTCAATTGTGGACTTGTCTAGCCAAAACAGCAAAAAAAGGGGTTTTGACCCCCATTTCCCAGTCTTCACTTTCTTCAATAGTCGGATTTAAACACAGGCAATAAAATCTCCGTATAGCAGGCCATCACATTATGTTTTTTCTTGGTGTTATCGGTGCAGCAGACAAAGTAATTTTTTGAAAATTTTTTTCCCACGCCGTAAAAAGCGCGGATGTAGTTGCACTAGTCCGCCCAAAAAGTCGCCGGAATGAATTTTCTTGTTTGCACTGTGCAAAAAAAGTCAGGGTGCGATCGACAGCCGAAAAAAGCCTATTGCACGGTGCAAAAAGAAAGAAGTTGCACAGTGCAAAGTGAACTTTTGTTTTCTTACTGTGCGTGTCGCCGAAATGATTCCAGCGACCTGACAAACGGACTCGTAGATCTTTAAAAAATGCATATTTGTTATGTAAAAGTAACTGCGCGATTTTAGAAAACTTCGTTCTTCATGTAACATTCTCATAACAATCACCGCCATTACTGACATTCTTCATCAGTTATCTCACTTAATTTGGGCTTTTCTTTACTTCAACGAGGCTCTCACAACGTTTGAAGATTGCTTTTGGATACAAAGCGTTCCTTTATTCTTTGCCGACTTTGGATCAGTGATGCTGCTAATTCTTGGCCTGGATCGGTTGATATGCATTGGCAAACCAGTGTTGTAAGTACATGCGGTAAAAACTCGGTCCAACGAATTGCATAGGACAAAAAAAACGTATTTGTTAAAAGTTTCGTTGTACAGAAGCTCAGATTGATAAAATATTGACCTTTGGGATCTCTAAAATGGTTTGTCATGGGCAGGTTTTGTTGTCTGAGGTACTATGGTTATAAAAAAATAGCAATATTTTGAGAAACTTGTGAGAGATTGGCACAAGCGGATGTAAACTTGGCCCAACTTCCAGAATTAAACGTAATTAAACGCGGTTGCATATTCCAGCTATGAACAAATGAGCAAAACCGGCTACCTTATTGCTCTCGTATCGATTGGCCTTACCATCCCGGTGGGAATGACAATCTCCGCCTACGCTCGTATGTTGCTTGATCCAAGCCGAATCAGTCCGTGCGTCATCACCGGCGGACTGGATCAAGTTGGATTGGGCATTTTCTTCCAAGTCAACGCGTTCCTCAACACCGCCACCTTCCTCATATACGCGCTGATTTGGATCGTCGTGAAGCGGAGCAATTACTCGAGAAGTAAACAGCTGCTCCGCACGATCACTGCCGCGAGTTTATGCGGGGTTGGCGGATGGTTTTTTACGATGAATCTGGCCACGTTTTTAACTGCAGTTGGTGTACAAGTGACTACGATTATCATCATGTACAATGGGGCAATTTTGAACACCAGCGTCACTTTAAACTATTTGATTTACTTTGGCATGAGGTAAGAGCTTCTTGAAGGTTGAAATTCTAGAAGAATTATTATATAATCCAAATTGTACTAAAATTGTCGGTTTTGCAGTCGAGAATATCGCAAGGCCTTTCTCCAACAATTGCAAATCTTGTCATGTGGAGCACTCAATTGCTCGTTATTCAAGGTTGAAGACTCCAACATGGTTACTGTCACAGTGAAAAGCAAAAGTGCCGCTAGTAGAAGCGAATCTTCAAGATAATTTTGTCATGAAAGTTACAGCAAACCAGCTGCACAACAAATCCCATGGGGGAAAATTTGTTTGTTATAGAAAGGTTTTGTTGCAGAGAGGTTAACTTTGGTCTCAAATTGACTCTTGAGATCTGTGAAATCGTTCGTTACAGGCAGGTTGCGTTGTAAACAGGTTTTACTGTATTTTTATTTATTTAATAAAACAAAATATTATTTAATTTATTTATTATTATTTTAATGAAATAGAAAATATAATAATTGTAAATAAGTAATGAAATATGAGTTGAAAAGGTCTTTCCCTCTCTAAATTGCATTTGAAAGTTGTGCGCTAAATCTTTTAGTTACAATTCTATTACAAAAAGTCCAAATAACAACATGAACACAAACAAGTATGCAGTTTTGAAGAGAACAATTGGGCAAAGAGGTAAAAATGCTGGCGAAAACAACGGGATATATATATATATAGTAAATAAAAAGTAATTATTGTCCCACTGCACCTTCAGAGACAAAACTTTTTGCCTTGAAACAAAAGATTAACAGGCCAAAACTTGAATCCGATTTCTACGGCTTGGAAGGCGAAATGTCACAGAATTTTTTCCGTCTCTCGTCCTTAAACGGCATTGACAATAGTTCAAAATAATCAAATGGATGATAAAATACATCCTCGCGGTTTTTAAATTACTTCTACGAACAAAAAAATTTTTGACATTTCCTCTTCCAAGCCGTATAACGAGATTCAAGTGTAATTATTTTTCAATCGGAAAAAAATTAGATCCCTTGCAAGTGATGTGCGCAAGCTTTTGTACAGAGCTTTACTGCATCGTTAGCTGCAAAACTTTACGTTGTCTTCCAAAAAAAACCGGCGGTTCTTTCATAAATTTTCGCTTCGGCTGTTTACACTTCTCCGTGTCGAGTGTGCGTTTGAGTCTCTGATTCTTGAACTTTGGCAGTTGATGCAACCACACGTCAAAATCCGGAGTTGCTCAATGAAGGCATAGCGGTATTCGCGGCTTAAAAGGGCAGAAAACTATAGAAATTTATTTTTGAAAGGGGTTTTGAAACGCCCTTTCTACGGCTTAGGAAACGAAATGTCTAAAAATTTTGCTCGTCTGTTGTATTAATGACGACCTGAAAAATTATAGTGACATTCTACAATAATTATTTTACTGTTTGTAATTTTGCCGACTTTGTTTTCGCGGCAGACGGAAATTTTTTTGGCATTTTGTTTCCCAAGGGGAGTTTCAAAAGTGGCTCTACTGGCGTTTTAATAAACCAGATCAATTGCATTGGAACCTCCCTTTTAAAAATAATCGAATAGATTATAAAATAAATCGCCAGCAGTTTGAAAACTATATATTTCTACTTTGTTAAAGGTGAGAGGGCAAAAAATTCTGTGACATTTTGTCTTCCAAGCAGTAAAAGCGAGATCCAAATGTAGTTGTTTTGGTAATTTAATTTGCAGCTCTAAAAACTTACTTCATAGCAAAGTAAATAAAATAATTCAGAGCCACACTCAAATTGAGCGCAAATCCAGCGTACATACTGTTCAGCGTCGTCACATTTATCCCCATGAATGGCATGGCATTCATCATGACCATGCTAATGAACCAACCGCCAACCACGCACAGGCTTACCACAGTAACCGACCGAAGTAGCTGCCGAGACTTGGAGTAGTTTCTCATCCTCACTATCAACCATATCAGGCCATAAGCGAGTAGAGTTACAATCGACAGGGCAAGATAAACTACGAAGAGAAGTCCAAGGGATTCGCCGTCATATCCACCGGCAACCATGCAGATTGTCGGTGCTGTTTGGTTTAACAACATACGGTTATAGGCGTAGTAACCCACTCCTACGGGTACGGTGAAAGCAAAAAGCATTAGCGTCGTGATATAGCAAAGTTTGTTGAGGCCTTGGTAACTGAAATTGAAGTTTCTGTGGTTAGCGACGCTGTTATGCTGTAATAGAACTGTTTTCAGGATAAACAAACTTATTTAAAAATCGACCGCGTAATGGTCTGTTTCAAACCCACGTTTCACCACAATTCCTGACAACTTGAACTGAAAATTTCTCTTGGCGTCAAGTTGACCTCGATGAAAGCCCAAGGTTGAACTTTATTGGGCCCAGGTTTGTCCCTACCCCGGGTTTTCCTCCATGACGTATTTATTTGCTCATGGCCAAAACTGTCTCGACAATTTTATAGGAGGTCTGTTTCCTAGCCGGCTTTATTCCCGAGCGGGGTTTGTCCCCCATAAAAAGAATTAAAGTTAACCTGTCCCCTGCGTGTTCTGACCAATGGTGTGCTTTGTCGATTTCAGTTTACGGCATCTTGGCATAACTTCAGTCGAATCCCACGAAGCCTTAGCCTATGCTAGTTACAAACGCTGACATAGCCTTCATAGCTTCGATCCGGTCATTTTGACGCTATACAAATTTATTTAGCCGGTAGCCGTCTTGTTGCGTTGCAACAAGAAGATTAATTGAGTTTGGCCATTATCGATTAGATTATCGGTCAAAAGGAGCAGAACACCAAATAACTATATATAATTGCTTTGGTGGGGACTAAAACGTTGGGACAAGCACGTCCCATTCGCTTGACTGGAATTTGAGATTTGTAATTTGTTGGGTCTTGAATGCGGCACTACTTCAATAAGCTGCATGAAAACCTCTGATTTGAGCAGACATGGCAAAACGGGCCGGGCCCGATTTAAAAATCGATCAACCTATACCCAAGATATTGTTGATTTTTTTTTGATATTATCCATGATTTGTCTTTCGGGGAAAACGATGTTCAGATATTGGAAATATATGCAAAAAAGCTGAAAAGCATCAAAAATTTGAAGATTCGGAAATGATAATCAGAACCTGAAATTTTTTGTCACAAATTTTGATGTTTATTTGATTTTTTTAAAAGTTGAAAAATTGAACCACAGGTATTCATGTCATAAGAGTGAATAAAATACTTCAGATGGGCTGCTCGATTGTCAAATCCATCGTCGAAATCCTAGAGAAAGAAAGAGAAACTTTAAACAACCGTAGTCCAAAAAGTTTTTTTGCGAAAAAATTACAACAAAATGCCAAAAAAATTTGGCACCTAAATTTTTCGTTGCAATACAATTTTTTTTTTGGAAAAAGGGGCCGGGCCGAGGGGGCCCAAAAAAACGTTAGGCCCCCGGCCCGGCCCGTTTAGAGTTGGGCCCGACCCGGCCCTTTTCAAAATTTCCAAAGCCCGGCCCCCTTGCCATGTCTGGATTTGAGAGTAAAGAATAATAAACAGTAGCTTACGCCATTGGTCGAGTCATGCAGAAGACTCTATCAACTGCAATAATTAGCAGCATAACGCAACCAAGATGTGCACCAGAAATCGGAAGGTTCTGAATGTGAAAGCATTGATGTAGATTCGTCGGTATGTCTTTAAAGTACAAATACGCCCAGGTCAGATGACCACAGTGATGAATGACATCGGCTATTGCGGCTATGGTAATCAAGATGTTACAAATAGAATGCAGAGATCTAAAAACTTGCAAAAAATTCGTTGGAACGAGTTCCTACTTTTTTCGAACACCAGCCCACGCGACATTCAAGTTTCCAAAGATTCCGACAATGGAAATGACGGCCAGAATTATTGTGGGCGTAGCGATGTTATGAAGAACGTTGTTTAAATATTCCAACATTGACAAATTTTTAAAAACAAAGCGTTGATAAAACTTCGTAAGTTGGGGCAAACACTCGTTGTCTTCTTTCACGGTAATGTTTCAAAAGCGCGTCATGTTTTTATGCGGTTGTCAAATGTTTGAGACGTTTATGGACATCACTAAGAAAGTGGTGGTTCACATTTTACGACAGCCTGCGAAGTCAACAAAGCCTCGCGGATTTGTTATTCTGTAAGGAGAGCAGAGAAATGGGCTGTTATACATACATCCACTTTTCAATCGCACTTTTTACTATTTTGGAGCGAAATGTCAAAAAAGTTTTTTCATATCCGAAAGACGAAATCGACAAAGTTGCGAACAGTAAAATAATCACGAGAAGGCATGTATTAGTCCGTTCGCAAAGTCGCTGGAGTGATTTCCGGGACATGCACTGTGCAATTTGTTGCTTTTTGCACCGTGGCTTTTTTCGGCTGTCGCTTGCACCCTGACCTTTTTGCACACCGTTTCCTTTGGAGAATCGGTTCTTTTCTTGGCTTAACGCCGTTTTCGCTGTTCTTCTCGGTAGAAAACAAAGAAAAAATCTTCTTGACATTTTGTTTTCCACGCCAAAAGAAGGGCAATTCAAATGCATCCCTTTAAACAGCATGAATCCTGTATTTTGGGAGCAACAGATTTTCAGTCAGATATATGTATATAATCCAGAAAATTGTGTTCATCTAGTTTTATTTAAGTTTTTGCAAGGTCAATAATACAGCTTAAAAAATACACAGCGTTTTTGCACTGTTGTCGTGCCAGCAATCTATTAAATTGTGAATTGAAGTCCAACTTTATGCAGTAAAATTTCCGTCAATTCCTTCGGCGCCATCGCTACTGTTCAACAGTTTCTTGAAGATTGCGCCGGTTTGTCCGGGCGATTCGCTCATTTGCACCAATAATGTCAAATACGTGATGACCAGTGAGGCTGTTGTCAAAATCAACGACTTGGTGACAATCGCGAAACCCCATATGGACATTCCCAGTCCGGGTTGGCTGTTCTGCTTGACAAATGAGTTGATTATGATATGAACATTCGGATCGTATTTCTTCCACAGATTTCGGTTGTTGTAGAGCAAACGTTCGGTTGTTTCGAGCTGAAAAAAGGTTCAATTCGAGTTTGTTTTTTCAACGATATAGTCAAAAAGTGTTCTTTCGGCAACCACTCCCCGCGTTTCGCGTACTCTCCCGGCCGCAAAAATTATTTAATATCTTGGCTGGCTGTGTAGAGCGCGAGACCGAACTGTGTTTTCATAAAGTGCGTACATATTTTTTGCCTCTTATCGCCGGCGCACAGTGCATTTTGCATTTGTTCACTTATTTGTCGCTCATATTTTGCTGTTTTCGCACAGACATGAAGAACATCGGCGAATGCACCGCAACGGCGCAGCTGAAAAAAAGCTTACGTCGCGGCGATTGATGCAGGTGCGAAAGCTTGCGCAAAAAAGGGAGTCTCACAGTGCAAAATGAGGGTTTTTTGCCGAAATTGTTGTGTGGCGGCAAGTAAAATTGGGCAATCAAAGCTTATGTCGCGCAATAAAACTGCACAGTGCGTTTTTCATTTTTACTGAGCTAATTATTTGTCGTGCAAAGGCACTTTGCGGCGCTGCAAAAGCATGTAAAGACTTTTTGGCCCGCTTGGTACTAGTATGCGGCCTATGCCCGAAGTGTGTGCAAAATTTAAAGCAAATCAAAGCGTTGCCTTTGAGGTACTTACCTTGCAAAAAAATTACAATATTTACTAATTTTTTTTGCAAATATTCATGCAATTTTGTTTGCCACACATAAAGCCTTTGCTTGTTCGAGAAATTATAGACGGACATCCGCCTGTGCCCAGTTTGAAATACAATTTCTTGGAGTGCAAAAACCGAAATGTAAAACAGAAAAAATCGCCCAAACATTACAATCAAACTTACTGTAGCAGTAATTTTTGCTGGGATCGTTGTGAGTCCCAAGATTTCAACGATGCAAAAAGCCAGTTCAGGCAGCAAAATTAGTATGTCGATCTTTTGGGAACTCATGGCCGCATCATAACACGACAGTAATGCAAATATTGTAGTTGGAATATTGGTCGTGAACATGATGAAATTGTACACTTCGAAGGTCTTGTCGGTCTGTTGGAGAGCGTAGCAAAGAGAAGCATGTCTGTCGTGAAGTTGTAGAAGCTGATCACTGAGACTCGTTTTTTCGAATTCGGGGCTTCCAATCTAAATTTTTGAATTGAATTTACTCTGATTTTGGAAGGCAGGGTGTTTTAAGAAATCTGAAGGAAAGTAATCACCAATTTCTCAGCCGTGGGCCGGCATAGAAGCTTATGATTTTTGCACACTGGGAGCAAAAGCGTTATAATTTTACTCTGTAAAAGTTTAGAGCATCAGCAAGAAAAGTGCATAGCGGTTGTAAAATTGCTAATTTTTCGTCAAAATCCACAATTTTTCGGCTAAAATGAATAATAAATATCGGTATTTCGTCGATTTGACTTTTAAACAAGTTTAAAACGATTGTTCTAACGTATCTGATGTTCCGGAGCTTTGCAAAATCAAATTTTAGTCGTCTCGCTCTTATTGTGCAAAATCATTTTCTCCGCCGACGAACTGCCGAGAAATTAGTAATTACTTTCCTCCACATTGCTTAAAACACCTTGTGAAGAATGATCAACGATGCTGCAAAGTATTACTTTTTCGACAGCATGATTCAGCAACACAATCTCTTCGTGGATAACTAACAGAATCACGCAATACATGGTAAAGACGGCTGTCCAGGTGAAGAAGGCGTACATGACCACCGCATAACTGACGGCACGCTCCCAGCCGTCGAATGGCTAAAGATTTTGAGGTTTTATTGTTCTTCAAGTTGACAAATTGAGTCGCGCCTCTGTGCAAGAAACTAACTCGTTATAAAAAGCTTTGTTTTACTGGGTTTTATTCTATTAAGTCGTTGCAAAAAAATGCCGTGTTAATTTTTTTTGTATTTTTTAAGACGATTTTATACCAATGAACCGTTGCTTTTTTGTTAAGCTTTATATATCATTCGAAAGCTTATTGAATGCTCTTTCTAAATGTTTGTTTAAGATTTTGTCGAGATTCTTTTTTATTAGTTGTTAGACGTTCAATATCAAAACGCAGAATTGATTCTTTTGACATCAATCATTGTTCGCTATTGACAAGTCGATACAGCGTGCACCTAGCGCAATCAAACTGCTCCTTGCTCTCTCGCCATTTGCGACCACAACTTTCACAACGTTCAAACTTACACTCAACACCTTGCGATCAAACACCGGATTCTTCGGGTTTACGGCGTTCATTGCAAACGAAACCACAAACATCGCAACCATCAAGACCAAAAGTCCAAAAAAGACAACTTTTGAAGTCCGCAGCCGGTTTTTCTGCAAAGCTTCCCAAGGCAAAATTTGAACCAGAGAACGTGTCCGGCCTTTGTATTGCCACCATACCAGTAGGCACTAAAGTTAAGATTTTTTTGTAAAATATGCGAAAATTTTTGCGTTACGACCGAAAAGCGACACTCAGTTTTTCACTTCTCCTGCAAATAAAAATTTTGGGCTTACCATAGACATGACTGATTGAAAAAGCCAACATAACACTACTACAGAGCGCTCACGATGTGTTCCACCAACTCCAAAGACATAGTAAGTACTGTAGAGCATGTGGATTCCGACTAAAATAAACAAAAATTTTTAAGCTTTTGGCAATAACGTTTTTGGCAAATGGAATGGTAGAAATTGTGCGACGCGCAGCGTCAGATTTTCTTTAAAGGACCGAAACACCTACATTTGAATCTCATTTTTACGGCTTGGAAGACGAAATGTTGCTGTCCCCCGTCGTAAAACGGAGTTGGCAATAGCTCAAAACAGTTAAATAGATTATCAAATCCATCCTCAGCAGTTTTTAAGTGAATTCTACTTTGTTTTAAGGCACAGAAGAGCAAAAAATTTTGTGGCATTTCTTCTTCCAAGCCGAAAAGGCGAGATTCAAATGTAAATGTTTTGGTCCTTTAAATCCCGTATATAACGTCGGTCATAAGCCACATAGCAATTCCTATGAATCTTAGATTTCTAGCAGTGAGAGCACGCAAAAAAAGTGAGGGAGAGAGAGAGCGGACTCAAAGCACTAGTCTCTAATTCCGACAAAAAACACTTTGATTAGCTTTATAGACTTACCCAGATTGATCAGGAATATTGCTCTGACCATTCTCACCGCCCTCTCTTTTCCTTCGATCATTTTATGCTTGTACATTAGTCCGGTAGATCGCAGAGTGAGCGTCAAAAACCTTGTTCGATCTGTCGCCAATTTTATTTGACTGTCGGTTGGAATATGATTATCGGCCATTTTGTTAAGTAAAATTTCAGTACGGTATCAAAAAGCCCTCCAAAAATGGCGCAAATAATAAAAAAATCAACGTTCAATTCGAGGCATTTGATGATGTTCCGGCCTCATAGATTTGGTCATTTTATCCGGATTCAATTTCCATATTTGCGTTTGCGACACAGCTTTACACACGTAAGAATAATGAATAAGTAAAAATACCGGGACCGAGGGACTATCGTACAAAATTTGTAGTGTGTCATCATCAAAGAATAGTGCACTAGATGGCTCAACAACTCTTGGCATCATAGATTTTGTCGCGGCAAAAACGGTGACGAGGCAAAATCCACTGTCGCATTGCAGTGATCCTTGTCAAGAAAGAGGAATTAACGCTTATTGCGCGATGAAACTGCGCAGTCCCTTTTTGCATTCGCACCGTGCCAACTGTTTGTCATGCGCAGCAACTTTGCGATGCCGACCGCACGGTGTACAGGACACTCCAAGACTTTTGGTCCCATTTATTACTATTTCCATTTAGTGCGTAGGCTTTTTTCGCCTTCGAGCGCCAGCGCACAGTGCATTTTGCCTTTTTTCCCTATTTGTCGCTCACGCACCTTGCGTTTTGCATTTTTTTGCACAGTCCAAGCTGAAAAGCGGTGCACTGTGCAAATGAATGAAACGCACGGTTGAGAAAAGCTTGCGTCTTAATGGAAGGTGCGAAAACTTGCGAAAAAGGTAAAATGCACATTGCAAAATGCATTTTTTTGCCAATCGGTGGAAGGTCTACGCACTTTATGGAAATATTAGTAGACAACCCGTAATCGACAATCCGAGCTCACACTCAAGTTATGCACATCGCATGGGACCAAAACATTTTCAAGATTTTTTTTGATTACGCAAATATTGCCGCTCCGACGTAGACTTTACATTTAATGCTTCTGTAGTTCAGAATGGTGTATGCAGTTGAATTTTTCAGACTAGAAAGTATTGTGTGCAGTGGCTGTAGTTTTGCGAATATTTGGAGAGGAGAAACGAAAATTTTACGACACTTTCAAGACTCTCCTTACAACGTCTTATCTGACACTCTTGATCGAATCGTTTTGCAGCCGAAATCTATGGAGGAAATGTAATTGGTCATAGTCATCTCAGAATTGATCATTGCATGCCGAAGGTTAAAATGGTCGTATTAAAAAAGACAAAAAGTGTCTTTTGGTAATAAAAAAAGAAATGAAAATATTTTTTTAAAATTTGTCATATCTTTTTTCTTGCCTTACGTTGTATGTATATATAGTAAATGCAGTACACTTTCTTTACTTTTGCATTATAGTTACTACCGTAAAACTCCCACCGAATAGAATGGTCGAGGGTGGTCAATGTCCATCAAGAATGGCGTGAGAGTCGGCCGTTTCCGGCCTTTTCTCCTTTCTTTTTGGCGGTTGCTTTGGAGAATATTTTTTCACGCCATTCCTGGTCACAACGAGAAGGCCAATTTTTGAAAAAAACACAAAACGGAAACGCCAAAAGTGGACAAGGTGGGGGAAAAGTTTTTTTTGAAACGTCCATCTGAGTAGATGCTCGCTCGCTCAGATTTGGATGAAACTTGGTCCGAATTATAGTCATCCTTTTTAAGACGGATGCGACATTCCTAACTCGCGTTGTGAAGAAGCAACAAAGATTTTTACTTCAAAAATCGCCGAAACGTCGATATTTTTTGCGAGCTTTACGAGAAAAGTCTCCAAAGTGCGACGCTCAGATTTTCTTCAAATTTTGCATATACACTGGGCTGAGGTCACATCAATTCTGCAAAATTTGACAATAACCAACGATCTTTACCACCGAGAGAGCCAATTTTGCGGGTAAAAATTTTTTTTTGTGGAAAAATCACATTCGATGGTCGAAATTGGTCGCAATTGGCCAGCAACTTTTTATGCCAATGTTTTGTAAAAAACCCACACTTTTTTCCAACATTCAAACTAAAAAATTCAGTCGTTCGCGTGCTCTGTCGGCTTCGAAGATCGTTTTCTCAAAACAACCGCCGCAACTTTCGCTGAAAGCCGTATCCAAAATTGTTAGCTTGTTTTTTCTGGACTATTTTGCGAGTTTCGACAAAAAAACAATCAATTTTTTTCCTTGCGAACATGAAGGTACAGACCAAAGTGTTTTTCTTTTTGGCCGAAAAGACCTTTGAGTTTCTCGGCTGCCCTAAAATTTTCAGCAGTTGACATAAGCCGGTTATAATATCTTTTGTGTTTTTTAATCACAACTTTTTCAATTTTTCCAAATTTAATTCCAACAACGTACGCCATGAAAGATTCTATTCTTTCATGTTGTTTTCCGAAGCCGACCCGTCCCCAAATTCACAATGAATCCCCTTTCCGGTGCCCGGATTTTCCTTTTGGCCAAGACTTTTAAAGGGATCTCTTTCCAAATTTGTTTCGATTTTTCATTTCAAACCAACTTTTCTGTGCATAAGAAACTTTAGGCAGCCTTTATTTTCATTTTTTGCTTTGTTGCAATTCAGATTTTTTTAGTTGCATATATTACATTATGATATATGATGACCGGTTTTGACAGCTCTTATAATAGTAATGAAAACTCGTATTTTACCAAACAACGACCGGTTTATTGCAAAAAAAGTGCACGACCGAGACTTTTCGGTCGAAAGTTGAAAAGAAAATTTTGGTAGCCTATTGCTCCCGTAGAGGGTCACGTTTCCTCAAAAAATCACTTTTCTCCGCACGAAACTGGCAAAGATACGGTCAAAAAGTTTTTTCTCTCTGCTGGCTCTCGTTTCGCGCACTCTCTCAAAAGTCGTTAAATACCTCGGCTGTCTTTCCATGCGCGGACTGAATTTTCCAAAAATTGATATTTGACCTATGCTTCAAATGCGTGAAAATTTTCATGAGAATCTAAGCATCGCGTAAAATTTATGTAATTTTCCATTTTTTTCAGATTTCTTTGTTTTTGCCTTCCGTTGTTGTCACGACAATTTCTTCCAATTTGACACACATTTTGATACTATTTTATTTGCCCGCCAAAAATGCCCTCAATATCCGTCTTTTCTAATCCTTTATCCTCTTTATCCACTCGATTCCCTCGGGGCAATATGCAAATTTCCGAAACTTCTTTAAAACCCTTCATGTTGCGCACATGCTCTTTGCGGAAACTTTTTTGTATAGTCCAAAAAATATTTTGGAAACGAAAATATTTTTGGTCTTGTCAATGAAATTGAATTTTTGATAGGACGAGCAGCGAATATATATCTGATGAAGACGCGTTGAAGAGTCTGGGGAGGCAAAAAACGTCTCCAAAAGTTTGAGATATTATATTATAGTTGTATAACGAGTGTTTGGAAGGAGATTTTTTTGGTACTAGTGGTTTTGGGAAAAAGAGAAAATGTCAAATACGGCCAAATCTCTGTAGAACAAACTCCCATGTAACAAAACCACTCTATGTTTCGAGAGTCAATTTTAGTACTCCAAGAGCGAGGCTCAGATTTCCTTGAAACTTTGCGTAAATTTAGAACAATTTTTTATAACACATACGCGAGTTTCTTAACTTGCGCTTTGCAGATATCACCGAAATTTTAAGGTTGAAAATTTTAAAGAAATGCGAAACTTTTTGCAAATTTTGGCATTAAAAGTTTCCTTTCTTTTATTACAGTAGAGGGTAATGTTTCCACAAAAAAATATTTTTCTGAACGAAATTGTCAAAAATACGGCCAAAATTTGTTTTTTTCTCTTACCACTCTCCGCATTTCGCAAACTCTAAAAGGGACAGTACAAGGGACACGCTTTTTTTACGGCGTAGAAACGAATTGCCCAAAATGTCTTCTCGTGCATCAATAACAACTAAAAAATAATGGTGACTTTCTACATTGTTACTAATAATTATTTTACTGTTTGCAGTTTTTCCGCCTATGTTTTTGCTGCAGGACATCAAAACTTTTTTTTTGGACACTTTGTTTCGCAAGTCGTAAACAAAGTAGCTGTTCTGGCCCTTTAAGGACTCTTCCGTTGTTATAAAGTTAGAAGAACTCTTTTTTATTTTAACGTTTTTAATTTACTTTGCTTTTTGTTTTTGTTCATTTACATGGATTACATTACATTTACAATTAATCAAATTATCTAATTTCGCCGTTTGTTTTTTCAGGGTTCCGTTTCAAATTTGAAATCAAGTAAAGAACAAAAAATTGTTCTTACTCGGAACACAAGTAAGTAAAACACGTTTTTTATAAAAATTTGCCTTCTTAAAATGTAACTCATAAGATAGTGCGTTCGCAAAGTCGCTGGAGTCATGCACAGTCCAAAAAAGGCAGGATGCAAGCGACAGTCAAAAAAAAGCCTGTTTCACCGTGCGAAAAGGAGGAAATTGCACAGTGTAATGTAAAAAATGTTGTTCACTCACACTGCATGTTGCAGAAATCACTCCAGCAGCTTTACGGACTGTCTAGTATACACTCAAAAATTCGGCGCTTTGGACATACAATTAATCGCTCAATTTTTGGGCTCATTAATGTTAAAGCCTCGAAAATGTGGCCTCATTAATGTTGAAACCTCGAAATGAATTGCGTAATATCGCGAATAAATCCCGCAAATTGTTTTAATGGCATCCGCACGGATATTAAGCGCACTTCTTGTTATGAAGTATTCGCATATGTAATTTTTTTTAATATCGAAAAATTTTTTTTACATCGAAAATTTTTCAATTCCAAAGATTTTCAAAAATATGCAAAATTTTCAGAATACTGAATATTATAAAGCCATCTTTTTCCTTGCAAAATTTAGTCGGGTATTACCTCACTTAGCGGTTATCCAACTCATCCTTCTTTTGTTTTCCGCACCAACTAATAATCCGTAATTGGGCGCCGCAAAAAATGTTGTGTTTCTATGCAATCGACCGGCCCTAATTTCTTGTGTTTGTGTAATAATCGGAAGAACACTGTTCTTACTCGAAGTATGTGTGGACTTTTTGGAATTTTTCAGGGGAAATAATGGGTTTTTTTTGGGGAGGGGGGCTTTGGGTAAAATACGAAGTCTGAAATTTTCAATACCATGCATGTTGCTATTCAAAGCTTAAATTTGGTGTAGCAAATTGCATGACACCAAAAGCTATGTTTGTTTTTATATAAAAAGGTCTTCTTGAGTGGCAGTCCATTTCTGCCTGAACTTGACCTTTGAAACCTCTGAAATTATTTATTATAAACGGTTTTTGTTTTACAGAGGGTTTACTCCACTTCTGTGGGGATAGCTCGACGTACAGTGAAGTCGCAAACCCTCTGCACAACAAACTATCGTACATCAAAAACTTTATAACAAACAATTTCAGAGGTCTCATGGCTTAATTCTAGGCTAATGTGAATCTCCGCACAACAAAACCCCTCTATAACGAACAAATTTTTTTGTCCTTTGCCATTCGTTGTGTAGAAGTCCCGTCAGTAAGTCCGTTGAATCTCCCCTCTACAACACCTTTACCTCTCCCTTTCTAACTACCCAATTTTTTGACTTTCCCTTCTGACACCGCTAAAGAGGGTACTCAACCCCTTCAGCGACATGAAACCGCTGCCCTCCGGCGCTCGTTTTTTCACCTGCGGAATTAGTTTGTTTTGCGCTTCTCTCCCTATGACTCCGTTTTTGTTGTTGCAATGAAAGTTCAGGCAATTTTCGCTCTCCGATTGGCTTGAGCTGTGAAATTAGCGGAGAGCCAAGCCCATCCTTGCGCAAGTCTACGCGGGTTGCAAAGAATGTCAGCCGAGGGCAAGGAGGACGCTCGATTTGGTGGGTCGATGGAAAAGAGTAAGGCTTGTGAGGGTGGGAATTTACAGTCAACCCTTTGTCCAACGATTGTACGGGCCAAAATCTCTTCTCGTTACACTGTACAGGGGTTTTGTTGTGCCTTTTTCGTTATACTGTACAGGGGTTTTGTTGTGCGGAGATTTATTTTGGCCAAAGATTAACTCACGGGATCTTTGAAATGGTGTGTTATAAACAGTTTTTGTTTTAGAGCGATTGTCGTGCAACGGCTTCACGGTATCGCTGTACGTTGAGCTATACATGTGGTTTGACACGGAAAAACGTTTGTCTGTAATGAAAAAAGTACAGTAAAATACGGGTAGTTTTGCTTATGGGCAAAAACAATTTTTTGTTTTATTGGCGCAGACGTAATCCGTCTTGATTTTGGCGGAGGATTTGCAATGTGCAAAATCAAAAACAGACAAGTTCGGATTAAAATTGACGCAAAAAGGCAAAAATATTTCAAATTGAGACTAAACAGTAAAAGGACAGTACAGTTACTTTTGAATCGCGATTTTTGGAAACTAAATTCCCAAAAAGTTTCTTCGACTACTGTAAAAAAATAATGGTGACAGTCTCCACGCTTACTAATAAATCTCTTACTGTTTACAACTCTGCCGCCTTTGTTTTCGATGGAGGACATAAAAAAACTTCTTTGACATTTCGCTTCACACGCCGTAAAATGCGCGATCCAAAAGTAGCTGTTGTGGCCCTTTTAACTTTGACTATTTTTTTAAATAATGCTGAAAAAAATTTAATATTTTTTCTGCCTTTCATAGAAATTTCATCATATGAGAGTTATTTTTACTTACCTTACATCCGTTTTTACAACATTTAAAATTATAAATTTCAGCGATGAACTGGCTGAACGAGTCCGTCAAGAAGGCACATCGTCGAATTCCCGCTGATGTTTTCATCATTGCCAGAAGACTCGCGCCCTTACTGCTGTTGCTCGCATTACTCATCTACCTACTTATTGGTGCTACCGCATTTCTGGCGTTTGAGCATGCAAATCATGAGAATTACATCAAACGATTCCATTTGCGCCTGGGGGCAAATCGAAAACACGCTTCTAGGGAAATCACTGCATCGCTTTTCAATCAAACCGCCAACATGTTGGTCATTGTGGACAAGGTGAACCAGGCGCGGATGGAGGTGAGGTTTGATATTTTTTACTACCAAACCTCTGTACAGCGAATTGCAAGAGAGCAAAAAAATTATTTGTTGTATAAGAGTTTCGTTGTACGGAGGTTCGGACTTGCAAAAACAAATTTTAATTTTGTTATATGTCGCCCGTCATTTTTTCGCACTGTGCGGGTCCCAAGCAACATCTTGCACAGTGCAAGTCTTAAAAATTGTGTTCCTTGCACCGTGCGATAATTGTTACTGTATTGTACTGCGCCAAACAATAAAATTTTTTTGCACTGTGCAAAAAGATACTTTTTCTTCTCACCGTGCGAAATCTGCAAAAAAATTTTTGAACCAAAAAATGATATTAAAAATGTTTAGGAGCTCCTCTACCGCCACCTCAAAGTTTATGAGTCCGAATTGCCGATTGCTCGTCCCGCCGAAGAGGCGTGGTCTTTTACAAACTCTCTCACCTACTGTTGGGCACTGCTTACAACAATGGGGCATGGTTCGAGAGCCCCGAAAACGATTGGTGGACAAATCTTTGCGTTGTTTTACGCCTCTTTTGGAGTTCCGTTTTACATGGGCACAATTGTGGTTTGGGCGTTCTCAACATTGTGCTCGATTAAGGTAAATGGGTCAAACGTTCCTTTCATTACAGGGGATCCCAAAAAAATGCAGGAGCCATTTTTAGCAATAGTTCATTAAACAAGCCAAACTTAACAAAAGTAACAATCAATATAGGTAACATAGAGGTCTAGTTATTTTATGTTTAGCCAGTTCCAAAGTAGCTTGCCGTGGGGGCTTTGCAGAGGTCCAAACGAGACTTAAAATTTTGGGCGATGGGTCGCAGCTTTTTTTGGGAATATCGGCCCCGTTCTTGGCGCAGCGATTTCTTGGCGACTCCAAACTTTTGTGGCGCATAGTACAGGTCCTAACCTCCCTTCGAAAAAAATATATAGTCCATTGGATTTATTCTCGACGAGAAGGCGGCAAAGGTGAAATCGGGAAAATCGGTCTTATTTTTGGCCTTAAGCCTTTTTTGGCTTGTGAGCCGCGGCAGAGTTCAGCTGGAATCAGCGGCATAAAGTCCAGAAAACCATGGATTTCAGGCCGCTGGCACAAATTCCGCCCAGATCACCACATCTCGGATTTGACAGTGATCTTACGGGCAATTTTTCTCATGGAGATCCGCCGATTTTGCCCCACTCGCTTCTGTACGATCTTGCGGTTGGCAGAGGTGTTGACAGTTCGCTTCCTGCCACTTCCTGGACGTCTACCATTGTGGCCAAGCTAATTGAATCGTTTTACGGCTCTAGACACAGTGTCACTTCTTACATTGAGCAATTTAATAATCTCGCAACGGCGTTAAAGTTTTAAAATCGCAGTCTTTTTGTTTGCCATTTTGAAAGCACATGATAATTAATCGATGTGGACATGAAAAAGAAAGTGCTAGGACAGAAAAACACGGAGAATCTAGCAGTACAAAAATCATTTGGCTGGACCTAAAACTTTTCGCGGCAGGACCGAATAAAAAATAACTGCATTTTTTTGGGACACCTATTATATATTGGGGTTTATCTCTGGTCAAGTGTTGCTCTGATTAAAATTTAGACAAGAATTTAGACTTTATGACTTAAATCTCTACCAATAGTTTTTCCGAGGTAAGCGCTTTTCGTAAGATTCAGAAAATGAGTCAAGTGTAGATTAAAGGCATCGATATTTGTATAATATGTTTTTCATTTAGCAATAATTGCCGCAAAATGAATTTTGAGTACCTTTTGTTCTTGGTGTCAAGTCTTTTCCAGATTTGAAAAAAAACTGAGTCAAGTGTTTTCTCAAAGTTTTTTACAATTTAAACCAAAGCTCTGTTCAACACCGATTAAAAATTAGCCAATTTTTTTTGCATCTATCAAGTTTCACTTTTGAGTCAAGTCTCTCTCTCGTTTTAAAAACTGGGTCTACTATCTCCCGCAAACGATCAAACATCTATTTTCAGTGGCTTCTCCGACGAAAACTTCATGACAAGTCAATAAATGAGACTCACATTCTATTCACATGTTCAGCGATCTACGTATGGTTCCTCATCGCGTTTAGTGTCATTCTATATTCATCGGCAATTCCGGATAGTTATTTCCGCTCACTTTATACGGCTGTCCTTTCTTCGTTTACTGTGCAGGTAACAGAAGTCATTCTTTAAGATGGCAAAAGACCGATTTTTGCTAAAAATTTCAGAAGTGTCTTAGAAAATAATCATCTTAAGTTCTACCAAATTTCATTAAAATCTGCGACTCAAAATTTTCAAATTTTTTCGTATAAAATGTCACCTTTCTTTAATTTTTTTTAAATCGGCCTTTCAGACAATGGATTACAACGATTTCATCGAGTTTGACAAAGTTGTGTCGCTTACTTGCACTGGAATCGCCCTTTATCTTGGAGCGATGGTATTCTTAACGGCCGTTGGGGTCTATCGAAATCTCGACACAACCTCCAAAATTAACAAAGCGGTCGATCCGATCAGCTCCGAGGATATTCGACAGATCGATGAAGAGGAGGGCGATGAGAACACCGTTCATCTTGTGCACAGCGAATCCATAAAAAGCGCGCCCGGGTCGGTTCCGCAGGCTGCGCCCAGGTTTCAAGTAAGTATGGACAAAAGCGTAATCTCGCATTACAAAAACGTCAGACCGATGGTTGTATAGAGAAAAATGTGGTTTTTGAAATTTGCGATTATTTCGACATAATAAAAACGAGATTTTTTGAAATAACGATTTTTTTATTTTAAATTTTTTTGTGTTTTAAAATGTCATTTGTATACTATTTTTGCTTTTTGGTTTTTAAAATGCGTTATTTTTTAACCATTTTTTAGCCTAAAACTGAAAAAAATTTTTATTTTTTTTTATTTTCCCGCTAATCCCACTTCTAACCGCTTGAAATTTCAGGTGATCGTCGACGAAGCCGGAGGAAGCCAATTGACCAAACCTAAAAAGAAGACAACTTTTGTCAAGGAAGTTCATCATTATTGAAAAAAACAATCTAACTTTAATGTGCAGTTTCAATTTGTAATATTTTTTTCAATTTTTTCCTCAATTTTAATCCGAATGTGTCCTTTTTTAATTTTGCACAGTGCAATGGATTGGCTTTTTTGACTGCCGCACAGTGCGAAAAACCGAAATCGCACGGTGCGATCAAAAAATTGACTGTGCAGACAAATGTTTTTTTTTGCTTTTTCTAATATTTCTTACTGCCATATGAACTTAAAACTACTATGATAATCTCACTAGTCCTATTTTTGCCCGAAAATTTAACCAAACTCACGTTTTTTCTTTTAATATTCGCTTCATTTTTTCTATTCTAATAAAATTCCATTTGATAAAAATAAAATATCTTGGTAAAGACTCCAAATCGCCGGAGGGAATTAAAGTTTATTCGGATAAATCGCCCTTCAAAGCCCTCAGTTTTCAAATTTTTCGCCAAAATTGCGTTAAAATATTTTAAAAAAATTACGAAAAAACATCTTAAATATTAGGAGAGACAATATGTCGATATAACATGGATAAAGAACAAGTTTTTTCATAGTTCCCAAATTTTCACAACACAACAGAACGTTTTAGTAGAGCTGGGGAAGAGGAAACGCCGAGACCATTCGTTAGAAAAGGCTTGAAACAAATAATAATTAGCGGAAGAGTGGGGCGATTGTCTATTCGGCGGCGGCAACTGGCTCGGCGGCGTCGCTGGCCTCGTCCGCTTTGACCTTCTTGGCGGAGGGCTCATCCTCGGCCTCGTGCACGTCGGAAGTGCGCTTCTGAAAATGAGAAATTAGGAACAAAAATCGGAAAACCCATCAAACATTGGACAAAAATTGAGTTTTTTTCAAAAAATCTCGATTTCTCAAAAAGTTTTGTGACGATTCGTTTAAAAGTTGAAATATATACTCTAAGTGGAGCACTGATCAATCGCAAGAAATGTGGCCGCTCTTTGAAATTCCGGCTGAGATATGATTGTTTGATTAAACCGAAATTCATCTTGACTAAAAATTTGGCTTTCTCGTTTTTTCTAAAATTCCAACAAAAAATCGGTCAAAATCTCGTACCGTCGCTTTTTCCTTTCCATTGGCTTTTCCATTCTCTACTTCCTCCGCGTCTTTTCCATTCTCATCTTTTTCCTCGTTCTCTTCGTCCTCCTCATCTTCCTTTTCCTCATCCTCTTCTTTGTCCTCATCTTCTTCGACATCCTTTCCATTCTCATCACTTCCGTTTTCCTTCTTTTCATCTACTTTTTCCTCATTTTTCTCAACTTCTTTCGCCACCTTCACTTCCTCGCTTTTCTCGGCGTTGTTGTTCTCCACGACCGGCTCTTGGATAGCGACTTCTTCGGCGGACATGGCAATTTAATACGGGGCGCAAGCGAAGCAAAAGCAAAGCCTGGAATTTGGTAATAAAACATTCGAAACCCGTATTTTTCCGCGAAAAAATCAATTGAATATATTTTTTCAGCTAAAAAATCAATTAAAAATGCTGAAAAATACATTTTTTACTTTTTAAAATTAAACATTATATCGTATTTGGCCAAAAAAAAGAAGAAATCCGCACTGTGCAGTCAAAAATTGTCATTCCTTTCTTTCGCACCGTGCAAAAACGAGAAAAATTTTTTTCGCACTGTGCGGTCGCGATGTAGCCAAAACATTTGACGCACGGTTGAAACAGCCGCATGCACTCTGCAGAAATCAAAAAGTCGGTTGTTGCCGCACAGTGCAGTCGCTTTTTCGCAGCGACCAGCTGACTTCACAGTGCAAAAAACAAAATGGAAGTTTCCAACGTGCACAGTGCATGTCGCAAAAACAAAAAGTTATCTTTCCTCCTTTTTCCTTTCCCTATATCCCTTGCCAAATAAGGCCAAAAAAAGCGAAATCCCTCTTCTCCCACATCCTCCGCTTCTTTTAGTAACACGGATTATTATTTGAAATTGAGGTGGATTAATCTTCCATACAGTTTCAATCTCATATGTGTATGAGGATTCTGTTATGCAAAAAGTAAAAAAAGGATAGGATTCGCACAGTTCAAAGACAGACAGTTTCAGTCCAATAATCAAGACGGAACGCACAGTGCGGAAAAGAACTTGTAATTTTTGCACAGTGCAGGGAGGAAAAGTTGATCCGCCGCACAGTAGATGGAAAAATTGTTTTTTTGCACAGTGCAGTCTAAAAATTTATTGAACAAAGTGCAAAGAGAATTTTAGGAAAATATGCCGTTGCACAGTGCAAAAAAATTTTCACTTTGCACTGTGCTGTCAGATTTTTAGACCAAAAATAACGCTGCACTGTGCGGTCTACAAAAAAAATTTATCAGTCAAAAAAATTACAGAAACACTAATTTTTTTTTATAAACTTCTCAATGTTTCCAACAATCAACAAACTTGTTATTGTCAACAATTTTGCGCGATAACGGCGAGAAATCTGAGACCCCGACTAATTTGTTTGTCTGATAAAAAACGTTCCACGCGGAAATTTCGGGAACGCCCAATTGCCCGAGGGGATGTGATAAATATAAATCTGTCTTTCGGTGGATTTCTAAAATTTTATGGGTCTCTCTGATTTTTATAGCGGCAAATGAAGAAAAAAAAATGGAAAAAGGCGAGTTTTGGACAAAAAATCTCGTTTTTGATGGCTGAAAATTGTTGGCTACAGAGACTTTTTTGGATTTATAAGTTTTGGATTTATACCCCTATGATATGTGCGATTACAACAAAAAAATACGATTTTTTAGAAAAATAAATAATCAAAAAACTTAAAAAATCCCAAAATGTCACCAAGAAACTTATTTAAAACTCTTTTAAAAAATTAACAGCTGTCCTAAATTCATCAAAAGGAGCCTCAGTATAAAGCAGAACCTCAAAACTCTCAACAAAACATCTTAATTTTAAACAGAAAACTGCCGATTTTCCCGGGCTACAGCTGATTTCAAAGTGGAGGTCATATGGCGAAACAAGTAAATCACATAAAAGTCGTCATCTGTTTAGGTTCATTTTGCTTGGATCAAAAAACAAATTGAATTGACAAGATCGATGGACCTCATTTTGATGAAATTTAGGCTTAGGGTTATGGAAAATATAATATTCTAGGATTTTTTGGAAGTTTTGCGCTTTTTCTGGAAAATAAAGTGACTGGAAGGTTAAAATACGTCATTTTTTAGCTTTCTGGTATTTATATGTCAAAAAACCCAAAAAAATCTTGTTTCTTTATTTAAAAATATCAAATTTCAACCAAATTTGCACGAGAAATCGACGCTCAGTAAAAATTTGAGAGAATTAGACTCTATTGTAGACTCTATTTGCACTTCTAAACCTATTCGAAATCCCAACAAAATCCATCTTCGAAACGGATCCCGCGGGATTTCGGGAAGACGAAATGCGCACCGTGCAATTATCGCACTCTTTTGTCGCCGTAGTCAATTGACCTTCAAAGGTCATTCAAGACACTTGTGTGGCCTCTACTTGTCTTTTTCGAGGTTTGAGGGACCAATAAAAGGTTACATTGGAATAATTTTATATTGCAGTTGGAAAAAGGTGAGAAGAAGAAAAGATAAAATTTTGAAAGTTTTGTGTCGCTAATGCGGAGGGCATAGCAAATGTCATTTCGAAGCCAAACATATCTCAAAAGTTGCTTTACGCCCAAAATGTCAAACAATGGTAACCTATCTGATACTTTGGGGAAAAGTCTCATTAATCTCCAACACTAAACTAAATTAACATTGCCGTTGACACTGTTTTACCTTCTAGATTTTCAGCGTTGCCTTTGAGCTGTAATTTCGACGTTCTAAACTTTGTTTTAGTTGTGACATTAAATTAGACTATTTCCAAAAGTGACAAATTTAGGAAGCACTTCAAAAAATGGCCCGTTATAGCGAAAATTCTATGAATTGTATAATATTTAAATGCACGCTGAATGCGCTTAGCCCCAGTTTACTGCCATAAAAGAAAGCAACCAGCTATTGTTTACTACTCTTACAGGTCTCCCAGAATCTTCTAATAACCATACAGTTTTAAGCCGTTTATCCCCAACATCGCCCTGAAATTTCTCAAACCCGAAACAAGTCGGCAAAATGACGGGAAATTGAAAAAGAAAACCCTCGTTTTGGTAAAAAAAAATCCTGGGAAAAAAGCCGCCATCGAAGCGAAGGCCATTTAGACTACTGGCCCTTCTTTTGCGCCAAATTTTTTCGGTCTTTGGTCTGGCCCCGCCCCAGGTGGAACTGCGCAATGAGGGTTGGAAGTAAAAAAAGCCCGCCAAATTTTTTTTAAATTGCAAAAAAGCGACGGAAAAGTGAGGAAACGAAGAAAAGTTTTTAAAAATAAAACATGTTTATAAAAATTTTTAGATAATGAAAAAAATGTAAAGGCAAAATATTCAGTTTTTCATATGATAAAGTAGTCATTTTCCAGGAAATTTAGCGAAGCTTTAGAATAAGATTTTAAAAGACAAATTTGGAATTTTTAGCTGCTACTTTGCCAAAAAAACGAGAAAAAATCAAAAAATTTAAGTTTTGGTTTGGCTTTATGAGGGATAAGATGAAAAATTTTTCTAAGAACGTCGGTTCTTTGCAAAGACAATTTGAAAAGGTTTCACTTTCTCATCATTTTTCGACCTTTTCGGCAAAAATTTTGCTGAAAATCTTGGTTCTTGAAAAAAAGAGTAAACTAAAATTTTCTGTATTTGATGTGTCTCCCAATTACAGTGTCTATTCAAAACTCGAAAATATTAAAAATCACATTTTTTGCTTATTTAACCTTTAAAACCAAAAAAATTCGACTCTCGTTTGCTATTTCCTAAAACGACAAAAAAAGCAGGCCAAAGATAGAGAAACAAGATCCTTGTCCAGATTGAATTCCTCCACACATTTTTATGTCTCATAAAGCCTTAATGCGGTCTTTGAGCGGCTTTTTTGGGGCCCACCAAGACTACAAAGCAATAAACAAGGAAGAAGGGATCAAAGCAAACAAGGTGTCATGCAAAGAGGGATAATGCGTATAATATTCACAACACAATGACGGTAAAATTGTCATAATAGGCTTTTTTCATTTGAAAAAACAAAGATGTTTTTTGATGACTTTTTTACAAAAAATCTTATTTTTGACAACGAGGGTTTGTTTGACATTCTTGAAATGTTGCAGAGACATTGTACATAAGCCATACATAAAACGCTAAAAACTTAAGCTCACGTTTTGCAACGAAAGCCGAAATATTCAACTGCATATCTTTGCGACCAAGAAAGTAAAACAAGTAAAATATTGACTTTTGGAAAAATTTCAATACAAATTCATGTTGGTTTTTGAAAAACGCAAGCTAAAAACATCTCATACGCCTTACAAAATTCTATTCTAAATATGCGTAAAGGTTCATTAAAATCTAAGGGTCCAAAAGTTGGGCTCAACCATTAAAACTCCCTTTTATAGTCATCAAACCGTCAATCCCTGCAAATGATTACACAGACCCTCTGGCTGTAGCAACTGCATCTTAACAGGTTCAAAATAAAACCCATGAACCACTACGCACTAATATTCACTAACTTCCCCATCCTTCCCTAGTACCCTGCCACCGTGGCCATCCCCATGCATATACAATTTCATCTCACCCCGAAATATTGCGGCTGAATAAACACGAATAAATAAGACGGCCTTTCATGACTTGCGCAGCACCGAAATCCCCCCACTCTCATCGAAGAATAGGTGTTCGCGGAACGGCGTCGCACGGCCCCACCAAACAATCGTTGGTCTTCTTTTTTTCGCGCGCCAAATGTCCATCGCCCCCGTTGGGTTTTGCACCGGCCCCACGGCGTCGTCCGAAGGGTCGGGAAACAGCGGAATGAGAAGGAAGAAACGAAGCCAGAGACGGCGATGAACGTGCGAACGCGAAAGGACACATGGATTGACTCCGCCCTCTTTGGGGACTGTTCCCTCTGTGTTGGGGGGACTTCTTGACAGCGGAAGGAGAGAGGTGGACCCGGATGGGGCCTCTCACGGACCGGGAAGAGGAGCGGGCAGAGAAAAAAATCCGCTCACGGACCGGGAAAACGAGGAAAGAAACCAGGCTGCGGCCGGGCTGAGAAGAGGGCTGGAGAGAAGGCAGCGGCCGGCCTCAGAGGAGGGCTGGCGAGAAAGGCCTCGGTCGACGTGAGGGGGCTGGGATAAGGTCAAGAAGCGGGCTGCAGAAAACTCTGGCGCCAGAGAAAATAAAAAAAGAAAACACAGTAAAACTGCGGCCCGTCAAGAGGATTCAGGAAGAAATGCGAATAGGGAAGAAGGACAGGGCAGCAGCCCGGGTCGCTAAGACTTAGAAGGGCGGCCCATAGGCGAGCTGACGATATGCTGTTGACCAATCTGGCGGAGAAGGGCTTGTTAAAGGGCCATTCAATCTAATCCAGAGCGGGAATGTCTTAAGGTTGCCGTGGAGGCTGCAAGAACTTTGAGCTCCATACTGTAAGCGGCAAACTTTTTCCTGTTGTTGTTGTAACTCCTTGGCTTCTGTCCACTATTAAACCTGAGGTAGTGATATAGAAGGGCCATCCTTGTCTTTGGCCCTAAAACTTCGGAACTCTGTGCTATGCCTTGACAAACAGAAGGAGAGAGAGCAGAAAAAAAAGAGTTACGCAGAAAGGGAAGAGCCCTTCATACGGGCTGCGACCCTTTCATCGGACCGCAACCCATTGGAACGTCCCGTGTGCACAAAGACTCCGTCCCTTTTCGGGCAGCCCGCTTGGGCCAGTCATCAAAGGAGAAGGGCTAAAGAATGACTCTCCCTGCTTCTTTTGTCCTTGAAAGAGAGAAAGAGAAAAAAACGTCCATAAAAAATCTCTCCGCTGTCCGTTTTAATGAAATTCTGTATGGCTCTCAAATTCGCACTGTCCGTTTTTTACTTTAACCGTCTAAGCGGTGTTAAGGCCACTCTTTCATCTTCAATCATTTGTTTTGGCAGTTTTTAACAATCTTTTTCGAACTCTCCGTTTCTCTGACTGGTTTTCGAGTAATTTTGATGTTATTTCCGAGCTGTCTAATACAAGGAAATTAGAATTTGGCTCAATTTTGAGGGCTCTCTTCCAATTCCAGGAAACACACCTAATTTACGTAAACCGTGATGGTAATTCCAAGCGGAGGAGAGCAATTGATAACAATAGGTTCTGATTATAACATATATATATGACGTTAGAATTAAAAATATGCCTTTGTGAAAATTGACTCACGTCATAGGAAGGCAGCAAACTCTTGATTTTGTAACATTATATTAAAAGCGGCGAAAACGAAATCTAGGAAACAATCGCTTTGTGCCAAGAAAAGGTGGGTGGTACTCGGCTACTCATAAAGTTACGGAGACTAATATTACATTTTTCTGCCAATCTCAGAAAATTTCATTTTTTAACTGCAGGGAGCGCAAAAGTATACGATAAAAACGCCAAAATGTTGGTTAGAAAATAGTCAGTTTTTAAAAGCAACGGTACCACAAAGAGAAAAAACTGCAATTTTTATCAAATTTTGTGCACTATACTGACATGGGGAGTAAATAAATGGTTAAAAAATTTTGAACATGCTACTGTTCGGAAAGTCGCTGAAGTGATTTTTGGTGCTTGTGTACTGTGAAAAAAATTCAGGATGAGAGCGTCAGCCGAAAACAGCCTATTGCACGGTGCAAAAACCAGCAAGTTGCACAGTGCAAAGAGAGCTTTTGTTTTTGCACAGTGCATGTCGCGAAAATCACGGACTAGTATGCTTGTAGAGCTGAGAGAGTCAACAAAAATGCCAAAAAATAAAGAAAAGGTCGTTTTTTCAAAATATGCGTGGTATCTCAGCATGGCATTGCTATTCCGTTAAAAATTTAGACCACATATTTTAGGCGAAAGACTTCTTAATCAACAATAATTTTGGTTGACTTCTTGACAATAGAGCTGATTGTGAGATATCATACAAGAAAAATTGAACAAAAACTAAAAAGAATCACGTTTGTTTGACCAAATTGCTCGTATTTTACCCGCTAACTTTAGAGGGTAATAAACTTTCTATTTCCCCATAAGTATACCTTTTTTTGCCCAAGTGAAACTCGAAACACTTGCTAATTAAGTCCTCACACATTCAAGATGTCTACGAAAGCCGGTTGTCACTTTCTTTTGCGACCAACGAGCAGCCAAAAGAAGCCGGAAGGTGGAGGAAAAGAGGGAGCAAATAAGAAGCGGATAATAAGAGGCAAACCGAAGGGGAGGGAATACATAATTAGAAAAAAATAGTTCTGTTTCATTTCGAATATCAGATGCCTTTTCGGTCGCAACGATTATTGAATATCTCTGATGCAAATTCAAAACGCGAGCTTAAATTTGTATATATAGATTATTGTGTAACCTAAAATCAACGCAAAATATAAAGAAAATCTGATCCGTCGCACTTGGGCGACCTTCCATGTTAAGTCGCGTATAAATTGGCAAAAATTTGTACAAAGCGGAAAATCAATAAAAAGCCTTGGGTTACTAGTTCGTGCGGAAAGTCGCGACATAACATTGAAAGCGGCAAAAACGAAATCTAGGACACAATCGTTTTGTGTGCCAAAAAGAGGTGGTACCTTCCTCCCGTGCGACTCTGGGCTATTCGTAACATTGCGGATACAAATTCCATAAAACACGTATAAATCCAAGAAAATTGCATCTTTTACCTTGCATGCAGCGCAAAGATACACGATAAAAAAGCCGAAAAGTTATTTAGAAAAAAGTCAGTTTTTATAGCAATGGTACCCCGAAGAGAAAACTCCGATTTTTATCAAATTTTGTGTTCCGTTCTTACATGGAGAATGAATAAATAATTAAAAATTTTAGCGCACGTTACTAGTCCGTTCGAAAAGTCGCTGGAGTCATTATTGGTGTTTGCACGATGCAAAAAAGTCAGGGTGCGAGTAACAGCCAAAGAAAGCCGATTGCACGGTACAAAAAGCAATAAATTGCACAGTGCACAGTGAGTTTTTGTTTTCGCACAGTACATGTCGCGGAAAACACTCCAACGACTTTTTGGGCGGACTAGTAAATCCAATAAAAACAGAAAACAAAGTCCATTCGACAGCCGTTTATTTCGAGCTGCTTGGCCACAGAGCCTTCGCTTTGGAACACCTGGACCAAAATAAAAATTATCTTTGAAGAATTTGAAGGAAAAGGTGGGGCTAAAAATAGAAGGACAAGCACAAGGAAATGGGACTAAACATTCCTTTGTTATATAGAGGGGGTTTGTGGTACACCGGTATTGCTTTGTAACTAAAACCACACAGTCAAAGACGAGCTGATAGTCACCAAATAAAGGGCAGCATATTAATTTCTGAAAATTTTAGCTTGCGCTTTGCGGCCGAGATATTCAACGATGATTGCCGATGAAAGAGTGTGCGAAACGCGGAGGGCAGCTATACGGCGGTTCAGACACTTGAAAAAAAATTATAGTTGTAATGTCAACTCATTGGTCGGCTATTCAAACAATTTTGCAAAATTGGCTATACATATTATGCCAATACCCGATCTGCCGCAAATCAAATCTGCCCCAAATGAAAGCCCCGAATGAAATCTGCCCAAACTAAAGGTTGCGGAAAATCTCGGTACTAAGAATGTTGCACATGTGTCTAAAAAATGACTCGAAATGTGTAAAATGTTTCATTGAATTCCGCCTTTTTTAAAAAACAATTTCCATTCGCCATATCGCCCCTGTTTTCTGAAATCGATTAGCGATTGTAAAATGCCCAACAGTTGCAAAAACTGTTTAAAAAAATTAACGTTACAAGAGTAAAACAATTCCAAAGACAGCCTTCGACCTTGCTTGACCTTACCCGGTAGGAGTCTGAAATGACGTTTGGGAAACTTTTTCTGGAATGGCGATCGTAAAATTCAAAAAAAGGAAAAATCTTTGAAAAATAAGACAAAAAAATTAAAATAAAAACGTTATAAAATAAAGTTCTAAAAACGAAAAAATGTAAAATACGCAAAAAAGCGCGGTAAATTTTTTTACTTTTTTTCAATTTGAAAATATTTTTTAATTTAGCAATAAAAATAAAAAAAAATTTATTCAAAAATAAATTGAAAATTAAAAAAAATATTTTAAATTATTTATTCCATCTTTTTACTCGTTTTGCTGTCTAAAATCAATTTTTTTGGATCTTTTTTGTCCATGTTTGGCTGTATTTTCTTCTGGCACCCTCCCAGTTTGCGTTGCACTCGCGGATAAGGCACGTTGATAAAGGCTAAACGTCTTTTTAAGAACGGTGAGTCCTTTCGAATCAATGGAAATCGGCTGTCAACTTCTTGGAATTTCTGAAAAAGGTGGGGATCCATTATGGCAACTTCAAGTGTAGATAGTCTACAGGTTTTTTTTAATATTTTTTTTTGATTTTTTTTCTTACCTCACTTTCATCGCAGTCTCGATGCGTTTTGAGATCATCAGGAAAGCAGAAGTTTTTGTGTGAGACCTTATCGTGAATGAAGAATTTGTTTGAACTCGCAACTCTGAAAACTTGGAAGTGTAAGAAACGGCGCTAATAGGACGCGACAAAGTTACATCTCTCTCCTTTTCGAAAATAGAAGAGAGTCAAAACTAAGGCCCGTTTAGGGGAAAAGGATTAAATTTTTGTATCCTTTCTCCTGACCACTCCGCGGGAAAATTGGGTTGGACCGGACCGAGAATTCCGCGGGCTGGTCCCCACGAGCTCAATACCCAAGATGTGGAATTTTTGCGTTCGGCTTATTGATCCCGATCATGTACGTTATATAGAACAGAATGTCAAAAGTCTGATGTCGCCTGGAAGTGTATTGCATCAATCGGAGTTCTAACTAGCCCTGACCCAAAACCTTGCGGAATAGACAGAAAAACCCGACTCCGGATCAATCCGTCAAAACACTGGTTTCTTTTAACTTACCCTCTAATTTGAATGCCTTCAGCACTGTACATGACAAAGCTATTGTTTATTTTCGTCTCCACCAACCTTCCTTCTTCTGTTATGCACTTGCTATTTGGGTTCTACAAAAGGCTACTTTTTAACTCAGAGCGTATTAATTTTACTCAAAGATAACCACTGCTCCTTACCCAGCATTTCACCTTGATCTCAGCCAACTCGTCTTCCGTTAGATTTAATTTTAAATTTGCTTCGGTCATATCTTCGTCCACATGAGATTGATTGAGTAAAATGAACCCTGAGGGTGAGTAGAAAATGTAATGCTTATAGGTGAATATTCGATCCAAAGAGATGTTGGCGTCGTCGCGACGGATGTATCTAAAACACGTTGTAGTCAGAGCTGAATAAGACGCTAAGAAGCTTGCTTACTCATCCGCTTTGTCTAGATTGTAAAACCGCAGATGGTCAGTGTAATTGGCAACCAATGCGACGTTGTCGGGCGATTGATCATCCACAATTATTCGATAGAATTTTACACCTGAAAAATAAATACTATTTCCTGAGCGATTTGAATTTTTTTTTACAATACATGCAAGATTGCTTGTTCGCGGTTTGCAGAAACAAACAAAATCAAAAGATCGATTTTAAAGTTGTGACATCACAAAGCTGCAAATTTATTTCTTTTGTCTGCCGGCTTAGACAGGGCTCTCGGGCCGGAGGGTGTCGGTCTGGCCCTTTTCAAACTGTTTTGGCCCTACCCGGCCCGGTTAGGGCCGCTCATTGACTCTAATTTAACAATCTTATTATGACACTGCAAAAACTTTCTAAAATAAAAAAAGCTATAAAGATGGTGACAATGTTCCCACAACAAAACACTCTTTTCCATGCAAAACTCGCAAATATATGGTCCAAAAGTGTTTTTTCTCTGACCGCTCTCCGCTTTTTGTGTACTTTTTCAGTCGCAAATATCGTTGAATATCTCGGCTGCCGCAGCAAACCGTGAACTAAAACTTTCAGGAATTGATATGTGGCTTATGTTCGGCATGTGCGCAAAATTTAAAGAAGCCTTGAGCGTCGCACTTGGAACTCTTCACTCATGAAAAACTCTTCAAAATGTGAAATCCTGAGCTAAAAATCTCGTTCCTTTTTGCAAAGCGCAAGCTAGTAGTCCAGATTGCATGTCATTGTCAGAAAACTATTTTACATTGGAGCCATTTCCTATCAAAATGAAATTTTCAAAAACCTACCAATTAAATGATTGTCGGTGAAAGTGTCATCCACACTTTTGTTGATGTCTAAAACACAGTTTATTTGCGCTAAAATGAGCTTTGCCCATTTTACAACTCACTAGCTCTATAAATCAATCGATTAGAGTCGCTCCCGTGCATCTCGTAATACTCTTTGAAGTCATTTTCTTCGATTGGAATACATTGAAGTGGCAGATCAGCAACGCTATGGCCATTGAGGTAGAGAAATGTTAGAAAAATTACAAAATGACCAATTTTAGAAGTAGTCAATATCATCAGAAGTCACTGTGACTTTTTACATCTGAAAAATCAGCGCCGGTTTTTTTTTTCTGAAAAAGAATTTTCTAAGCTTTTTTTAAAAAAAAACTGAAAATTCAATAAACCAAAACTTTGGCAGAACAAAAAAAAACAATTTGCAAACATTCCCAACAAGAAACGCTGACTTTCAACAAAAATTTCGACGAAACCTACTCAAAACTTGCCAAGCAAAACCTAAGAAAGAAACAAAACCGTTTGCGAACGTTTGATCTCGTGGTGTAGTGGTTATCACATCTGTCTAACACACAGAAGGCCGGCGGTTCGAGCCCGCCCGAGATCAGAACTTGTTTTGCGCTGATTTCTGTTGAAAAATGATAGAATATCGATCATAAAAGTATTTTATAGTAATCCCATTCCGGCATCTGCTACTATTAACACTGTTTTAAATACCATAAGATACAATTTTTGGAAAAAGTGAGGTTTTTTATAGTGTTGATTTTCCGGGCAAAAATTCCAGAAAGCACGATGTTGCACTGTTCAAACAATAATAAATCGCCACGTGCTTTAGAATAGAGTATAAACTTTGATTGCCTAAAAGTATTTCCCGATTTTCAACCATTTCATTTCCAGAAACCCACAAAAATCATCAAATTTTACTGCATTATACCACTTCCAGTCCCCTTTTAACGTGAAAGCAACTAATACTACCCATAAAAATACCTACTCGCACTTTCTATACAGCATACGGAACTTGAAACCACCAAGAGGAATACAATTCCCTTCAAAATCAGCTCTGGCGATCAGTTTTTTACTCAAAATCAGGGAGTAAAAGTTGGAAACTAGATCAAAACCCCTCCGGCTGTTTGGGTAAAAGGCGGAATGTTTGCTCAAATATTTTTACTCGTGGTCTCTAAAACGCACACAAATCCCACCGTTATTGTACCCATTCAGCGGAAGGGAGAGGCCAGAGGTCCGGCCATTGTGTAATTATAAATATAAACAAGGAAAGAAGGGTCATTAATAAACAGGACATTGAGTGGGCTTGATTATAGTGGGGTAAGAACGGATTAGCGTGGGCTAATATAAACTTCCTACTACAAGAGAAAAATTTATTTATATTACATTTAATCATCAATATCAAAATTATATCTTCATTTCGATTAATAATCAAAACAGTTAAAATCTGACAAGACTATTCTAGTACAGCTCTTCTTAAATTCCTTAGACAACAACATGATCCATTTCTTGCTCATCCAGCTCTTCAATTATCGGTTTTGGCAGGCGACAGCAAATCGCATCCAGACGTTCCAAAAATGGTAGCATTCGAATAACTTTGGGTCTAAAATCCCATAAAAGCCTTTAGTATTCAATTTCCTATCTAATTTCTTCCTACCTGTACGTAGAATCCTTCGAAAACGGGTTGAAATCCAGATAAACCAAGTTCAACTTGGTTAACCCTCCCAGCTCCTTTTCAACCTCCCGCAGATCAGTCAAATTGTTCTGTTTCGCCCAGAAATCGGTCAGATTCTTCAGATGGGAGACATTTTCGATATGGTCCAGTCGATTATAATTCACATCCAGCACCTTCAAACCGACATTTTTCTTCAAATTCTCGATTTTTTTGATTCCATTTTGACTCAAATAGATTTCCTCTAAGCCAGGGAGATCATCAAGGTTCTGAAAATAAAAAAAATGAGGGACACCGCGAGGACAAAAGGCCTTCTTTTCCAAAAAAAATGGGAGAAACGAAAGGGAGAACGGCCGTGCGATCTCGTGGTGTAGTGGTTATCACATCTGTCTAACACACAGAAGGCCGGCGGTTCGAGCCCGCCCGAGATCAAAACTTGTTTTTGACGTAATTTTTAATTGAAAAATGATACAGTATCAATTCAAAAACTATTTCGATATCTATTGCAGACCTTCTTCGGTCGAAAAATCGTTTTCTGGCCCACTCAAATTTTTTGATTTCGCAGCCTATCCCTGGAGGTTTTCATAGCAGGATAAACCAGGCCTAAACTACGCCTAATCCTGAACTAAGCCTAACTAAGCATTCACAGGCTGCAGAGACCAATGGGTGCAGCTCGAAAAAGTTCTTTTTTTGGGAGTGGGCCAGAACGCGGAAGTTTTACCGAAAAAAGTAGCTTCTCTTAGACACCAAATATCATAATTTTCACAGAAGTCTCCAACATTTTCCTCAGAAATCGCAAAAACTTACTTCAATCACTGTGATGCAATTAGCAGGAATTGATAGAACCTTCAAGTTGCCCAAATGACCAATATTTTCAATCTTCCTGATTTGATTGGCCCCCAAAAACAGACGTTCCAAGCTTTTATTGTTCTCCAAATTTTCGATTTTCTTAATTCGGTTATCCCCCAGCTCCAGGTATTCCAAATTGATCAGCTGAAGGTGAAATACGTTTATTTTGACATAAAAATGACTAAAAGCAAAGAAACTTACATTACCAAGACCTTCGATTTTTGAAATTTTGTTGTGAACCAAGTACAAATTCTTGAGATTTTTGAGGTTTTCCAAGCCCTCAATCTTTTCAATACGATTGAATGAGATGTCTAGGCTCTCCAAGTTTACCAGAGAATCGAGTCCTTCAATCTTCGTTATCTGAAAGAGAAGTTTTTTGCAATGTTATATTATTTTAGGCATAAAAATTGATGTCGTGGTAAAAAGACGGTTAAAACTCAGTGGAAACTGGACACAATTGTCCAAATTTGGTGTCAAATCGAATGAAATTACCTAGTCCAACTAGTAATTGCAGTCTCCACCCATCGAGAAATCCGTTACATTACTTTAGACCAGTCATTCTCAAAAATTACACAAAAATCATTCAAAACTTGAAGCAAATAGCAAAAAGTTTATTCCAAATCGAAGCTCACGACCTAATACAGCTATAAATTAGAGTCTCCACTCACCTGATTATCATACAAATCCAATTCAACCAAAGTTTTCAGCGCATCCAAGTTCTCAATCTTCTTCAACAAATTCCACCGCAAACAGAGGGATTTCAGACTCCGCAAAAAGTCGAGACCCTCAATTTTTGGGATCCGATGTCTGGTCAAGTCTAAACTCTCCAAATCCTGATCAACTTGCATGATCTCCACGTCTTCATCGGCATTTTCCACATCCTCGACGGCCAATTGTTCGGCGGCCTTTAGAGCTTCGTCGGCATTGGATTTTGCGGGATTGACTTGATCGACGAGTTGAGCAGGCCCTTCTACATCTTCGTTGATGTCCAACTGCTCCAGCTTTTCGGGAATCTCAGCCATCTTCGTCAAAAAACAGAAAGCAAACTGATTTCCGAAATAAATTGGCGAAAAGGATAATTTTATCGGTGAGAAACGTGGAATTTATGATTGAAATTTGCATGAATATTCGTTTATCAATTGAGAAAACTTCCACACGATTTTTGAAAACTGCACAACAGAATTTCTTTTTCCAATAATTTTTTGACATTTCGTCAAAATCAATAATTTGCGTCCGCCAAATTCAAATTTCAAAAAACATCGCGTATAGAACTTTTTGAGTAAGAAATCGCACCGTATCATCAGAATTGTGATGTAATCGATACTAATAGAATAACAAACAATCTTCTTGAGCTTTTCAGCCCAGTGATTGTCTCAGAATGCACATTAAAGATTCTAAAGACATCAAATGACTTAATAGTTGATTTGCTTACTTAAATCAATATAATAACATCCATTAGGCAGTCTCGTAATAAAATTAAGGAAGCAGACCCGTTCGAAGAAATAGAAGAAGCTACAAGAGCAACGAAAACCAAAATTTTTTAAAAACACCAGCAGTGGTTACATGCGGCTGAAATACAAGTTAAATGTCTAATCTAGATACATAGAGACGAAGGAGCGCATGTTAAACGAAATACATCGTCTTTTACTAACTTTAGCGTTGATAGTTGAAGTGGATAAGGTGAAGGTGGGTACTCTGCCGGAAGCCATTGACAATGAAAAATCGGCACTGATTCTCAACAACTATTGCTTACTGAGTTGTATTAGCACGGTAACACCACTTTGGAAATGATACACGATGAAATTTGACCTACTGCAACATAGGACAGGTACTTTCGGCCACAATGAAGTCCATTTATTTTTTCCCTTAAATCGCCGTGTCATATACCAAAATGTAGCTAAGACAAAGTATATTTTAAATCTCTGGTCGATTTTTGTTTTATCGCTTCATTAAAAAGATACTGTAGTTTTAGTGAAAACGTGATTTTTTGGTGTTTTTCAAGACACCATAACTCTTCGAACATCCAACCGTTTTTTACATTTTGGGTGTTGTTGGCTTCGCCAAGAGCGTATCTCTAGAACCACGCTGTCAATTTTGCCGAAATACACCATTTACGCATGTCATACCAGTTGTAAAATACGGATTTTTCGGGCACAATGAACATGCCTCTAAATCCAACCAATTCTGGAAATTTTTATGTCATTATATCAATACAGCAATGCTCTTTCTTAATCTCTAGTCGATTTTTTATCCGATTGTTAATAACGAAGTTATGGCCAAAAAAGGTGCTAAAATCACCATTTTTCACTCCGCGAGCTGCCGCCAGGCTTAAAAAAAGACAAAACGAAGGAAACTTTTTTCGTCTCTTGAAACCGCCGTGTCACGTAAATTTTCAAAGAATGTACAGTGAAATAAAACTATTTTTACCAACTTCTCACCTCCATATTATACTAGATATCATTTATAAAAAAATATAATCAAATTACCTAATGAATGAAATTTTAACATTTTGAAATAATATAACATGAAAGATAATGGGATCATTGAGTTCTGAAGGTTGTACGGAGATCAATCTAATCAAGCCGGACTTTGTGGAATTGAAATTCATCTTTAAAATAGGGTTCTGATGGCGATAAATGTGGTTCTTCAACTTTCAAGTTTCCCTCCTTTTGGTAAAACTGAAAGATTCCTTCTGGAATTAGAATCGGAGGTTCGGAAATGGATTCGGTATCACTTTCGGGCTTAATTTCATCTGGCTTAAATTCATCATGATTCGAAGACATTTCCTGATGATTTTTCGTTTGATTACCAATGATTCTCTGCAAATTTGAGACTTTCACCGCTTCACAAGTTTGCATCTTATCAAACGGATAGGGTCTAAGCTCCGGACGGGACTGAAAAATCAAAAAAATTACAAAAAATATCAAATCAAAAAGATCCAAAAATTTTTAACAAAAAATCGGACCTCCCTCTGAAAAACTATTTAAAATTAGTTTACACGTGTTGGCCTTCCCATACAAGAAAGAAAACCCATTATAGCTAACCAAGTTATAATAGAAAATTTTAACAATTTTTGCAATATCCAAAAACTACAAAAAATCCTCAACTTACACTCAACATCATGCCCATTGTCTCGCACATTGCTTTTCCAGGTAATCCATTGTATATTGGAAGCCGTCCCGTGGGATAAACCTTATTATTCTTGGGGATAATTACAGTCGCACCAGTTGACCTCTGAAGAAATCTGTTCGGCTGGTCATGAATCGGGACCAAATCTGCTGCCACATCATTTGAGGCGACTCCAGGCATTTCATTAGAGTCAGATTCCACCTTTATTTTGTCGTAGGTTCTCTTTGACGAGTTCGACGCCAAAAAGTTTGGTGATGTCTAAAGCAATATATCTTTTGGCCGAATAGTATCTAAAAACAAAACAAAAATGTTTAAGCAACTTACTGGCTCATCTTTTATGGGATCGTTGTTCAATCCATCGAGAGCTCTCAATCTATTATCAAGGTCTTCCTTTCTCATCTCGTTGAAAAGCTGATATACTCGATCTGACTGAAAAATCCAAAAGCATAAATTAAACTTAAATTGCGACACAATCTTCCTATCTAAGCATAAATATATAATTCAAACACCCAAAACTTCTTGAAGTAGCAGTCGACTGTGCAACACAACAAACGGTAATCATTACTCCAAAATAAAAATTTTATCGAAACACGTCAATCATTACCAAAAAATCCGACCTTATTTTAGTCACCTAGTCCAATATAATTTCTCTTTATTTCTTCAAAACCTAACCTTATAATTTCTCCTACGGCTCCCCCATGCTTTACTTTCACTTACAATCTCTTCATTTCTATTGAACAACATTTGTGTGTCATTTAAATTCGGGTTGGATCTTCCAGCATGCCTAAAACAACAATGGATTGCCAAAAAATCGAGACTTACTGGGCAAATCTTTGCAAATCCGGGACCCATCTATTCTTCATCGTATCTGTCGCATATTGAGAAGCCTTTTCCACTGCATTCTCATCAAATTTCACCTGAATTCCAGTTTTTTCCCGATATTCCATCGATTTTTTGTTTGCAATCTCTTTGAAGGGCGTTATGAATATAGGCTGGGCCTGAAAATGCCAAAACTAATAAATTACAACGTGTGCTACCTAAAAACAAAGAAGTAACGTAAAAACTGCTTACTCTAACTGACAAAGAGCACTTTTCGACGTTCTTTTCGATGTTGGCCTTCGTGGTATTTGACGTAATTTGCCATGGGCAATCGCAATGAAAGTGCTGAGAACTCTCTAAAATGTATCATAAGCACCGTTTACTCCTAACACACACATATTAAATAAAAATTCGATGAAAATTATATTACACTAGGCAACGTGGTAGGAAATTTTTGTGTATTAGATCTAAAACGCAATATTAAGTAATTCTACGGCTTATTAAACGCAAGAACAGAATATTACCTTTCGGCGGGATCCAAATAGGCCCGGTAGTAACCTTGGGCAGTGCGTCCGATTTCGACAGAGCAGCTCCAATCAAAGATCCGTTTTCCCAATCACCACCATGAGATCCTTGATACCAATACTGCTTATTTTTGTTCGTTAAGACAGCTAGGGTGACAATAATGACAATCAATAGGGATCCGACGACTGAGGCCGCAATTACAAGCGATGAAAATCTGTTCAACTTATTGACGGGATTTCGAGATTCTGCAGCTGAATGGATGTGAAGGCCCAGGGGTTCAAGAATTTTCTGAGTTCTTGGAGAGACGAGAAGCGATGCCACATCAATGACAGTCTCCGGGCATGTGGAATTTGGGTAAATTCTCTTGATTTCGATGCATTCTTCGGTGTTTACCCTAAGCACCAACAAAATTCCTTGTAAAACTCGACCGAACCGCATCTGATAAGCTAAAATTGTGACCGTCAAAGCCTCTAGCTTTATTTTAGCGATTAGTATCTACATAATCAAAACAAAACAATTTCAAAGCCAACTTACAATCTTCACCTTGATGTTGATCTAACGTCTCAATCAAATCGCCTTTTCCATTGATCGAATCCCATTTATATAGCATATCTCGACCATCTTCGGTCTTCTCAAATTCCACATGAGCTTCTAGCTCTCCATTCAAGGTTTCGTGAATAAAATTTGAGTGATATTGGACTGAACTCAAATTGCCCACAAAAACTACCACAACATTGCCAGTTGTGCCCGAATTCGCCGCCAGCTCTCCAGTCTTTTTGAACTCGCATTTCTCTCCACGGAAACCGATAGGACAAACACACCGAGTCGAATTTGTAGGGAATTCATCGACACATTCACCTTGATTTAGACAGCTGTGGGAAGAACAGCGAGAAATGTGCATTTCGCAATCATCCGCGGTGCAATTCGGGATCTCACAGTGTCTGCCACCCCAATCAGGCTTGCACTTGCAGAAATATCCACTAAAAATCAATGAAATCAAACAAAAATTCATACGTGTACTTCTGATTGGATTGGCAATATCCGTTGGCTCCGCATGGTTGGTTCTGACATGGATCCGGCTTTTCATGTTGGCAGAATTGCCCGAAATGGCTGTTAGGACAAGTGCAATGAGTTGAATTCATGCAAGTTCCACCATTTTCGCAGGGCAACTCGCAATTGGTGATTTTAATGTCACAATTGGGACCAACGTAGCCTAAAATCAAAAACAGATAGAAAATACAGTTCTCTCACGACAAATTAATTTTGCAACCTCTATTGGAAATTCAGCTTGCATAATCCAAAAGAAAGTTACGCAAACAATCAATTTTTAACCGTTTTTCTCACCGGTCAATTGATGGATAACATAAATAAGCCGATTTTAATGACTCTCGCAAATTTCGACAAAAATAACCTCGTTAGTAAGCTGGGCAAGTTCATAATATTGCAAAAAGACCAAAAATCAAATTCACTCTCCGTCCTATTACCTAATTTTGAGCTAAATTTCCCAAATATACCTAAACATCAACTACAATACAAAACAACTCACCCACAAAACATGAACAACTGTAGCCATACAGCTCATCAATGCAATGGCCGTGGCTGCAAGGTCTGGAGCTGCATGTTGTTGTGGAATAAGCCAACGCGAGTTGGGAAACAGCTGAAACATAGGTAAGATAATAAAGTCGTGGTATCCAAGAAAATGGCGGAAAAGCGGGCCTAAACGATAAAAGCAGTATAAAAAGAAGAATAGGCTTACTAAACAGTGTCCACAACAATGTCAACACATTGTTTGTTTTCTTCTTCATGGACAAGGTAAAATACCTGAAAAAGTAAAACAGATTATTGTACGAAACAATAAAACAGTTTTTCACGAGTCAATAATTACGAGAATACTACATTTTCGACGAAATTCACATCATTCATGCATCATAATTCAAATTTGCACATGTCAAATTCGATTCTAAGATACGTATCCTTACCCGCTGCGTCCCACCACGAAAAATTTTGCACGCAAAGAAGAGTGTGGCATTTCGTATTTTCCTGCTTTTACCGATTTTCTGACCTTTTTGCTGTTGCTAAGGCAATTTACTAGGTTTATATGGGTTGTAAAGTTATGTTTTTCGCATTATATTGTTCGTTGCGCTTTATTTTGTCTCTTAATATTAATTTATATTGTTTTAGATGGAGTTACCCGATCCCTTCCTTCCTGGTGCAATTTCGTTGCTGGATCAGCTCGATAAACGAATGATGGTGATGCTTCGGGATGGAAAAACACTCATTGGTGATCTGAGGACAATTGATCAATTTGCTAACCTTGTTTTACATAATACTTTGGAACGGATATATGTGGATAATTTTTATGGCGATATTCCTCGAGGGATGTTCCTAATTCGCGGAGAAAATGTTGTATTAGCTGGAGAATTGGCAGAAGATGAGCCGAAAGGCCTCACGAAGGTATGTTGTTTGATGTTCCTTGTCCTGGATTTAGATCTTTAATTTCCTGATTTTAATCATGGTTAATAACCGGAAATCTTATGCTAGAATGGATTTTGCCGGCGCTAAACCCGACTGCTTTTTAGGTATCACTGGAAGAGATCTTGCGCATGCAGAAAGTGAAGCAAGAGGAGAAAGAAGAGCGCGATAAAGCGAGGCGTCGCATTTTATCAGGTCGAGGTCGGATAACCAGTCAAGTTCAGGACATTTTCCTCGACGAATGATTGTCTAGTCCGTTCCAATTTTTTACCGTTCCTACTTTTCCAATTTCCGCCATGAATAATCCAATTTTTTCGGCGTCTAACCATGTTTCTTATCTGTTTATTGTAGTTGACCATTAAATTTAATTTTGTTCAGAAAACTTTATTTTTCATTCTGCTACTCGCTTTCAAAGTGGTAACTGACCATGGGATATATAATATGGAGAATTGTGAAGCTCATTCCATAACTTTTCATCCAGCAGTTTAATCTAAATTGACTTTTTTAAGGCACGATAACTTGGGTTCGGTTTCTGAGCGTGGCTCCGGGAAAAGCCCAAAATTTTCGCATTTCCTCTCTCTTTTTCTCCGACTTCAGGCCACACGGTGAGTAAGTTGTGATTGATAATAAAACCAAAAATTCTTAGGAAATCATGAAAAATGGTGTTGAAATGAGCAAAAACGTTATTTTAGTCAAGTGTAAGGTGGCTGGTCTCCGAAAATGACTAAAATTGATGTTCTAAAGTAAATCTATCAACTCTGTTTGCTAAATATAGTCAGATTACGTCTTGTACTGCATGGCTATCACAATTTTTCGATCTCCGACATTTGTTTCGTTCCGAAAATTCGAGTTTTCTCCAATTGTCTCAAAACGTTACAGAAGTTCTTGCTACTCTAGATAAGGTCTGAAATCTAAAATTATCTCGCCGAAAACTACAATTTTTGCGAGTATAAATTCCAAGCTACACATTTCTCTCTCCGCCCGCCACGTCAAAGCCCCACGTCAAAGCCGCACGTCTTTTTTCTTTTTTTGGTTTGAAACTCCGAAAAAAGAGAAAAACTTTCACGTCAATCCGAATTTTTCGGGTTGCGAATTAAAATTTGGAATGAAACTCAATTGCTGTGGGAATGAGCGACTGTCTGGACCCTTTCGGAAGAACGTCTGACTTATTTTTGAATAAAATTTGGAATAAATTTTTGTGTTTTGAAGGGAAAAGCGCTTATTTGGATGGAAAAAATTTAAGCCGCTGGCTAAAAGAGCCCGAAACGGCTTTAGAGTCTCAAAAAAGCGAGCTTGAGAACTAGAGGTAGAGGTTTTTTTAGTAAAAATTTGGGATTTTATTTAGGTTAGAAAGTATTTTTGTCTAAGCTAGAGTCAAAAGATTAGATTTTTATACTAATTTTGTCTAGTTTAATATAAATTATTGTTGAATTTGAAAAACTTATGACAAGATCTGTGATAAATAATAACTTTCAGGGGTCTTATACAACCTGCTAGACTTTAATTGATTTTGCTATTTCCCTCATTTTTTCCTTGATCATCATTTTTATCAAATTGTTGAAATAAGAGAGGGCGTACTCGGTTTTGTATTAAAAATTACTTTTTTGATGCAAAAATATTACTTTATTTTAGTGTAAAACGCATTTTTCCCAAAAGATCTAAGTTTGATGTTATTTGTAATATTTTCATGCCTCCATTGTAAAGACCTCTTATCGTCTCGAAATTCGCCCACAAATCAGAGCAAAGTGGTTTTTGTGATAAGACTTTACTACTTTTTACTCTTTTGATAAAAAAATGAAAACTTTCGCACCGACAAAATTACGTGGAATACGCGGGATTAGCCTCCACAAAATTGTGAATAATAACGTGATTTGAATAAATTAGGTAGTCAGAGTTTATAAACAGTCGTTTTGGACAAATTCGTCGGCGTTTGTTTGGTTAGATAGCAAAAATATTGGTATAAATTTGAAAAAAATGTGATTTATCATTTAGATAGCTGATGTATGCTGTGAGAAGGGTTATAATAACAAAAGTGGACTTGTAGAAATACTTTAAATTGCAAATTCGGGCAGAAATTTAAATTTTTTGTATTAGTTTTGGTGAGAATTTTGGAAATTTTGATCATTTTTTGCCAAAAAATTTAGTTTTTTTTTATTGAAGCGTTTTTAAAAAGAATTTAGGGTATTTTCAAAAAACATTTTCTGAGATTACATCAACATTAAGGGGCCTTATTTTAAGCAAAAAATTTAATAATTTTTTATTTTATTTGCGATTTCGAATTTTTCTTTTGAATTTTTGATCATTTTTTTGAGATGTAGGTCCTTTTTTTACCGTATTTTACATTTCGAATAAGATTTTATAATTTTCTTACTGTATATTTGAATAAATATTTTTCTTGCAGTAGCCCGAAGCTCGTCGAGAATGTCCACCGAGTCCACGGGGCCCACCCAGCACAACGTCGTCTTTGTTCTGGGCCCTCCGGGCAGCGGGAAAGGCACTCAATGCTCCCGAATCCAAGAGAAGTTTGGGTTTGTACATCTCTCGGCCGGCGATCTTCTGAGAGCCGAACGTCAGCGAGAGGGCTCCGAATTCGGCGAACTTATCGAAACCCACATCAAGAATGGATCAATTGTCCCGGTGGAGATTACCTGTAAACTCATTGAAAATGTGGGTTACTGTATTAAAAAAAAATTTTTTTTGAGAAATCAAAATTTTTGTCTAAAAAATGTGCTTTGAATGGAGAAAGCAAAATTGACACGAAAATTTCACTCTTCATTTCGCGATAAACAGTAATTTTTGTTTCGTATTTTAGGCGATGTTAGCAGCCGGCGACGCCCAAGGTTTTCTGGTCGACGGATTCCCGCGTAACAAGAACAATTTGGACGGATGGCAGAAGGAAATGAATGACAAGACCAAAGTCCACTTTGTCCTGTACCTATCCGCCCCTCTGGAGGTCTGCGTGAAACGATGTTTGGGCCGCTCTCAAGGCCGCTCCGACGATAACGAAGAGTCTCTGCAGAAGAGGATTGTTACGTATAATGAACAAACAATGCCTATCATCGACTACTATCGAGATTTGGGGATGGTCAGAGAGATTAGCTCCGAACCCGGGCCTGATCAGGTAGGATTTGGTTATTGTAGTAGATAGGTGGTAATATTTGGCAGGAAAATGCAAATTTGATATGTCAAAAATATCGAGCGATGCTTTTGCAAATGGGTGGGGTCATGAACCAACAGCGCGAAGGCTTTTCAAAAAAAAGATTTTCAAATTGAAAGTTGTATGATATGGTTGTGATTTGATAGATTATGCCTTCACACGTCTGATTGAATGGTTTTTTATGTGAGAAAATTAATTTTGGCGTCAGGTCACGGAAAACATTGTAGTAGGTGATTAAAGTAACATTTTGATCAAAAATTTGTCTGCGTTTAAAGAACTAATCGAGAGTCTTGTGATTTGATAGACTATAGTCTGTGTCTTCCGTTTCTGATTTGTTTTTCAAAAAAAAGTTGTTTAGCCAGGATTTTTTTGGCGGGCATTGTAGCAGGCTAATGTTTTTATGATGGAAAAAAGTACGTCTAGTCAATGGAAAAGCTGTGAAATATAATTTCCTAGCATGAAAAATTGTTTGGATTACTGTAACATACGGAAAAGTCAATTTTTTGTCGGAAGATCACTTTTTCGTCTAAAATGTCTCCTTGCTTATAATAAACGATGGGTTTATTACAAAATGAATATAAAGTAGCAATGCGGCACTACGAACCATTTTTTAGTTGACAATGCTGCGGATGGGTTACTCTAACATATTGAAAAATCGATTTTTAGCAAATTTTTTGAAATTTTTTTTGAATTTTCCCATTTTTTTTGCCTTATTTTTTTCAATTTCAGGTCTTTGTCGACGTGGAAAAGGTCTTCAACGACGCGGGCTTCAAGTCCCATTAACTTATTACGTCTTGTCGCTTGTGATTTTAATTATCTTTCACGGAAAACATAACCGTTTTTTGGATATCAACAACTCTTAACATTTATCAAATAAAATTTGAGCAAAAATTTGTGTATTGAACCTAATACGCACTCATATGTCGTTGCCAAGTGGAATGTAGCCGCTCAAAATAAGCGTCCGCGTCCTCTTGATGAATATATTTTTGGTTGACCTCCTGCTCGAAACGTTTGGTCGTCGTTTTTCCGTATAAAACTCGGCTGAAAATGGGTTAATTAGACTGTTTTGGACAATATATGTGTTTTTGGATTATTTGAAATTGAAAATTGGGAAGAAATAATCTTAAAAATTTTTACCGCACTGTGCAAGCATTTTTGATTTTTTTCACGGTGCGAAAAAAAAGTAAAAACTGGAAGAAATTTTGCACTGTGCAACGACTTTTCAGATTTTGTACTGTGCAAAAAAAGGTTGACGATTTTCCGCACTGTGCATGTGGAAAAATCAAAAATTAGTGCACTGTGCGATTATTTTTGATCTTTGCACAGTGCAAAATGTGGAATTAAAAATTGCACTGTGCATCCAATTTTGACCTCCGCACTGTGCGAAAAAAATTAAATATTTGTGCACAGTGCATTCGGAAAAAATCGCACAGTGCAAAAAATTCAAAAAATAAAGAAACCTACTCAAACGCGATCTGAAGATGCGGATGTGATCGTATCAAAAACAACGGGCTTATCAGCGTGTACGATACGAATAGCATATCATACAGGTTTGAAATTAGCCGCCATTCGTATATCATGCCTCGAGGCAAGACCAATGAAACATTGATAAAAAGCAAAATCGCCTCGAAGAAGATGACGGTGACATATAAATAGGACCATCGACGAAACATTTTGAGGGTCCGAATGTTCTCCACGATCTGGTAGCGCGAGGACAACGATTTGGCCATTTGAGGGAGAGAATGGTACTGGCGTTTGTTGTATTTCTCCATGAGGATTATGGAGATGGCTGGGAGGATGAGACTCACAATTACGATGAATAAAAGCGCTGAAAAAAGGAAAGAAAATATAATTAGGAAAAAATTTGATGATTTTTTGAGTCTTTGGAGTAAAAAATCTCACCGGGTACCACTGCAATTTTTTCAAACTTTGCCCGGAGGCTCTTAAAAGGCCAGATAGCAATCGCCACAACACCCCGCGGAAAAAAAAAATATTTTTTATGGTAACGTTATGTACCTAACGTCTAATTGATCCTCAAATTTCATAGCAGAATATCCAAAAAAAGGCCGAGAGTTTTACAAACGCAAATTAAATAAAATTTCACCATTGTTTGCACGGTGCTGTCGAGAAATTAGTCACAATTGATTGCACCGTGCAAAAAAATGTTTTTGACGCACAGTCCCATTGAGTAACGACATTAAAAAGCTTGTATTTTTCTACTCGCGGCATAAAGTCCGTAGAATTTTTATCGCTGATCTTGCGCGAGTGCATGTCGTTCGGGGGGAATCGCGGCGACGGCCGCGAAAAAAGAAGAAAAATGCAGAGTGCAAGATTCTACGGACTTTATTCGCGAGTAGTAGTACCCTGGGCAATTTTTTGAGCCCAATTTACAATAAAAATAAAATAAAAAAATTTTAAATTAAAAATTTTTTACTTACGTTCAAAAACTCCTAACAAGCCACACATTGTCCACTGAAAATAAAAAAAATTTATTAGCAAAAAAAACAATCCCAAAAATATGAAAAAAAACTTACCCAAATCACCAAAATTACGACTCCTGCACTGAGGCCACAGCCTTCGTATCTAGCCGCTTTTTTCGTCGCCACCGCCCTTTCGGCCACCACATTCACGTACGAGAACTTTGTGGCAACAATAAGGGTTCCTCGGACAATATTGAGATAGGTTTTTTGTTGGCAGGAGAAGAAAACATCAAAGGAAATTATATTTATCACTATTGCCATTCGAATTAATGCCTAAAAATAGGCGAATAAACGGAGCATTGGACACTTCTATGGGTTAAAAATACGCTACCGAGAACTTTTGGCTCAATCGCACTGTGCGGTAAAAAAGTTTTTTAACACTTTCTTTTTGCACGGTGCAGCGCAGTAAAATTTTGTGCCATTGTTTTCACTATGCTGTCAATTTTCCCTTTTTCTGCACAGTTCGGTCAAGTGTTTTCTAAATAATGTTTTTTACGATGCTGCGAATTTTATTTAAACAGTCCTTTGCACTGTCCAACCAAAATTTTTCCAAGTTTTTTGGTTGCACAGTGCAGTAAAAATCTTGTCTTATTTTTTCGCACAGTGCAATCAAAGTTTTTTGCTTTTGTTGGAACAGTGCAGTCAAGTTTGATTTGAACAATTCTCTCCCAAATTCTGCAGTGTGCGAAGAATGAAATATTTTGAAACAGGTGCACAGTGAAAAATTGCAAAAAATGAAAGTTTGCTATGCAAGTAGATAAAAAAAAGTTTTACTTACCCCCAAGACCATAACACCATGGTTATTCACGCACATTAATTTGAGATTTTTGTGGAAGGTTGAGGTTTGAGTGACGCAAATTATAAAAACGATATTCGTTACGACTGTTCCGACATGTAGCACAATTTCGATTAAAAATAGCGATATTCGAAGAGAGTTGGGCTCGTCTTTGTGGGCAAGCCACTCGGAGTACATCTGATCCGTGACATTCATCTGGAAAAATCTGATTAGATTATAGAGATCAAAAACAAAATGAAATTGAAAGGTTAAATATTAAAATAAGGGTAATATACGGGGGGGGGGGGGGGGGGGGGCGCAAATTTAGATTACTTCTTTCTAACGATCGTAAGACTTATGATACTCTCCCAGCTCTTGCTTTGAAAACCGACCGGGATTTTTGGGTCAAAACGCTTTTTGTCGAACTTTGGTATGAAAAGTCTCACACAAAATTTATTATGTAGTATTTTTCGCACAGTGCGTTCAAGGATTTTGAACCGACATCGGCAGTTAATGGTAATTGAAATCTTCATTTTCCCTTCAAGAAGGCACAAGTATCGACAGAGTTATAATCAAAAAGCTTCCTTTTGACTCTGGCATCCCGAAAATACTACAATATTCTGTGATATCGGATTGATTCCAATATTGTTACTATTTATAATACTTGCATAATAAAGCAGTAATCGAGAAAACTGGCAGACGCAGATTTAATATTGAGAAAGTTTTGATTAAACAATTTTTCATAAAAAAATTATACTAAATTATGTGAGAATTCCAATATTTTCTGCTCTTTTAATTAAACCCCAAAAATTGTAAATGCCAAAAGTCTGGAAAGCTCAAATTTGCTCTTCCAAAATTCCAAAAATTTGGTGAAAAAGCAGCGCGACTGGTGTCACGTCCGCAATGTTTATTAAAGAAACAGTACAGCTACTTTTGAATCGCGTTTTTTACGGCGTGGAAACGAAATGTCCAAAAAGTTTCTTCGTCTACTGTACCAATAACAACGGTAAGAACCATGGTGACATTCTACATGCTTACTAATAATTATTTTACTCTTTGCACCTCTGCCGCCTTTGTTTTCTGTGCAGGACATACAAAACCTTTTTTGACATTTCGTTTTACACGCCGTAAAAAGCGCGATTCAAAAGTAGCTGTTCTGGCTCAGAGTGGGAGGCTCAGAGTGTAATGAGACTTAGTAAAAACGTGATACTTTTCTCCCAGTTTGGCATGAAAAGTTTCAATATTTATTTCTACCGTAGAGGTAATGTTTCCACAAAATTAATCGTTTCCGCACGAAACTGGCAAAGATATGGCCAAAAACGTATTTTTCTCTTTGACGGCTCTCTGCGTTTCGCGTGGTCTCTCGGCCACAAAGGTAATTGAATACGTCGGCTCTCCGTGCAATGCGCAAACTAATATCTTTTAGCGATTAATAAGTGGCCTATCCCCAAAGTGTGTACAAAACTTAAAGAAAGTCTGAGCGTCGCACTTGGAGTACGTCCCTTGTCAGCAATGAGACAAAATAAAGGAGTAACAATAAGTAAAACCAAAAAAATTAAGTTGATGAGTGTTTGATTTGGCAAAAAAAGGCAAACCGTTTCAGATGGAGCACTCAGATTTTCATAAAACAGCATGCGAGTTCTCAATAACTCTTAAAAGTTTATAAAAAGTTTGCTGAAAATACATATGAAAATATACCGGGAGGAAATAGGTCTGTCTCTATAAACTCTATAAACCAATGTTTGCTTTGCCAATATCTTTTCCGGCTAGCTAAATACAGAGCGACAGAAAAACGTGAAGTTCTTTTTTTTTGTTTTTTTGGACACCGTTCGGCGGTGAAAAAATTTTAGATTTTTTTTATTTTTCCACAGTGCAAGAGTTTCTTTTTCAACCGCGTTGTGATTAGAAATGGCTCCCCGGCCGGGCCAAAGTAAATTTGAAACGGCACGGGCCGTGATTTTTGACACGGCCCGGCCCAAATGCTGTGATAAATATTATTTAAAAAAAAATCTGCCCAATGCGAATTTTAGTGAATTTCAAAATCAATTTTTTTTGCTGAGCAACAAAACCAATTGCACTGTGCTATAACAAAAAATAGAATGTCTGCACAGTACAAAAAGTAAAAAGCAACTGCTCTGCAAAAGCATCTTTGCACTGTAAAAAAAATCTTTTTGCATTGAAAATTGCTCAAAATTTTCTACGCAGTAAAAACTTTTTTTAACCCAAACCTTTCAAGTATTTTAATACGACCTACCGTAGGAACTCCAGGCACCTTAAACGCCATCGAATTTACACCCAAATTAAAGTAACCGTTAAGAATAACAAAGACCATAAAATTTGTTTTCTTTGAGCTTTCTTTTATAGTCCAGAGAATTTCCTATTTTGGAGCGTGACGACAAAACAAAAAATATTTTCCGAAAACCCCAGATAAAAGTGTAAGAGTTACTACAAATTATAGTAAAAATGGATAACAAAATTATTTATTGGTAATCAAAGGACAAAGAATTGGTCGATGAATCATTTGTTCGAATTTTTGGTCGAAAAAATAATTTTTAGCCAAAAAATATCAAAAAAATCGGAAAAAATTTTAAGAAACTTGTTTACTTTAAACGGAAATTTTGTAGCTTGCGCTTTGCGGAAACAACCGAAATTTTTAGTAAGAAATGTGATCAAAATTTTACACTTTTTTGCGTGTTTACCCATAAAAAATTGCCTTTCTACCGTAGTGTAGTTTTTACAATTTCAAAATCAATTTCGAATTTTTCACTCTTACCACTCTCCTCACTTCGCGTTTTTTCTCGGCCCCAACAATCGTTAAATATCTCTATCTGTAAACTGTGAGCTGTGACCACTTTCTTTTTGCCCACGCATTACTTTGCGATTTGCAGGGGAGCCGACACATCCGACAGAACTTGGCGGCTGAGAGAGTACGCGAAATGCGGAGAGCAGTCACAGAGAAAAACACCTTTTTGACTTATGTCAGTTTGTTTTCATCGAAAAATTCAAGTTTTCTGAGAAAGGTTACAAAAATATAAATAAAAAAAATGAAAAAATTACTACCTCAAAATCTTGACGGTTTCTGCAACACGGGAGCTTGGAATCTCGCAGAAAACGACAAAAAATTTCATACAAATTGAAGCTATAAAGAAGAATGTTTTCGCTTGAAAATGGGGCCAATATGCGGATTAAGCTACAATTCACCATACGATTTCCCGGAAATTGGCATTGGATTTGAAAATTAGGCTGAAAAGATGATAAAAGGCGAATTAAAATGTAAATGCCAAAGGTTTGACGCTCATATTTCGCTTAAAATTGGCACAGATTAAGATAAATTTCTTTCAAGAAATTTGCGAAGCAACCGAGATTTTTTGGTCAAAATTTGAAGAAGTGGATTTTTTTGCGAATTTTTGCATAAAAAGTTTCATAAGTATTATTACTATGGAGTATAATGTTTCCACTAAAAATGAAGTTTTTTGGTGGAAAATTGGCAAAGATCTGGCCAAAAACTTGTTTTCTGACCGCTCTCCGCATTTTGCGCATTCTCTCGGCCGCTAAGATCTTTTTCTCGAAGATCGTCGAAAATTATTGGAAGCGCAAGTAAAATTGAATTGAAATACGACTACGCCAAGTTACTCTTACCATCTCAGTAAAGCCTCATGAAAACTACAAAAAATCGTGTCTAAAACAGGCCTCAAATTGGAGTGAATATCTTCTTTGTGTACTTCTTCTCTAGAGGGCTCATTACCATTATTGGGAGTGAAGACTACAATCCTTCGTTTCAGAAAACACAACACGCCTTTTCAATACGACTATGCACGTCAAATCGAAAAAGCAAGAGGGAGGGAACTCTTCAGGTTGGCATTTCGTGACAAATATGGGATCCGAGAAATATTTTTTGACCAATTTCTTGTCTAACTTGGTAAAAAACCAGGTCTTTTTTGACAAAGGGTACCATTTTTAAGCTATATGGATTGTTTTCAGACTTGTTTTGTTCGGTAATATCTAGCGGGAAAAATAGAAAATAATTTTTCCGATAAATCTTAGGACAAAAAGCCAAATTGAAGAGTTCCCTTTTCAATTTGACGTGCTATGTAGTTTAAAGGTCTTTGTGTTAGAGTCATATAGGAAGTTTTTCCTTGTTTAAGAGATTCTGACAAGCTTGCATTTTGCATTGGCAGTCGAGATATTCAGCAATCTTTAGCGACGAGAGAATACGCGAAACGCGGAGAGCGATCAGAGAAAACACCTATTTTAGCTCGTCTTTTTGAATTTGAGCAGGAAGAAATTGATTTTTGGTATTAACATTTTACATTAGAAATCAGGCTGAAACTTTTCACGGAAAGGCTCGCGAAAAACGCAGATTTTTTATCAGCTTTCGACCTAAAAATGTCGTTTGATTTTGCAAAGCGCAAGCTAGGAAAGGGTTATCGTTACAAATGTTTAGATAAAATTTGGGCCATTCACCAGAGTGTGTCAAGCCAAAAAAAACTAAAAACCAAAAATTCAATCAATCTTTCAACTGTTGAGCGAATTAAAGATAGGAAATTAAAACGTTTGGTCCACTGCGACCATTAAGCAAGAAACCCCGTTATGCAATTGACCCATAAACGAGAACGTTAATCAAATGTCAGATGTCGCTCAAACAAAAAAAAAGACTAGACAGAGACGTCTCGGGTGTCCTTAGGGAATTTGCAAAAGGTGTGAAAAATAAAGATAATTTTACAACACTCTGAAAGGGCCACAACAACTACATTTTTTTTCCCGTTGTTATTGGTATAGTAGACAAAGAAACTTTTTAAACATTTCGTTTCCACGCCGTAAAAACCACAATTCAAAAGTAGCTGTTCAGGCCCTTTAGAGGGGATTTTAAAGTAAAAAAAAACACAAACATTGTGGATAACTGGTATCAGTTCCTGAAAAGGTTATATTGCGCTTTCGCACAAAAAACAACAGGCTTTGTGAACGAAAGAGCATGCAAAATGCGGAGAGTAGTCAGAGAGAAACCATTCTTTATTATATCTTTGAGAATTTTGTGAGAACAATTTCAGCCGTTGCCCAGATATTCAATAATCTTTCTTGAATATTACCTATTTCTCGTATAAGTTGAAAACAATTAATCTAATTAATGGTTGAAGCACTTCCTTGATAACTTCCCACGAATTTTTGCACATTCTCCAATCTCCAAAACCTTGTGAACCATAAAGTTCACATGGTCCAGGAAAATGAGAAACAAGAAATAGAAAAAACGTATTTAGAACTTATGTCAGATACACAACACTCTCTTTTTCTTGTTCAAATTACAGATTCGTCAACGAAACAAGCATTGCATGTCGCAACTTGACTAATGCGCCGGTGTTTCCGGCGTCCCTATCCGGTTTCGTGCAAAGATAGCCCTTCAAGCGTGACCATTCCTTCAAAAACAGTTTTGGCGCACTGCAAACAGACCAAACATCCATTTCTGAAAGTCTTAGCTTACGGTTTGTAAGAGCAGCCGAGGTATCCAATGATCTTTCCTGCCGAGGAGAGTACGCAAAACGCGGAGAGCGGTCAGAGTGGAAAATATGTTTTGACATTATCTCGCGCCGGGGAAATTAATTTTCTGTAGAAAGATTTCAGACTAAAATCTCCGTTTTTTCTGCAAAACGCAACCTAGAAATTCCGCATATTTTTGATCTAAATTTATGCCAAGTTACATCAACATCTGAGCGGTGCACTTGGAGTTTTTGTCCTGTAAATTCGTTGCACTTCCGTTGTTAGTTTTTGAACAGTGTCAACAAAAGAAAGCGCCGCAAAATGCCGGTGACTTCACCTATCCCTTCTGTCACCATCAACTTTTCCCCACTTTGCTTACAATGATGTGTAGAAATTCTACCGTACTCAGCCCCATATGCTCGCATTACAGTACACGCTATGAACAATCTCCAAAATTCTTACGCCAGCCTTTTCTACACTCTTTGCTTCGCAAACATGTCAACTTACGTTCCGACTCAACGAAAGCGCATTGACCACAAACCATAACTGCTGGTCGAACATTTGATAGACTGCGGGGAATTTGTTCCGGCACTTGAAATCGTATATTTTTGTTTTCTAGCCCCCTTCCGCTCGTTGTGCGGTGAGAAATCTTGTTATGCGAAAGAGTGCACTGTGCATATTCAAGCATTTGTGGATCGTATAAAATATCCCAAACAACAACACCCCGACCTTCCACGGGAAGTGCATGTTAGGGGGATAGCGAACCGTAAAGCGGCCAAGGAGAAAAGAGAACATTCTTAGAGCGACATGAGACAACAGCGGAAATAATTAGAGCGCAAGCTCGGTTAAAGTAATGCCTTTTACAGAGGCAGCGCTCGAAATTCAACTCTGAGATTTTCAAGAGACTTGGCACAAATTTAAAGTAATTTTTTCTAAGGCATGTTCAAAACTCCTAGCTCGCGCTTTGCAGAAATTGTCAACTTTGCCAACTTTCGACCGAAAAATGTTGGTCGTTTCTGCAAAGCGCAAGCTAGAAATATCGTCAATGCCTTAGAGACAATTAACTTGAATTTGTGCCAAGTTCCATCAAAATCTGTGCGCTTCCCTGTAAATTAGCGCCAAATTCTATTAAAATTGATGCATTACCGTTAAAGTACTTTTCCAGGCCGCTTTATTGCTTTATTTTTATTTTATTTCCTATTCCCCACTGTCATCTTTCTCAGTGGTCAATGACCTCCAAGAAAGCTTTGTTTTTGTTTACCCAGTGTCAAAATTTGTCTGCTCTCACGAATTACCATGATAAACCAATCGGATTGGCGAGCTGACGAATAAAACAAAAAATTTCCTTTGGCCGCATTCAGAGCGGACTAACTCACAAGGGAAGTACCCCAAGTGCGACGCTCAGATTTTACTTAAATTTTGCACACACGTCAGGCATACCCAACATAACAATTCCTGAAAATTTTAGCTCGCGCTTTGCAAGCGCTTCCGAGATATTTAATTATTTTTGCGGCCGAGAGTACGCGAAATGCGGGGAGCGGTCAAAGAAAAAAAAATTTTGGCCATATGGTAGCCAGTTTCACGCGGAAAAATGATTTTTTGTTTAACCCCTTTAAGGTAGAAAGGGGCATAAAATTTTTTATGCAAAAGTTGGCAAAAAAAATCGATTTAAAACTATTGGTCGTTTCTGTAAAACGCAAACTAGGAGTCTCGCAGATGTCTTAAAAAAAATAATACTAAATGTTTCATCAAAATCTGAGCGTCGCACTTGGGGTACTTCCCCTGTCAGTAAAAATGGAGAAAAATCTTGTTGTGTACTCAGAAAAGGGTAATGAATGCACGGAAGTGTCAATCAAATGGCTAGCCAAAAACAGCCGGAGGGATAAATACGTAATTCAAAAAGATTGCCTTGTTTTTGAGACTGGGATTTGACGGGAGATAAAAGCGAAACAAATTACTTTACACTCGAACGGAAAAAGAGAAAGCGTCAATAAATTTAACAATCCCAAAAGGGACTTGGCTACGTACCAATTCCTAACCGTTTTAGCTCGCGCTTTGCAAGAGCAACTGAGAAATTCAACGGTCTTGGTCGGGAGAGTACGCAGAACGCGGAGAGTGGTCAGAGAAAAAACACTTTTTTGCCATAACTTTCGAGTTTCGCGCGAAAAAAATTGATTTCTTCTGGAGACATTACCTTCTGTGGTAGCAATAGGCATAAAACTTTTCATGCCAAAATTTAGAAAAAAGAGCACACTTTTACCACCTGTCGATTACAAAATTTTGTTCGTTTCCGCAACGTGCGGCTCGGGCATGTCTTTGAAAGCGTTGATCCGAGTGCCAAGTTTTTTGAAATCCAAATGCCGCACGAAAGCAAAGAAGCAACTGGAAAAACCTGTCTGCCGTCTAGCAGACCTTCCTCATTCCTTGTGCTCTCTCAAAAAACAAAATCTTTCACTAATAAAACATATCCCACTGGAACAACATCGCTTGAAAAATTTAATTGTACGGAAGTAAGAAATATCCTTGCTGTCTAGCCAATTTCGGAAAAAAAAATTTTTGGTTCTTGCTGTGTTATATTCTCCGGTTTCTAACAATAACAATGATTCCAAAAATTGAATCAACAAAACAGTTCTTGGCGATAAACTGCCGAAAACAGGTTTTTGCACTTTCATCGCATCAACATTCAATCCGACTGACAAGGAAGGCCAAAAAGGAGGAAAAACAACAGTGCAATGTCCAGCTTAATTTTAATTAATGCCTAAAATACCTCGGCAATGACGCGTTAGGTTTCGAAAAATAAGAATCATCACGTTGAACAGACCCACATAAAAACGATGTATTACAGTGATGAATGTTATCCTACCTTCTTCATAAATGTTGAAACGTATTTAAATTTTTTTTTTGCATGAAAGGCTTGATGACTTTTTCTAAGGTAGAAGAATAGTCTTTCAACAAGAAATCGGTCTTTTTCGCTCAAAATTGGCAAGATATGAAAGTGTTTCCACTGTGACCGCTCTCCGACTTTCGCGCACTCTTTCGGCCGCAAAAATTGTTGAACATCTAGACTGCCGTCGCAAAGCGGGAGCTAAAATTCGGAGAAGTTGACATATGACCTATGGGCCAAAATGTGTTCAAAATTTAAAAAAAAATCTGTGGTAAAATAAAAAAATATTTTAATTTTTTTGAAAAATAAAAATTTTATTCGGATTAAAATGACGGTTTTTCAAAAAATCAGTTAAACATACATAGCAGTCAATAATGACGAATTTCGCTATTTTTTCTGCTATTTCCAAAATTTACAACTTTGATTTGAGCTTGCTGGGGTCCAAGATGGCTTTCAATTTCATGGCCATCATGATGTTGCCTTTAATTTTCATTTTTCCACTCATGAAAGCTTGGTCCGGCTTCAATTTTCCTTGACTTATCAGGATAAAGTCGGAATCTTTGACCAGGATTTCGACGTCCGTTTTGTCTTGGGAATCGGTTCCAATGTAAGGCGTGGCTTTCTTCATATCCACAGTCCACGATTTCTTATTGCCCGAGTCGGCGGTGATGGTGAAACGGAACGAACCCTTGACTTGTTTCGCGAGTTCTGGCTCCTGGAAAAGAAAATGAGTGGCAGGATAAATGCGGCACTCAGATGTTAATGAAACTTGACAAAAGTTAAGAATAATTTTTTCTAACAAACGAATTACCCCAAACGCGACGCTCAGATTTTCTTTAAATTTTCACCCGCGTCGGCATGAAACTTTTCATTCAAAAATCCGCAAAAAAATGTCTCATTTTTGTCGATCAAAAAATCTCGGTCGTTTCTGCAAAGCGCAAGCTAAGAACCTCACATGTATCGCAAAAAAAGTACAACTAAATTTGTGCCAAGTTTTAGCAAAATCTAATCGTCATACTTGGGCTACTTCCCTTCGTAAAGTCACAAGAGTAATTTTGGCTATATGCACTGTGAGTAAACAAAAGTTCACTTGCACTGTGCAATTTTCTGCTTTTTGCACCGTGCAGTAGGTTTTTTCCACTGTCATCCGCACTTTTGCCTTTTTTGCACAGTACAAACACCAAAAATCCTTCCAACGACTTTCCGGACGGACTACTATACCAAACATTCCTTCAGTACCTACCTCTCCGGCTCTGCTTTTAATTTCCTCAAAAATCACATCCGATTTGAACTCAGAATTGCTTCCCGAGCCTCCGGAGTTTCCTCCTGCTCCTCCTCCAACACCCTCAACTCCCAATCCAGCCAAAGAAAGGGTTCCTTGGCCAGGAGAGACTCCGCCATCGGCTCGTTGGTAGAGGCCAACAACAACGGCCCCGCCAATTCCCAGATTATGTTGCATGGCTAGTTTGACTTTGGGAACTTGACGTTTCCCACAACGACCTCGAAGCTGATTGGAGAGTTCGACGATCTGGGCGACGCCTAAATAAGTTTTTTTTATTCTTTCAAGACAGTCTCTACTAGTGAGAGGTAGTCCTCTAGGGAAGAGGACAAGAAACCTTTTTGACATTCCGTTTCCAACGACGTAAAACGCGCACTTCAAAAGTAGCTGTACTGGCTATTTAGGTGCGTGAACTACTAGTACGTTTGCAAAGTTGCTGGAGTGATTTCGGCGACATGCACTGTGAGAAAACAAAAGTTCACTTTGGACTGTGCAATTTCTTGCTTTTTGCACCGTCCTTGCAAAAGGTTTTTTTGGGCAGTTGCTCGCACCTCAGTTTTCTTGCACTGTGAATGTCTCCGAAATTATCTAGCGACTTTACAGATGGACTATTACATTCTACACGGTTAAATTACTGCAATGCACCAGCGAAGGTTCTGTATTTTCCAATACAATACCCAATTTTTTTGAGGTACCCTAAATACGACGGTCAGATTTTTTAAAATTTTGCAGAGATATTGGGGCTGGGCCATGTATCAATTCCTGAAAATTTTTGCTCCCACTTATTCAACGATTGCAAAGTGCAGAGAGCGGTCAGAGAAAAACATTTTGCCCATATCGTTGCCAGTTTCGCGCAGAAAAAATTATTTTTTGTTGAATTACCCCTCTATGGTAGAAATAGACATGAAATTTTTCATGTGTCACATTTCCGCACAATTTAGATCTAAAAATCTCGGTCGTTCCTGCAAAACGCGAGCTAGGAGTCTTGCATGTGTCTTAAAACAACACCATCTGAATTTGTGTCAAGCAAAATCTAAGCTGCGCATTCGGAGTACTCCCCCTGTAAGTTGAATCGACATAGCAAAATTGTTAATTTAACGTTATATAGTCAAAAGCCAAGAATTTGATGGTCATCGCGTCGGCGGCGGCTCCTTTATTTGATAAGGAGAACACACTATTAGTATATAGTTCAGATAAGAGCGTTTTTCGGAAACCAAAATATGCCCGTCTGCGATAAAATATAGAGCAGTCACGAGGTCGAAAAAATGCGGCGTTTACCACAACCAAAAATCAAATAACAGCTCTCAAAAATTTTGAAAAAATTCATATAAACTTCTTACCAGTGGCGCCGATGGGATGCCCCTTGCTGATCAGCCCGCCGGAGGGGTTGATGACCCACTTCCCGCCGTAGGTGTTGTCGCCCCTGTCGACAATCTCGCCGCCTTTTCCGACGGGGCACAGCCCAATCGCTTCGTACGTCACCAACTCGTTGGAAGCAAAGCAGTCATGCAGCTCAATTACCTGAAACACAAAGTTCAACCTTGAAGAACAGCATCGTATTAGCCAAAGTTTTAGAGCATAGCGTTTGCAGTCAGATCTCTGAACAAGGCGGACCAAAAATTCTTGACATGTTTTCGCAAGGTGCGTGGTCTCATCATGAATTTTACTTGTCGTCGGTGCACTGTGCCAACATGTCAAGACTTTTCGGCCAGCCTAGTATAATGACTTACAAAGGACCAAAAAAATTGCAATAAAAGGGTTTCGTTGCACGAATTTTTACTTTCGTTTAATACTAGTCCGTCCGGAAAGTTGCTGGAGTGATTTTTGGCATTTGCACGCAAGCGACTACAGAAAAAAACCTAGTGCACAGTGCGAAAAGCAAGAAATTGCACAGTGGTTCCAAGATCACTGACATTGTTTGCTGTATAGGGGCATTGTTTAACTGAGGTTAATATTAGCCTAAAATTAGCTCTTCAAGTCTCGGAGGGCGTTTTTAGTATAGGCAAAGGTTATGATGCGTGGGTGTTCGTTAGCTGTATTGAGGTTTTCCAGGTCTTTTCCGATTTTTCCCACATTTTTTTTACATTTTGCACAGTGCAGTTGACTTTTGATGACTTTTCCGACATGCATGAGCTTAGAAATTTTTATGTAACCTCACAAACCTGAACATCATTTGGATTCTTTCCGGTCTTCTGATACAAACGGTCAGCCGCTTTTTTGGCCATATCAAATCCAGTCATTTTCAGATTTGAGTTTTCGGCAAAAACACTTGGCTCATCTGTGGCCAATTCCATACCTAAAAATTAAAAATAAAACAAAGCACAAAAAATAAGGATTGTAGGATATATCAAAACCTCTGCACAACAAACATCCGTACAACAAAACCTCTCTATAACGGACAATTTCAATGGTCTCATGAGCTAAATTTAATCAAAAATGGGTTGTCGTACAACGATGCCCTTCTATAACAAGTTTTTGGTGTGTTCAATTTGCTGTACAGAGATGTGCTTGTGATCAAACATGCATTTTTTCCGTTTTCTTACCGACAATTTCGACCGCTTGCTCTCGCAAATGTGGGTTCTTGGCCAGCCATCTTTCGGACACCAAAACCGCCGCCGCAGATCCATCAGACGTGGGTGAGCATTCCAACAGCCCCAGGCATTCATGCATGGAACGGGCTTTGAGCACCTCCTCTAATGGATAATACTTTTGGAATTGGGATTTTCTGAAAATTTAAAATTTTTTTTCAATTTTGCACTGTGCAGTGTTTCAAACTTTTGAGCAGATTTTTCAAAAAATTTTTTGCATTTTACAGTCCACTAAAACATTTTTTTTGAACCGTGCAAACTCGGTTTGGAGCTTTTGGACCACAGTATTTTGAAAACTCACGGATTATTGACTGAATGAAGATGATTTTTCCACCCAATCTTGGCGAAATGCTCTCTTTTTGTGCCATATTTCTCCATGTGTTCTTTGCCGGCATGTCCAAACATTTGGCAGAGAATTGGAGTTGGACCGATGCCGTAAGTGTCATTCATGACCTAAAAAGACAAAAATAGATATTTTTGATAACTTCAAGAAAATTTAATGGTGTTGCGAAGTGTCAAAAATTTTTTGGCATCTCGTTATTTTTTGTCCGTCTACAGATCGTAATTCCAGTCTTTGAGGGCTCTACGGAATTTAAAGAGCGCAATTTTAAAAAAATCGTACAATTTGTTTGATGTTTCAAAAGTCATAAAATTTGTGACATTTTGTCATTTTTGACATTTCGTCCAAAATCTATTTTCGAAGTTATAATTTCAGTCTTGAGGTGCCCTGTGGGATTTAGAATATGTGTTTTTTGAAACTTTTTTGCTGTTGCGAAATGTCAAAAAGTTTGTGACATTTCGTAAATCTTGCCACATTGCTCAAAATTTATTTGAAGGTATTTAAAAGGTTTTTTAGATTTTTTAAAACTTATTTAATCGTTTCTTCTTTACCTGGATATGTTTTTCGGTTGAAAAAGTCCGATCTTCCATGAGCGGCTGCATTTTCTCCAACGATCCTGGCGCCATTTTCTCAAACCCTACGGCCAAACAAACGTCCGCGTTCCCGCCTTCGATGATTTGTTTGCACAAATACACGCCCGATGAGCCACTGGCACACGCATTATTCACATTGTAAATGGGAATGCCGGTAAATCCGACCTCATACAAGGCGCGTTGACCGCAGCAAGTTCCTCCGTATAAATAACCGACAGTCGCTTGTTGAACATCTTTGTATTGAAGTCCACAATCGTTGAGAGCGTCGGTTACGGCGTCTTTGACCAGCTCCGGGTAGTCTTTACCGGTCGAGCCGGGCTTGGTAAACGGGGTCATGCCCACTCCGACGACGTAGACTTTTGGCTTGGACATTATTGGCTGAAAGGAGAGAAACCCAATTATTATGATCTTTTATTTGATTTTGCCGGAAAACGCGTCAACACCAAAATCAGAATATCAATAGCTCAAAAAAACCTGGGAAGCTAAAATACGAATAACTATCTCTGAATCGCGGTTTTTACAGGTTCGAAAACGAAATTTCTAAAAACTTTCTTTGTCGACTATACCGCTAACGACGGGAAGAAAGAATAGCTACATTCTGCATCCTTGCTATTTTTAATTCGTTTTTGTTTTAGTAGCATGACATAAAAAATTTTTTTGACATTTCGTTTCCCAGGCGGTAAAAGTGGCGTTTTAAAAGTAGATGGCTTTTTAATACATATGTGCTTTTTACCTCTGGGAACACCTAAAAAATTAAAAGCAAACAACATAGTGTCTCTAAAAGTTAATTTACTTTCTTGATTATTGGAAAGAAAATAAAAATCAGTGGTAAAACATAGTACTAGTCCGTCCGTAAAGACGCCGGAGTGATTTCGGCGACATGCACTGTGCAAAAACAAAAGTTCCTTTTGCACTGTGCAATTTATTGCTTTTTTGCACTGTGCAATAGGCTTTTTACGGCAAGGCTTCAAAGCGCAATGCTTAGATTCTTTCTGCTAATACCTTTTTCTATTGCAAACCCGCATTCTGTGGTAATTTTCCACCCATAGCCTTAAACGGTAAAAATGTTTGCTAAAAATTACAATTATGTATCAAACCAAACACGCATATCATATTTTCCCCCTCTAATCATGTCTTCCAAGTCTCAACTGGACACTGGTCTCCTTTCTTTTCCCTCAAAAATGCGTCTCAACGCTTTCTCTCTATTTTCAACGGCGTACGCTATAAAATGTGTAGCGTTGATGCGACTCTTTCGATTGATCGAGGGGAGGAAAAACAGCCACAATCAAACCAAGATGAAAAGAGTCGTGTTCATTACGCCTGAGGGCAAATTTCGTTGATTTGACGATACAAAACACAAAATTTTGTTTTGATTTTTTTAATGTTCAAATTAAGCTTTTTCGAAATGGAAACTTTTTAAAAATAAGTTGAACAATGCAAATTTAAATCAGTAATATGCAATTATTTTGTTTTAAAAATTTGAATAATCAAAATTTTTAAAGGGCTAGAACAGTTACTAAGCAAAATGTCAAAAAAATTTGTGTCCTGAAGCGAAAGCAAAGCCGGCAGAATTGCAAACAGTAAAATAACAATTAGTTAGCATGCAGAATTCACCATTACGTTTTTCCCGTTGTTATTGGTACAGTAGACAAAGAAACTTTTCGGACATTTCGTTTTCACGCCGTAAAAAGCGCGGTTCAAAAGTAGCTGTAATGTTCCTTAAAAAAGATCGTATTTTATCCAAAATAAATTTCATTTATTGAAAAATTCGAATATATAATACAAAACAAAAAAAATTTTTTTTAAACCGCTATTTATCGTATAAAATATCGTTCTACAAACGACTCGTAGCAAATCCTCCATTGGTTGGGGCCACTCCACCATCCGCACGACGATAAAGCGCCAAAACAACGGCTCCGCCAATTCCCAAATTGTGTTGAAGTCCCAAGCGCATATTGGGAACTTGACGTTTTCCACAACGTCCGCGCAGCTGGTTGGAGATCTCAACGCATTGGGCAACGCCTTAAAGTGAAATCGGTTTATCGGAGATACTATACAGTTTATCCTGAAAGTCGTTGGAAGGATTTTTGGTGTTTGAACTTGCAAAAAATGTCAGGGCGCAAGTGACAGTTGAAAAAGCCTAGTGCACGGTGCAAAAAGCAAGAAATTGCATAGTGCAAAGTGAAATTTTGTTTTCGCACAGCGTAAATCACTGCAGCGACTTTACGCACGAACCAGTATATACAATTTTTTTGGATTTTTTGTTAAAGTTATGTTTAGGTGAAAATTAGGAGTTAATCGCACGTTGCGGTCTACGCAAATCATCGCGTAAGACGTACTTGCAATATCAGAATCAAGGCTCTTGAGGTTGCAATAACAATAACACACACACACACAACAAACTCGCCAGCTCAAAACCTGTCTACAACAAACATTTTTCAACGTTCCTTGCAATTCGTTGCACAGCGTTTGACTACAAATTTGTTTCAAAATGTTTACAGTGGCTGAGGCAGAAATGCAAGAAATGCATAGATGCCTTGGTTCTAAATCCTCCAAGCCCCAAAACGTTCCTTAATCTATCAATTTCCGTCTAGCTTAAAGCGAGTTACATCAAAATTAAATTAGATTACTATGTCCTAAATTTCAAGAAAATTCAAACATTGTGAAGACTGTTTAAGACAACCATCATAATTTCTACCGTTTTTAGTAGATCGAGGATTCAGCACCAAAATTTTGTCATTTCGTCTCTTTCTCATCCATTTTTTAGATATCCCCTTACCAGTAGCGCCAATTGGATGCCCCTTCGAGATCAGCCCTCCGCTTGGGTTGATCACCCATTTTCCTCCATAAGTGTTGTCTCCCCTATCAATTAGTTCTCCCGCCTTTCCAATTGGACACAATCCCAACGCCTCGTAAGTGATCAACTCATTCGGCGCGAAGCAGTCATGCAATTCAATAGCCTGAACATCGTTTGGAGAATAACCCGACTTGCTGAACAAACGCTTTGCCGCCGCTTGACACATTCCGAAGCCGATCATGTCGATACACGACTTCTCAAACGCGCCGGGCAGATCCGTGCCCAGCTCCATTCCGACAATCTCAACGGCTTGCGTACGCAAATGCGGGTTTTGGTTCAGCCAACGTTCACTGACCACAACAACGGCTGCAGCGCCGTCGGAGGTGGGCGAACATTCCAAAAGTCCTAAAGGCCCAAATATTTTGCGAGATTTGAGGACCTCATCCAAGGTGTACATTTTGGTGAATTGGGACTTTCTGAAAAATGAAGTTTGAGTAAAAGATACGTTTTTTGAAATTTTTTATTTTGCTGGTTTGAAAAGTTTTGCATTGCGGATTTTTGAATTTAAAATTTTTTTCCACAGTGCAATTTTTGGAAGGAAGAATTTTGTTTTGCACAGTGCGGATTTTTGAGTAGAAAAATTACATTTTTCTGGGATAAAATTTTAAACAGTGCAACTTTTTGAAAAAAAAAATTTTTGCACAGTGCATTTTCTGGGAAGAAAAGCTTTTTGCACAGTGCAATTCCAAAAAAATTATGAACAGTGCAGATTCAGACGTTTTTCCTCCGCCCGTATTTCGAAAACTCACGGATTATTCACGGAATGAAGATGATTCTTCCATCCAATTTTGGCGAAATGCTCTCTTTTTGTTCCATATTTCTCCATATGCTCCATAGCGGCCGTACCGAACAGTTGACAATTCACTGGAGCGTTTGAGACGCCGTACGCATTCTGAGCGACTTTCAGATGGAAATCGTTGGATTGAGCGCGATTGTCGGGGTTATTACGCATTTTGTCCAGGGATCCGGCAGCCATCTTCTCAAAGCCCACCGCCAAACAAATGTCCGCGTTTCCCGACTCGATGACCTGTTTGGCCAAGAAGATTCCAGTCGAGCCGGAGCAGCACGCGTTGTTCACGTTGTAAATGGGAATGCCGGTGAATCCGATCTCATACAGGGCGCGTTGACCACAACAAGTTCCGCCAAACAAGTAGCCGACGAAAGCTTGTTGGACATCTTTGTATTGAACTCCAGCATCGTTAACGGCGTCGGTGACGGCGTCTTTGACCAGCTCCGGGTAGTCTTTACCGGTCGAGCCGGGTTTTGTAAATGGGGTCATACCCACTCCGACGACGTAGACTTTTGACTTGGACATGATTCGCTGAAAGGAGAGAAATAAATTACTAGGACCTTCTATTCGACTATGCAAGAAAACGCGACAGAATCAAGGGTTCAAAAAAGATGATAGAATGGTAAAAACCGAAATGTTGAAGTGAAATGAAAAATGCCAAACACTGTGCGCCCTGAAGACGCAAAATGCAATGTAATCTTTCTCTAAACAAGTCGCCGCTTACGGTGCGCGATGAAACTGCACAATGCTAACATTGAGAGAGAAAATGGAATCCTCATTTAACGTTTGGCGCCTTAAAATGACTAAATGACATGTAGTAGACGGTGCAAAAAATTTTCTAATTCTTTTAGCAACAGAGCACGTAAAATGAGGCCGATGGATCCAAATTGCGGTTAGGAAAGCGTTGCCGACCTAGCGAGTGTTGTCAATAATAGCAAATTATAACGTTGCTCAAAAATAGCGCAAAACAGCAAAAATTTATATTGAAAAAACCTACCACTGAGTTCACCAAAATTTGTTGAATGAAAGGTTTCAAAAAACTGTTGATTAAACAAGAAAGGTAAGGTAAGGAGTAATTTTTAATGCAGGCAGCTCAAGACAACACTGTAAAAGAAACAAAAAGCAAAAAAAGTACAAATTTACAAATCATTCTAATTCAAAGGCTAAATTAAAAAGTTTTCGGTTGATAATGGTAAAAAAGAGTAGTCTAAGATGTCGAGAAATCATCAAAATATTTTCTACCACATTTTTTACAGTGTTTTACAATAATTTTTGCGAAGAATCGGCAATGAAAACAGTTGGAAGCCTCCATTTATATAGAGATTCATTTACAAAGCGTTGTTTTTCTTTGGTTCATCTTGCCGTTGACTACAAGATTGATAGTTTCAACGATTAATCAACCGAGATACAAACATTGAGTGTCTTTTGTGGTTTAGCTGTTGCGAGAAAAGCGTGATATAACGCATGCAGGTTTGGGAAAACTTTTTACACTCTGGACTTTATAGTTGCCATAAAGAAGGTAAGAATATACAATACAAAAGTTGTGGGTGCGATAACGATGCATGTGCCTGCGACAACGAAGGTTTGGTCTAGACTTTGCAAATGAAACCACAAAGAACCGGTCTTGTAAGGCCAAAAAACAAGCTGAATACAAACTTGTTTGTATCCAGAACTAAGTCGGAAAAATTTCAAACAGTAAAACCATTATACACGTGCAGAATGTCGCCATAATTCTTTTTACTGTCGTTACTGGCACCATAGGCAAAGTAATTTTCTGAGTACTTTGTTTACTAAACCGTAAAAAGTGTGGCTTAAAAGTTTCTGTACTAGCCCTTTAAAGAGGCTGTACAGCTACTTTTGAATCGCGGTTTTTACGGCGTGGAAACAAAGTTCAAAGAAGTTTTTGTCTTATAATAATATTTTACATCCCGTTTGATTGCTTTGAACTATTACAAATTATTACAGCAAGGGACATCAAAAATTTTTGGATTTTGCTTCTTAAGCCGTAAAAAGTGCAATTTGCAAATGTACTGTATGTACTAGTCAGTTTTGTTTGTCTCTCTTAGGATGTCGCCGCTGAAAAAACCGACACCAGTATCTCAAGCCCAGGACTAACAACATCCAGGTGGGCTGAATAGATGATGGAAGAATGCCACCACGCGTGATCGCTTTTGTGGACTATTTTCGTGCACAAAACTCAATCATGGGGCGGCCGCCCATAAATAGCAACTTTTCTGTTGCAAACAGTAAAAACAAAAAGAGTCAATCAGAACCAAAATTGTAGAAATTTATAATATAACAGCTTTATCCAATAGTGAAAGAAACCACACGACGACAAAAGTTTGTAATGTACGTCTCTTTAATACCTGCCTCTTAAAATCACCACACTTCTTTTTATACTCCTCGATAAACCCTTCCAACTAAATTAGTGTTACGGTTTATGTCCGAATTAATACCGAAGACAAATGGGAAATCATGAAAAAATCCCGAACAATGTCTTCATTTTCACGTAATCGCAACATTTTGGTGATAAAAAAATTGGAAATTAGAAGAAAACAACAAAAAATTTTTGGTTTACGATAAATGTCATTGTAAAATACAAGTTGGATAGTGTGTTTTTACTTATCATTCTCAAAATATTAAGATTTATTTTTAACCTTAAAAAAAGTCTTAAGAACAATTCAAATCCGGCTAGCCTCAGCCTTAGGGCTGCTCTTTCCATCAGCTCGTCGATAAACTGCCAGCGCGATCGCCCCACCAATTCCAATGTTGTGCTGAAGCGCATGCCGAACATTGTCAACTTGTCGCTTTCCGCAGCGGCCACGCAGCTGGTTGCAAAGCTCAACGCATTGGGCGACACCTGAAATGAAAAGATTGTTGAAGCGTTTTTGGAAGTTAAACATGTCAGCATCGTTTCAACTGTTTTTAGAAGACCGAGCGTTAAAAACCAAAATTTTGTCGTTCCGTCTCTTTCCCTTCCATTTTAAAGATATTCCCTTACCAGTAGCGCCAATCGGATGTCCTTTCGAAATCAACCCTCCACTTGGGTTTACCACCCATTTCCCACCATAGGTATTGTCACCCCTATCAACAATTTCTCCGCCTTTTCCAATTGGACACATTCCCAGCGCTTCATACGTGATCAGCTCATTTGGCGCGAAACAGTCGTGCAATTCGATGACTTGGACATCCGTTACAGCAACCCCGGTCTTCTTGAAAAGACGCTGCGCCGCCGCTTGAACCATGTCGAATCCAATCATTTTGATGCAACTGTCGCTGAAAACGCTTTGATGATCGGTGGCCAACTCCATTCCAACGAGTTCGACGGCTTGCGGGTTGAGATGGGGGTTTCGGCGGAGCCAATTCTCGCTGACGAGAATCGCAGCGGCCGCTCCATCCGAGGTGGGGGAACATTCGAGAAGGCCGAGGCCTTTGTAGATCTCACGGGATTTGAGGACCTGTTCCAGAGTGTACTTTTGTTGAAATTGCGATTTTCTGAAACACTCGACCATAACAATTGTATTATTTCTGAAAGGACAACATTTTTGAATCCTGAGGCGAAACTGCTGCCAAACAACTGCGGGCAAAAGTGTTTTTCTCTTCTATCGCTCCCCGCGTTTTGCGCTCTCTCTCGGCCACAAAGATCGTTGAATATCTCGGCTGTCCCTGCAGAGCGCAAGCTAAAACTTTCAGGCATTGATATATGACCTATGCCAGGCGTTCATGCAAAAAATTTAGAGAAAATTAGAGCGTTAAATTTGGGGTATTTCTTTTATTAGCAATTTTTTTTATCTTTTTCAATTTTTAGACAAGGAAACTCACGGGTTATTCACTGAATGAAGATGATTTTTCCACCCTATCTTGGCGAAATGCTCTCTTTTTGTTCCATATTTTTTCATATGCTCCAAACCAGCGGCGCCAAACATTTGACAAGCGCTGGGCGAATTGGTCAAACCAAAAGTTCTATCAATAACTTTCATATGGTTGTCGGTCGAGAAGGCGCGACCATCCGGAATTGGTGCCAACAATTTGTCCAAATTGCCAGCGGCCATTTTCTCGAATCCGGCGGCCAACACAACGTCCGCATTGCCGGATTCGAGGATCTGTTTGGCCAAGAAGAGGCCTGTGGAACCACTGGCGCAAGCATTATTCACATTGTAGATGGGAATACCGGTAAATCCGATCTCATACAAGGCGCGTTGACCACAACAAGTTCCGCCGACAAGGTATCCGACCGCCGCTTGTTGAACGTCCTTGTATTGAAGCCCGCAATCGTTTAAAGCGTCGGTAACCGCGTCTTTGACCAGCTCGGGGTAGTCTTTGCCACTCGAGCCGGGCCGGGTAAATGGAGTCATACCCACTCCGATTACGTAGACTTTTGGCTTGGACATTATTGACTGAAAGGAGAGAAAGTAAATTCTATTGACGTTCTCACTCCTTTGGGAAACACGTTAAAATCAGTAGCTCAAAAGTGATAACAAATGGTAAAAGATCTTTTTAGCCGCAGTTATAAATCGTGTTATAAACTGATGGCTGAAATACTTTTCTATCTACAAGGGGCCGCTTTTAAAAACGATGGACGTAATGATACGAAAACAATTCTTATGTTCCCGCATCTCAATCTACTGAAAAACCATTACTTACTATTCCGTCTGGAAGGTCGATGAAGTAATTTTTGACGTGTGCACTGTGCAAAAAACGTGAGGGTACGAGCAACAACCAAAAAAAGCGCATTGCACAATGCAGAAAGCAAGAAATTGCATAGTGCAAAGCTAACTTTTGTTTTTGCACAGTGTATGTCGCAAAAATCACCCGAGCGACGTTACGGACAGACTATTTAGTATAACGTTAGGAACCCACGACCCCACTCCCCTTAAATAGACTGCAAAAGCAAGAGGTTTTCTGCCCTTTTAAATATCCACCGTCGACCACCCAAGATTCATCCTTCAACAAAAACGTTATTTTAATAATTTAAAGTCGCGCAATACCAACCTTTGCATATAACACAACTTTGATGGTCTGGTGATCAGAAGGCTCTTGTTTTATAGCAAAAAACATTGCCGATAAATTGCGACTATAAATGTTGTGGTATGAGTTGAACTCGGAAGGAAAAGATATATTTTCTGTTTGCGTTTTCATTGCTTGTTTCATGGACTTTATAGGATACAAAAATGCGACTTTTGTCGAGATTTAGGGCTGCTTGAACGTGCTTGGAGCAAAGATTGGCGATTGTCATGAGATGGTTTGTATATTGAAGTGGTCAGATAACAAGAAATTTTTCCACGCATTTTCTTGCTAGCTCCAGCTTCCTTCCCATAAAAACACATGAAAATTTTAAAGAACCGAAACAACTAAATAGATTAACCGAGTAGTCAACAATAACTCTTACTATCTTCACCTTCGACAGTAAGCACGGCAGCAAAGCGGGCCGGCCCGGGCTGGCCCGGGCTTGAATTTCTAAGCCTGGTCCGAGGAGGGCCTGGAAAATATTACACTAGGTAAGATAGAAAAAATGGGAAATGAAAAGGAAACTTAGGCTAATTTTTGCAAAAGCAAAGGAAGAATTTGGCAAAACCTATACATAGGACAATTGTCCCTTGAGCATTTACATAAATTATAAAGTCGGCACAAAATTTTTTACTATATGTATGGTAACAAAAAATCATAGGAAAATTTGCCGGTATCTTTTTGCCAGCATATTAATTAACCTGAAGTCGCAAATTCAAGAATTATTGAATATTTTTTCAAATTGGCTTAAAAATTATTTTTTATTTGGGCGAGTGGGAAATAAGGTTACCTTATGTCCGCTATCAGCATGACGTTCGAAAAAATGAAAAAGTTTATCGAAAAGCCTATTTTTTTTATTTTTTCCGGGCCAGGCCTAAAAATTGATGCCCGGCGTCGGGCCGAGATACTAGTCGGCCCGGGCCGGAAAAATTTGCAAAGCTCGGCCCGAAGCCATGCCTACCCAAGCTGTCATTTTTATAAAGATTTGTACTCCGTTCGGTCTCACCGCAGGAATTACTCGCGTGTCCGCCCTGCTGTGCTGGTCAACTTTTCTTTCTGGACGATCCTCGGGGCAGCAAGTTTTTTGATACGCTATTCCCGCCATGAGCTTTCCTGTTGTGATACGAATTGAGCTCTAAAAGGAAAATATATTTTCTGATTTGCGTCTTCATTGCTTGCTCGTATTTCAATGAGGTTCCATTTTTTGTAGCATGTGTTTAGCTTCCAACAAACAATAACGGTGTAATTTGCACCCCGATGTAACAAGGATCTCTGATCTTTGTTGCCAATCACATATTCTTAGACGTGTGGGTCTGCAAAAAAAAATCTGCAAAATTCTGCAAAAATTAACAATTCAAAGCTTCCCAAATGTGAAGATCTTGTCTCAATTAAATTGTGCAAATTTTCCAGACTAAGTCAGTAAGATGACCAAGAACTGCGATGTCCAAACAACACAAACTTCAAGCATAGAGCATGTGTCAATTCCTGAAAATTTTAGTTTGTGATTTGCTGGCACTGCCGAGATTTTCAACGATTTGTGTCGACGAGAGAATGTGCCGGATGCGGAGAGCGGTCACAAAAACACAATTTTGAACAACAGCCAGTTTCGCGCAAAAAAAAAATAAAAAAAAAATTTTGTGGAAACATTACACTATACATATATATGTACGGTACAAATAAAAATCGCAAAAAGTGTCACATTTTTTTAAATAACTGTGGACTTAAAAATCTCGGTGGTTCTGCAAAGCGCGAGCTGGGACTTTTGCCTATGTTTTAGAAAAAGTTAAACTAAACATGTGACAAGGTTCACAAAAATTTTAATCTCTGCGGCAAACGCAAGACCCTTTGACCATTCATTAAGCGGGCATGGCTTACAAGACGGCAAAACTTATAGGCCATTTATTTTGTTCACTGATTTCCTGTACAGATGTATCACCCACACACTTAATTTCTGTGACTGTGTCGTGTTCCGTGTTCACAAGGGAAAAGATTACTTATTTTTGTATGCACTACCGACAACAATAACAATAATTGCTGCTTTATCCCGCAGGCACTCCTTTAACCCTGGGTTATCATTCCGGAAGGAGGTTGATTTAGCGCTATATAAGCCAAGTTGACAATTGTTTCAAACAAAATAACAACAAAAATGTTGTCAATTCGAATGTTCTTGGGCTTATTCGCCATTTATGGCCTGGCCAACTGTTATGTCGGCAAATTCTCGATCAGCGTGGCTTTTCCGGACAAGTTGGACAAGCACTTCCTCCGGCGATTGGTTGTCGACACCACCGAATCCACAACTTTTGTTCTCGATCAGCGTTCGTATCGCGACAAAACCACCGACAACAACACGTATAATCCGACCAAATCAAGCAGTTTCAATCCGACTGGTGGCTTTACCACCATCTACGATCTGCAGGGCCCTCATAACACGTCGGTTGTGAGTGGAGAAACTGGAATCGACAATATCCTCGTGGGAAATTATCAAATTCGCCCGGAATTCGGAATCGCCAAGGAAACGGAGAAGTCGGACTCGGCCGTCAAAGATTTTGATGGGAAATACGTCGCTGGAAGAGCTGGCTTCGCGAGAGGAGATAGCGTCATGACGGACTTTCGAGTTCAGCTGCTAAAGAGATTCAAGACGTCGGCAATTTGTTTGGCTGTTTTCCAGGATGGAAAAGGGTGAGTAATGTGGCGTCTTACGAGGAAAGCCTTCCAAGTTTGACGCGCAGATTTTCTGTAATTTCCGTAAATTTTGTACACACTCTAACTCGGCAACTACTGAAAGTGCAGCGCTGACATTTAGATAAAACTTGGCACAAACCTAGCGTAGCTTTTCCTGAGAAAAATGTGAGACATTTTGCTTGCGCAGAAACGACAAAGATTTTTTGGTCAAAAGTTGGCAAAAATAAGGAAATTTTTAGCGCATTTTGGCATACAAAGTTTTCCGTCTATTTCTATCATAGAATTTGAACAAAAATTAATTTTTTCCGCGCAGAACTGGTAAGGTTATGGCCAAAAAGTCTTTCCTCCGTGACCGTTTCGCGTACCCTCTTGGCCGCAAAGATTGTTCAATACCTCGGGTGCAAAGCGCGAGCTAAAATTTTCAGGAATTGATACGTGGCCTATGCCTGACCTGCGTGCAGATTTTAAAGCAAGTCTGAGCGTTACACTTCGGACTATTTCTTTGTATAGCTTTGTATAATATATTTATTTTGTCGGCTTCAGCAGTTTCACTCCAACAGTATCTCTCGGAGCTCCCCATATTCGACCGACCGACCTAATTACCAACTTCACAGTGGCCAACGACAAAGATGGTTTGTGGAGAATCCCGCTGAATTCCATTTCCATCGGAAATTTCAGCTCCAATGCCCCGGTCAGCGCTGTATTCAGCAGCACGTTGGACAAGATTGTTGTTCCATTCAATGTGTTGCCGCGAATTGTTCGCGCTCTTAACGCAACACTCACCAAAGGCAGATCAAGTGTTACCGTGGACTGCAAGAAAAACATCCCATTGAAGTTGAATATCAACGGAAAAGAAATTGAAATTCCAGCTGAAGACTATACGAAAAAGGTTGACGGAGTGTGCTACTTGCAGATCACAAGGTTCAATACTCCGATGTACATATTGGGCGCTAATATCTTGACGAGAAATGGAATTTGTCTGGACTTTGAAAAGGACACTATAACTCTATACAAACCGCATCGTGACGCGATGGAGGATACTATTACTCTCTGAAATTGAAGATTTGACTTCGAACAATTGTTTTTTTTTAAATAAAGCCGGCATCAAGATGGAGGAATGCATACAAAATGGTAGTATTCAAATAAAAATGTTAGGTGCGCAAACATACAGGGGAATACTCCAAGGGCGACGCTCAGATTTTGATGAAACTAAGCACGAATTAAGACTAATTTTTTCTAAGACGATATGCGAGCCTCTTACCTCTCCCGTTTTAGAAACAACCAAGAAAGTTGGTAAAAAAATTTTGGCACAAAAAGTTTTATTTATACCGCAGAGGGCAATGCTTCCACAAAAAAAACGATTTTTTCTGTTTGAAACGGCCCAAAATACGGTCCAAAAGTGTTTTCTCTCGAACCGCTCTCCACGGTTTGCGTGTTCCCTCTACCGCAAAAGCCTTTGAATACATATTTCGGCTGCCCCTGCAAGGTGCAAGCTAAAACGCTCAGGAATTGATATGTATGTATGTTTAATGTGCCTACAAAATTTAAAGAACTGGCAAAGATACCGCCCGTTTTTCTTTCTGACCGCACTCCAGTTTTTTTGTACCCTCTCGGCTACAAAAATCGTTCAATATCTCGGCCGCGCCTGTAAAACGCAAGCTAAACCTACATATTAGGAATTGATAGCTGTGGCCTATCCCCGACGTATATGGTTGGTATGTGGTCTACGTTAAAGCCTACAGCATTATGCTCGGTTATAATTTGTTTTCCGCTGATAAGAGCGTTACAGCTTAGAACTGACGTGAAAGAAGGATAGGTGAAGCATTATTTAAACTAAATTTAACCTTTTTTTTGCCGAAGTCTTCAAAATGAGGTTTCTCTTACTTTTCGCAGCTACAGTTTTACTTCCTCAGCATGTTAACGGATATTACCCTCAATTTTTCTTGACGGCTTCGTTCTTCGACGATCTAGGCCCCGGAGTCGACCGAAAATTCGTCATCGACATTTCGGACCGCACCACGTTTGTGCTGGACAGAGATGTCTACCTTGACAAGGCTGGAATTAATAACACGTTCAGTGCTAGGTACTCAAAAACTTTTGACAAAATAGAAGATTTCGAAAACACCTACAACTTTGAGTACAACGCACAAGCCTCTGTAATTTATGGGATCCTTGGTCAAGACCGTTTGAAAATCCTTGACCATGTTGTGAATGCGTCATTCGCGGTGGTGACTTCAATGGAAGTTACAGACTTTGCAGCGAAAGACTTATCTTATCATTGGGTGGCCGGAAGAATCGGATTTGCTCGAGGGAATTTGACAAAGAATGATTTAAAGAGGCAGATCCTTAGAAGAACCGGTGGTGATAATCTGTGTTTATCAGTGATCCAAGATGATGAAGGGTAAGCAAACCTTTTCAAACTAGTTTGTCCGTAAAGTCGCTGGAGTGACACTTCCGCAAATGCACTGTGCAAAAACAAAAGTTCACATTGCACTGTGCAATTTTTTGCTTTTTGCACCTTTGTACAATATGTCGCTTGCACGCAGACTTTTTTCCACAGTGCATGTCGCCGAAATCACTAGATCTTGAATTGCTATGCAGAATGTCGCCGTATTTTTTTCCTGACGTCATTGATGTAACAGACAAAGAAATTTTTTGGTTTTTTTGGCCATAATCTTGCCAGTTTCGAGCGGAAAAAATCGATTTTTTTGTGGAAACCAGACATGGCAATATGCACAGTAGACCACGGTGTTTTTATAAGTTCTAAGCGGAATTTTGCAAAAAAACACGATGAAAAGGCTGGATGATACTTGTATTCTTCTCTAAGGTTGTGAATATGTTACAGAAAACGCATTATACATACATCTTTCCTCTGCGAGTAATTTCGAGTACCAACACTGATTTTTGCTACAGACCGATAATGCTCTTCTTGCAGCCGCCTTCACTCCAGCGTTTCCTTGGGACGTCATGTCTACAACAAATCCGAAGTTGTTACTTCCTTCAAATCACTCAACGGCGAGAATGACAAGGGAGTCTGGCAAGTTCCCTTGGATTTAATCAACATTGGTCGCTATCGCCTTCGATTAAATGTATCTGCTGTCCTAAGCACTACGTTAGATGAGATCGCTGTTCCAAAAAAAATCCTTTTCGCCCTAAACAAGGCAATTAACGCGACATACGACGAAGACATATCGCGTTATTATACCGATTGCAGCCAAAAGATCCCTCTGAATTTGGGAATAAACGGTAAACTGGTGAAAGTACCATTCGAAGAGTGGACAACACCTTACAAAGGACGGTGTTATACGAAGATTGGAATTTCCATTCTTTCGGAGTATGTGTTGGGAAATAGCTTCTTCTCCAGTAACGGAGTTTGTATGGACTTCAAAGAGGAGACTATCACGATTTTTAAACCCAAACGCAACGTACAACCATCTGGTGGAGAATTAAATGGCAAAGAAAGTGAAGTGATCAAGTATAGGAGAATCCAGTTGTAAAGGATGTTTATTACGTTGCCTATAATAAAATCGTAGCATCTCAGGTTGCGGTAGATCATACTAGTCCGTTCGTATTGTCGCTGAAGTAATTTCATGTGAAAACAAAAGTTAACTTTGCACTGTGCAAAGGGCAAAAATCACTTCAACGACTTTACCAACGAACTAGCCGTCAAAGAATTTCTTTTGAGTAAGCGCACAATTACTTAAGCCGTCTCGCCTAGTAAAAAAAACTGGTTTGTTCAATAGGCCTTTTCGGCTCTCGCTTGCAACCTGAGATTTTTTGCACAGTGCGAAAACCACAAAGGACTCCAGTGACTTTCCGGACTGACAAGTATTATATCAGTATATACACCTCAAAATAAAAGGGGAATTTAGCCAAAGCCGTGGCAATCCGCGAAATATCGATTTCCCTTTTTTCTCTGCTTTGATTTCGAAAGGAAATCGGGCTCTCCTCCTTTTCGTTATATTTTTGTCGAGTGACGAAAGGAAGAGGGACAAAGACGGAGAGAGCGGTCAGAGAAAAAAGAAAAACCGGGGTTTTGTTTTCGCTCTGACCGCCGACGAAATTTCCTTTTTCAGCCATGTTTTATCCTAACGTGACTTCAAAGAAGAGAAGATTGCAACTTTCACGCTCCAAGATGAAATTGGAGGTGATAATGTAGAAGCAGAGAACCTTAAGAAATAAAACATTGCATTTTTTTACGGAATTTTATAGCACTAAAAAGCATGAAGCATGCACACAGTATTTTGTGATATCATTACTTGAGATCACAGCCATTAACTACTATCAGCGTTGAAAAAACACAAATAAAGATGCAACTCTACGGCTATCCCTTAAAAACGGTCTCCGATAAAATCATCGAAACCATAAACAAGAAGTACACGCAAAATAACAACATTGCGTAAAATTTGTTAGTTCTGAATCTTAATAAAACTAAGAGTGTCAGACTCCCAAACACGCTGATGCACATGAAACCGTACATGAAGATCTTCTCAATATCCACATCGATCTCTACGGTTTTCCCTTGCAGTAAGGCCATAGTAAATGCAAGACCAAACCCAATGAGCAGGTTGAAAAGCGGTCCACCGAAAGCGGCGGCCAGAGCCATTTGAGGGTAGCCTTGTCGGGCCAGTGCAGAATCGGCCACAAGGTCGCCAATACTGTCGGTCCAGCCGAGGATTGTGACACCGAGGATCTGGAAAAGGATCATCACTCGAAAAAATTTCTAACAACGCTTCTGCGATGGTTTCAAACTCCTACCTCCGGCGATAAGTGTGACAAAACGCCAAGCATTTGTACAGCGCTGACAACTTCGGCGGCCACTACGTAAACCCATCCAACAGCGACAACAAAGCCGCAACAACACGCGATCAGCTAAACAAAAAGTATTTTGTCAGAAACTTTTTTGGATAGCATGCTCCCTAACACCGATAACTTACTTTATAGTACTTTGGCTCTGCGTGCACCTTTGTAAAGAAAAAAACCAGGGCTAGCAAAATACCCGAAAGGATAAGAGACATTGCCCATAGAGGAAATTGAATCCCAAACATCTCCGATTCAAGTACTAAAATCGATGTTTAGCCCTGCAAGCGTTTAATTGCTTACATTGAAATGCAAAGAGTAGAAACAAGGGCGATACAACCACATGAAGTAATGTTAGCGCTTTGCACCATGGCGGTTGCGCTAGAGGAGTTGATAAGGTCAATAAAACCATCCATGGGAACTGAAACGTTACAGAAAACAGGATGCTGATTGAACACTTTAATGAGTCGAAGGACAAACATGCTTTGAGCTTTTGTTACCTGGAAAATTTGGAAGACTTTCATATAAATACCGGCATTTTTAAATTCCTCATAGTTGATGCAGTTTAGTCGATTTACAAAATCTAGCGCAATGCCTTTTGGACTGACATCTTGGCATGGCAAGGTCTCACCTTCGGCCTGAGAATACATACTGCTTTCGGAATTAGCAGCGGGCTTAATAGTATTACTCCGTTCCAAATTCGACAACGTGCTTGAAATCGTGTTGGGATTTGATTCACGGCGATTTTGGTGGCCAGTGGACGGCCTTACAAACATTGAATTCTTGGCTTCCCGCCATTTTTGAAGCCGCAAGAGCATTCGCCCGGAAACAACGGTGAGTGCGTAGATAATGTAGATAATCAGAAAGCCTGAAGGAGAACAATTGCATTTCGCAATTAATTTTTTGTATTTTTTCTCAGCGTAAAGTCAACTACAGTTTCTACGTTCTGCTGCCCCAAAATGTGTCTAAAATTTTCAAAAAAAAATCTGAATAAAGGTTTTGTGAATCTGCCAGAGTGTCGGGGGTCCCTGCGGGACCCACCACATTCTGGTAATGTAGATAATCAGAAAGCCTGAAGGAGAACCATTGCATTTCGCAATTGATTTTTTGTATTTTTTCCTGACGCAAACAAATGACAAGTTTTTGTGATTATTGTAAGTTCTCGGCTAAAAAATTTCTGCCTGACTCTCCTTACAGCACACGTCAAATCAAAAAAGCAAAAGTGAAGGAACTCTTCAAGTTGGCATTTTGTCACAAAATATGGGATCCGAGAAATCTTTTTTGACCAATTTCTTCTCTAATTGGGCAAAAACCAGGTCTTTTTTGACAAAGTTTATCATTTTCAAGCTCTCTGTATTCTTTTCAGACTTGTTTTTACAAGTAATACCTATCGGGAAAATTTAGGAGTAATTTTGCCAATAAATCTTAGGACCAAAAGCCAATTTGAAGAGTTCCCTTCCCTATTTGACGTGCAGCACCTAAATGTGCACAACATATCAATGGGCTGCCAGATCATTAGAGTGCTCCTCAGGAACAAAATCATTCCCAACCACAATAACGCTAGCACGTAAAACCCCAAATTTCGCAGAGTTGGTATTGGGTCCATTTGAACTGGCGCGATGAAGATCACAACAGGTACCACGATAGTTGTTACAAACATTCCACCACCTGAAGTTATGTGATACCTCTACGGAGAACGGGTTATCTTACCTAATAACTGCCCAATGGCCAAACTTGCTTTGGGGCTTTCATCACTGACAGCTGAAGCAATGGCCGAAAAGATGTCCGGCGCTCCGTTACCGAACGCCACCAACGTTATACCCTAAAAGTTACAAAGAAGGTTATTGATCAAAAATCTTTGCTACAACACATAATACACATCAAGACAAAGAGAGTTAGTTATCTACCAAAACTTTGTGGTAAACCGTAGTAAGCAAGGGAGATGCTGTTAACACTCACCGCTACGCTCTGCGAGATTCCGAATTTGTTGGCAATCATTGTGATGTTCGTCGACAAGAACGCGTCAGCACTAACCGCCAACAAAATAAACAGTTGTAACAGCCAGAAAATGGACACAAGCAGGAGCAAAATTTCAGTCAGCTCTGTGGGCTGACAGTAGATTATTTGGGTCCATGGAAGATAGCCACCGCCTTCGCAGTTTTCATAGTGTGATGCAACGTAATTGCAAGATTCTAAAAAAAGAAAAGTGATTATATATATGTACAATATGGCGGACGCGGTACTATATACTGTGTTTTCTAGAGCGTTGTGCATAAAGGCAGCTCTCGGAGAACTTACGTTCCCGACTCCAGTCTGTTTGTAGCGAACAAGCATCATCAAAATCATCGTCGGATTGTATGTACGATGGAAGTCTGGTTTGATTCTGAAGGCCTTGGACTAATGCGGCGTAAGCGGCTTTGAATTCGGCTGACATTTTGTGTGTTGCCTTGAAGAACATTTGGGCACACGTTTCACGTACAGAATACGATACCACACTTGAGCCGTTTCTAAATTATTTAAATCACAGTTGAATGGTGATAAAAACTTCTAGTGGTTTAATGCCCGCTGGGTCATGAGGGTGAAGATTCGGGAAATTTGAAACAAATTTGAATCAGAGAGTAACATGGATGTTAATACTTCGCATGGTCTCGTATTTCATACCAGCTGTAAAGCAAAATGAAAATATAAAAAATCTTGAGGTATACGGTAAGCATTGCCGTGCTTTCGAAAATCACGGGCCGGAAATTTTTTCGACCCGCGCTTGCGTTGGAATAAAATAACAGTTGCGTTGGTAGCATTTTAGAGCTTCATGCACTGCCCATAGTTTGCGGTTCTAAAGCAAAGAAGAATTTAAAATCAAGTATAACAAAAGTATTCCAACACATGCACGTTGACAAAAATGAACTATAAGGTCGGAACGCCGCAAGGAATGCATTACCCGTAACGTTTCCATAGTAAATTTCTCAAGGAGCGTTCACATTTTGTTACACTTGTGAAAAAATAAATAAAGGAGTGCATAAACTTAATTGAGAAAACACATTTATATGCAAGGTGTGAGAAAGTCTGATTTGTGAGAACTTGAATGTAACAATTCCTGAAATAGAAAAGCAATCGAACAACGGCTTACTGTAATGCAACGCATACGATACACCACGCATTTCTGTGTGATATGACTGAAGTTTTCCAATCCGTGGAGATTTTAGCTCCGTCCAATTGAGTGTAACAAGGGAGAGCAATTATTGCCTACAAACTTTTGAAATGTTTAGAGCTATGTAAATTGAAGCAGTCATAAAAGCTTTAAAGAAACAATACATCTACTTTTGAATCGCGCTTTTTATGGCGTGGAAACAAAATGTCCAAAAAATGTCTTTGTCTATTGCACCAATAACAACTTAAAAAATAATGGTGACATTCTACATGCTTACTCATAATAATTATTTTACTGTTTGCAACCCTGCCGCCCTTGTTTTCGCTGCAGGACATAAAAAAACTTTTTTGACATTTCGTTTCACACGCCGTAAAACGCGCAATTCAAAAGTAACAGTTCTAGCCTTTTAAAAAAATTTACGTTAGGCCTTCCAACATTTTGAAGGAAGATTTTTTTATATAATTCCTTGTGGGGAAATCCTCGAAGCTGTTTTTGTTCGGCCTCACAAAATCTTCTGTTGTATTGATGTTTGTACTTTATATACAATTGTAAAACCAAAGATTCATTAAAAATTGTTACTAAAAGACCAACTGAACACTATGAGGTAACAAAACAGTTCACGAATACACAGAACTAAAGACCCGATAAATTCGATGATTTGTAGTATTTATAGAAGAGCATATTCAATTTCAGGTCTCCACACATTTAATATATGTCTTGATGTAACAAATCTGATTACATTTGGGGTCCAACCAAGTAGTGGGACTATAAAAGAAAAAATAATGTTCCGTTAACTCGGTTAAATGTGCTGGCTAATGGAATGCGACTAATTGAAATCTTACGATCCAACAGATTAGCTGCAGGCGGTTAAATTGTGCATGTGGTCTGCAGATCCATTACAGCTACTTTCGAACTTAGATAAGCAAAAATCGTTGGATGGACAAAAAGGTTATTCGGCGCAGGAAACACAAAAACTTTTTTTGGAAAATAAATTTGCTATTGATCTTTTAATGGTCCAGAACAGCTGCTTTTGAATTACGCTTTTTTCCGGCGTGTGAAACGAAATGTCAAAAAAAGTTTTAAATATCCTACAGCGAAAACAAAGGCGGCAAAATTGCAAACGGTAAAATATCTATGAGTAAGCATGTATACTGTTACCATTATTGTTTTCCGTTGTTATTGGTACAGTAGACGAAGAAACTTTTTGGACATTTCGTTTCCACGCTGTAAAAAGCGCGATTCAAAAGCAGCTTTACTGCCCTTTAATTGACGAGAAGCAATAAAAACAAGTTAAGACTTTATTTGGCTTTAAAAAGTTCAAACTCAGATTAGTACCTTTTTTGTTTGAGATCACAGTCAGCATTGCCTACAATACAGAGAAAAATCCCAAAGCCGCAACCCTCCGGCTATTCCTTAAAAGCAGTTTCCGCTAAAATCATCAAAACTATGAAGAAGAAGTACACGCAAAATAACAACATTGCGTAAAATTTTTTAGTTCTAAATCTTGAGAAACCTAGAATTGTCAGACTCCCAAACACGCTGATGCACATGAACCCGTACATGAAGATCTTCTCAATATCCACATCGATCTCCACGGTTTTCCCTTGCAGCAAGGCGATCGTAAATGAAAGACCGAATCCAACGAGCAGATTAAAAAGGGGACCGCCGAATGCCGCTGCCAACGCCATCTGAGAGTAGCCTTGTCTAGCGAGTGAAGAATCCGCCACAAGGTCGCCAATGCTGTTGGTCCAACCGAGGATTGTGACACCGAGGATCTGGAAAAGGATCATCGCTCGAAAAAATTTCTAACAACGTATCTGCGATGGTTTCAAACTCCTACCTCCGGCGATAAGTGTGACAAAACGCCAAGCATTTGTACAGCGCTGACAACTTCGGCTGCCACGGCGTAAACCCATCCAACAGAGACAACAAACCCGCAACAACAGGATACCAGCTAAAGGAAACGTAGTCAGAAAATTTCTGGATAACACAGATAACTTACTTTATAATACTTTGGCTCTTCGTTCACCTTGGTAAAGATAAAAACCAAAACTATTAAAATACCCGAAAGGATAAGAGACATTGCCCATAGAGGGATCCCAAATACATCCGATTCAAACACTAAAAATCAATGTTTATCCCTGCAAAAATTTAACAAAAAGGCTTACATTGAAATGCAAAAAGTAAAAACAGCGGCGACGCAACCACATGAAGTAATGTTAGCGCTTTGCACCATGGCGGTTGCGCTAGAGGAGTTGATATGGTCAACAAAACCATCCATGGGAACTGAAACGTTATAGAAAACAGGATAGTAGGTCAAAGGACAAACATGCATTCAGACATGGCAAAACGGGCCGGGCCCGGTGACCTTCGGGCCCCGGCCCGTTTAAAGTTGGGCCCGGCCCGTCCCTTTTCAAAATTACCAAAACCCGGCTCGGCCCTTTTTTTCTTTGAAGTCTTTACTTAAAACTAACATCATGACGTTGTTCGCAGTACTCGAATTAGTCCAAAAACGTTTTAAAATTTAAAAATCGATCAACCTATACCCAAGATAATGTTGATTTTTTTTGATATTATCCATGATTTTGTCTTTTGGCGAAAAACATGTTCAGATAATGGAAAAATATGCAAAAAAGCGGAAAAGCATCAAAAATTTGAAGATTCGGAAATGATAATCAGAACCTGAAATTTTTTTGTCCCAAATTTTTTTAAAAGTCGAAAAACCGAACCATAGGTATTCATGTCATAAGAGTGAATAAAATACTTCAGATGGGTTGCTCGATTGTCAAATCCATCGTCGAAATCCTAGAGAAAGAAAGAGAAAAAAGTTTGGAGGAGAGACTATGTTATTCATGACAATGAAATGAAATCCTTGAAATAATCGCCGTTGAATTTTATATTACAGGTTCGACAAAGCGATGTAGATCCTATAAAGCATGCAGCCCACACGAGCATTCTATCTGCTGACAGTACCACCACCATTTGGCCAAAAATTTACTTGCGGACAACAAAAAAGCGGTTTGAATTCTCAATGTCATAAATTTTTTGAAAAGATATGTGGTGCTTTACGGGAATCTTTTTGTCGGTTTTTTAACTTTAAACAACGACTGGTCAAAAAAATTTTTTTGCGAAAAAAATGACAACAAAATGCCAAAAAAATTGACACCTAAATTTTTCGTTGCAAGACAAAATTTTTTTTTCAAAAAAGGGTCGGGCCGAAAGGCCCCAAAAAACGTTAGGCCCTCGGCCCGGCTCGTTTAGAGTTGGACCCGGCCCGGCCCTCTTGCCATGTCTGCATGCGTTGAGCCCTTGTTACCTGGAAAATTTGGAAGGCCTTCATATAAATACTGGCATTTTTAAATTCCTCATAGTTTATGCAGTTTAGTCGATTGACAAAATCCAGCGCAATACCTTTTGGACTGACATCTTGGCATGGCAAGGTGTCATCGTCGGCTTGGGAACACATACTGCTTTCGGAACTAGCTGTGGGTTTAATAGTATTACCCCGTTCAAGATTGGTTATTGCGTTGGAAATCGTGCTAAGATGGGATTGACGGCGATTCTGGTGGCCAGTTGACGGCCTTACAAACATGGCGTCTTTGGCCTCCCGCCATTTTTGGAGGCGCAAAAGCATTTTCCCGGAAACAACGGTCAGTGCATAGACAATGTAGATGATCAGAAAACCTGAAGGAGAAACTTGAATAATTACTGGGGGGCTGTAAAAACGCTTTTTTCCGCTGAACGAATCACTTGACTCTTGAGCTTTTGTCTTGGATTGTTTCTGGGTTGTCAGGTCTTTCGGGTGTATGATTCCCACTGTCGTTAGGTTAGTCGTGCAGTATTATTAATTTTCTTCAGAAAGACTAAGATCACAATCCGTTTTTACAATAATTATGGTAAATAAAAAACGTTTGCTGCATGCCTGACGCTCCTTACCGAACCTGAACGTACAAAACCTACCAACGGACTGCCAAATCATTAGAGTGTTGCTTAAGAATAGAACCATTCCCAACCACAATAAGGCTACTACGTAAAATCCCAAGTTCCGTAGAGTTGGAATTGGATCCATTTGAATAGGTGCAATGCAAATCACAACGGCTACTACGATAGTTGTTACAAACATTCCACCACCTAAAATTATGTTAAAGCTCTACGGAGACGCGGTTATCCTACCTAACAACTGACCAATGGCCAAACCCGCTTTGGGGCTTTCATCACTGACAGCTGAAGCAATGGCCGAAAAGATGTCCGGGGCTCCGTTTCCAAACGCTACCAACGTTACGCCCTTAAGGTTACAAAGAAGATTAGCGATAAAAAATCTTTGCTACAACACATAATACCCATCAAAACGCTGCGAATACTCACCGCCACGCTTTGCGAAATGCCGAACTTGTCGGCGATCATTGTGATGTTCGTCGACAAGAATTCGTCGGCACTCACCGCCAACAAAATAAACAGTTGTAACAGCCAGAAAATTGACACAAGCAGGAGCAAGACTTCAGTAAATTCTGTGGGCTGACAGTGTATTATTCGGGTCCATGGAAGATAACCACCGCCTTCACAGCTTTCGTAGTGTGTTGTGACGTAACTGCAGGATTCTAAAAGAGCAAACGTGTATTTTCATTTTTAAGCACGTTTTGCATAAAAAGGTGTTGACTTCTCTCTGGGAAAACTTACGTTCCCGACTCCAGCCAGTTTGTAGCGCACAAGCATCATCAAAATCATCGTCCGATTGCATATACGATGAAAGTCTGGTTTGATTTTGGAGGCTTTGGATTAATGCGACGTAAGCGGCTCTGATATCGGCCGACATTTCTCGTGGTGCCTAAAAGAACATTCGTAAATAGGGCGTTTGAACGAATTTATATGCACAGCCTACAGTACTCTCACTGGGGAATATTCAGTCTAGAACACGATTGCCTATCAATAAAAACTTTTAATTGTTTTCCACCCTCAAGACACCCTCAACATTTGACCTTCTAAATTTTGTTGTGCATGTCAAATGTCAGCGATTTGGTTCAGAAAAAGCTTTTTGGTTTCTTTTAATTTTATTCAAATCGGCAATCAAAAAAGCGGAACCGAAACAAAAAAATTCCGCGGGCCTTAATGCCCGCAGGTCATGAGGGTGGAGACCCCGAAAATGTGAAGGAAAAGTTAATGTAAAATGGCGTGAATGTTATCACAGTCGAGTGATGTTATGCCAGGGTTGAAACAGAATGCCAATCATAAAGTCAGTTTTGCGGGATTTTGGTGATTCAAATCGTGAGTCATAAGGACTGGAAAGTTCAAAAACTCACTATGAGCAAGGCACGGCAACCTGACGTGTTTCCTGGCTATTTTCGACGATTCGACCACCTTGTATCAATTGAAATCAAACGAAATGTCACAAAAGAGTTTTTCGTGAGGTTTTTTGGTGGAAAATATTCTTCGCAAAATTTTTTTATTTCTTGTGTCAATTGTGACACTTCGTTTGGACGAAACTCAAAAGTGGGCGGGAAACATTTTTTTTCTATACATATTTTGGTTTGTAAGGTCATATATCTTGGGTATTTTGCGGTATAATATGATTGTTTAAAGGAAAATAAGATTCCAAATTTACAATTGTTGTAGTTTGTAGAAACTGTTCAAAATTTGTATTTTAAACCGAAAAACCTTTCAAGGGCTCTCGAATGGTGTTCAGACATGTTGGCTATGGGCAAATTGTACAACTCTGTACATATAGATTATTAAATGCACCGCAAAATAAAAAATTGTTCTAATGTAGCAGTTGTACTTAATGAATTTTTAGACCGACGTAAACTAACAATAATGCTTACGGCAGTCATAAAGTTCAAATACCAGCTGAAAACTAAAAAAGTTTTTTACGTCTATTCCTCACAAATAAAAATTATACGGCCAAAATGTTTCCATGGCAAATTTCTCCTGAAACGTTTTCATTTATTTACATTTTTCTTTTACTGCTAAAAAATAAAGATTTTGAACTTACTTTACGCTTAACATTGTCTGCAGTATCCGGAAAGTGTGATTTGTGAGAAACCTCAGTGAACGCAGCAATTCTTAAAATATAAAATCTGGTTAGACAATGGTTTAATGTAACACAAAAAATGAGAATTGATGTGGAAAAAGAAGAGAGTTTATTTCGCTTTCATATATCACGTTAACGCTTCACCAAGAATATTGTTCGTTATGGAGGGGTTCCGTTCTAGTAAGGTTGGCCTACAATTGTCTTTAGAAACATGTGACATTGTTTCCTTTTGAAAAGTTATGTTGTATAGGGGTTTGTTGTACATACGAAAACTGCCTTGATTTTCTGTTGCAGCCATCTACTGGAATTTCCACAAAGTGCGTAGAGTTTTGATCGCTTGACAAAGAAATGCATTTGGCACAGTGCATTTCACCTTTTTTCCGCAAATTTTCGCATCGTTCATCAATCGTCGCGACGTAAGCTTTTTTCAACTACGCCGCCGCGTGCCTTCGCACACTGCCCGGTTTTCAAGTTTGCACTGTGCGAAAAATAGCAAAATGCATGGTGCGTGAGCGACAAATGTTGGGAAAAAGGTAAAATGCACTGTGCGCCAGCGATAAAAAGCGCAAAAAGTCTACGCAATTTATGGGAAAAGTAGCACAACGAACAATTTGTTCCCTTCCGAAAAGTCTCGACTTATAAGGAACGCACGTCTTTGGGATTTACCACAGAAGAATAAAAAAGACTTGTAATTGTCATTTTTCCACTGAAGAAATTCTTTCTTCAGTCCCGGAACGGCCCTTTTTGGGTATAAAATAATAATAATAGCAGTCGGACTTTAAACAACGTCAAATCCCCATACAAAGATGTTTCAAAAAGATCCTTGGCCAATTTCTTTACACCCGATTCAGTGCAAAAAAGGGAGAGCAATTAAAGCCTACAGACGTTTTAATGTCGGAGAGTTGTGTAAATTGGAACTTCTTGACGCATTGAAGCGTCATACGGGTGAAAAAATTTATTGAAATAATTTCTAAAAAATTAAATTTTGTCTTCGAAAATGCTTATAATAAACTACAGGGAGCAAAACGGTCCCGCAACGTCAAAGGATTTCTCCGACAGCTGGTTTAATTAAGCAAAGGGACCAATTATATACTAACATGGAGGCCAAATTTAGATCCGATTTGAAATCCTCTTTTATTATTCATTCAAATTTACAGTTGTAAAACACCGACTCATAAAAGTTTTATACTAAAATACAAAAAGTTTACAAGTACACGGAACTCCGAACACGATTATTGGAACTGGTGTCTGGAGTCATTGTAGAAGATGATATTTCCTTGGAATTCTCCGTACATTCGACACACGTCTCACCGTTCCAAATGCAATTCCGTTTGGGTTGCAGACCAACAAAGTAGTGGGACTGAAAGATGAGAATTATGATCACTGGGTTTATAGTCAATGTTTCAGCCAATGTAATCAAAGATGGAGCATCTACAGGGTCAATACGGAGATTTGAAAATATACCCCAAAATTGAAATGATACGATAAGACATGGCAAAACGGGCCGGGCCCGGTGCCCCTCGGGCCCCCGGCCCGGCCCTTTTTTTTGTCTAAAGTTTTTACTTTAAACTAACATCATGACGTTGTTCGCAGTACTCAAATTAGTCCAAAAACGTTTTAAAATTTAAAAATCGATCAACTTATACCCAAGATATTGTTGATTTTTTTTTGATATTATCCATGATTTGTCTTTCGGCGAAAAAGATGTCCAGATATTGGAAATATATGCAAAAAAGCTGAAAAGCATCAAAAATCTGAAGATTCGGAAATGATAATCAGAACCTGAAGTTTTTTGTCCCAAATTTTTATTTTATTTGATTTTTTTAAAGGTCGAAAAATCGAACCACAGGTATTGTCATAAGAGTGAATAAAATACTTCAGATAGGCTGCTCGATTGTCAAATCCATCGTCGAAATCCTAGAGAAAGAAAGAGAAACATTAAACAACCGTAGTCAAAAAAAAATTTTTGCGAAAAAATTACAGCAAAATGCCAAAAAAAACTTGGCACCTAAACTTTTCGTTGCAAGACAAAATTTTTTTTACGGGAATCTTATTGTCGGTTTTTCAACTTTAACCAACGACTGGTCAAAAAAATTTTTTGCGAAAAATTGGCACCTAAATTTGTCGTCGCAAGACAATTTTTTTTTTGAAAAAAGGGGCCGGGCCGAGGGGGCCCAAAAAAACGATAGGCCCTCGGCCCGGCCCGTTTAGAGTTGGGCCGGCTCGGCCCTTTTCAAAATTTCCAAAGCCCGGCCCGGGCTGGCACGGCCCCCTTGCCATGTCTGGATACGATACTTTTGAGACTCGACATGCTTGAAAATTGCACCAAAACGCCGCGACAATCATTAAAAAGTAGCTGTCTCTTGTAACCCGTTGTTTTGACAGCAATATTGGCCTAAGTGTGATACTAACCCAATTATAGGTCGATTTCAAGCAATTTCTTGTCAAAGGTTTCAAAAATTCCAATTTTAATCTCTTTTGGTTCGTAACACAATATCGATCTTTTCCCACTCAACATATATATTTATGATTCGTCGTCCAACTCTAATGTGAAAATTTGCTATTTCTGATATTTTAATAGATTTATGTGATTCAGAAGGTGTTCAATGAGGCAATGTTTAAAGGGACAGTGCAACTACTTTTGAATCACGCTTTTTACAGTCCAAAAAGTTTCGTTGCCTACTGTACCAATAACGATAAAAAAAAATAATGATGACATTATACATGCTTACTAATAATTATTATTTTACTGTTCGCAATTCTGCCGCTTGTGTTTTCGCTGCAGGACATACATAGCTTTTTTGACATTTCGTTCCGCACGCCGTAAAAAGCTCAATTCAAAAGTAGTTGTTCTGGCCCTTTAACCTAGGGCTAATTTCTTGCTCCAATTCTCCTGTAGCCGTTTTTAGGCCGTAAGTTTATGGGCAAAATATTCCCAAATCTGAAAGACTCACACAAACTGCCACAACGCCAATTCCAACCAACCCGCCGACAATGACGTCGGAAGGATGATGATAATGGTCTAGAATCCGAGTACACGCCACAGCCAAAGAAGAGCAAAAATAGGCTGATTGAATCAACAGCAAAATAATGTCGCTGTAAAGGCGGCCGTATAAGCGATCTTGAAGGTATATCTATAAATTCCAAATTTAAAAAGTTTCAGGCGTCTTTTAAGACTTACAACTGCAAATGTAGCCGACCCAATGCATAAACAAGCATGCGCGCTGAAGAACGACAGCCTGGCCTCTCTTATGGCGCCTGTGAAGCCGGAGGTGCAGTGGTAGTCGGTGATTAGCTCTGTGGTGTTGCAGTAATCATAACCAATGTTGGGACGACAAATGTCCAAAAAATGTGGGCGTAGAATCCCAAGTGGATACTTGACAGTGTTGCAAATAAAACCAACAGCTGCTATGGAGGCTGTGTGGTAGCCTGAAAGCAAAAAAATATATGCAAAGGGATTGTGCCAGGAAAGGTTGCAAATTTGTTGTTACAAGGCCACTACAGATACTCTTGAATCGCGGTTTTACGGTTCGGGAAACGAAATGTCCAGAAAAATTCTTATTGCAAAAGACCAAAAAATATCGACTGAGATTTTTAGATCAAAAGTCGGCTTTGCGTGCGAAACTGGCAAAGGTATGGCCTAAAACTATTTTTTCTCTCTGACCGCTCTCCGCGTTACGCGTACTCTCTCGGCTTCAAAGATCGTTGAATATCTCGGTTGCGCCTGCAAAGCGCGAGCTAAAATTTTCAGGAATTGATATGTGGCATATGTGCAATGCGCAAAAAAATACTTTTTAGCGATTAATATGTGGCCTGTTCCCAAAGTGTGTGCAAAATTTAAAGAAAATCGGCGCGTCTCACTTGGGGTACCTTGTCAGTCGGAGCCATTTTCCGATAATTACTTACCATAAATGGTAGCAACTCTGACAAAAATCCGCATTGCTTTTGACCTTCCAGCTTCATACTTTGACAACTTTTCGGTTCCATCAATGCGTAACATCATATACGTTTCCACAATAAAAACTAGTATAATATTCGGGATCAGCGAATAAAATGCGAGGAACCCATTGCCCAGACGTTCCTCTTGATATTTATAGCGAATCGAGCGGTCGTTGCAGTAGAACCCAATCTCCGACGGGCCAATTAAACGGCCAAGAAAATCAGTGCCTAAGGAAATTCCCAGCACAATAATTGCATCAATTGTATAACGAATATACGGAAGAGGAAGTCGATTATCTTTAGCGGTTATTCTCATAACTAGCAGTGCGATTAGAAAGGTATAACTCTATGAGTCGTTCTGAATCGGAGCTCCAAAAATATTTTTGCCTTTTTCGATTTAAATTCAACTTTGAAACCCCTTTAAATCTTTTTAAACAAAGCGATTTGCATTCAAATTTGCTTAGACTATGCTTCTGCATCAGTTGTCGAACTCGGAACAGTGTTTGTTTTGAACCTAAACAGTTGATTAAAGCGCCAGCACAGCATTTTACCGCGTGGAAACGAAATGTCCAAAAACTAAGTTTAGCTACGGCTAAAATTAAGAATTGGTGGTCATGTTGTAAGTCTCCTCCAAGTCGCCGTCGAGCATTTGTCGGGAGTCCGCAGAGCTTCCAGCGGCTTTGCCAAGTCGTGTTGGCACCTTATAAGATATTTTTCTGAGGGTCCGCCTGCACTATGCCGCGTATCCATCGATTTTGTGTTGACCCAAACTGCCGTTGGTTTGAGCGTCCAGAGGCAAAAAAAATCCGGTGAAAAATTCAGGACTGGGCAGAAAGCGGCTCGGGGCCGGAAGCGTAGGTACCCCCATGTCCCCCCCAGCCAGGCGTCGGCCAAAAAAATAAAAAGGGGTAAGGGCGGAATAAGGTAAATTTTCACAGCGCAATTTTTTTCACAAGTGCCTGTGGTCCCAAAAACCTCCCCGCACGGGACCGACTCTTCACGATCAGCTACGCCCTGCTCGGGGCCCACAACATTTTGAAGGACGGGGCACGGCTGGAGCGAACGTCTTTCACTGGGTCCGGCCCGAGGACCATGGGGTTGCGTTTTCAATTTTTTATGATTTTTTTTAAGTTACCTTACATATATCTGCACATAAAACGTATCTTTATTACTCGTTATTGCAAAAATCTCATTTTTTCTCTTTTGATATTATTTTTTCTTTTTTTTTCATTTACATCTATACATTATTTACAATAGCAGTTCCATAATTCGGTCGTAGGTCATTTGGAGTAATGGTCAACGTGGAAATGTCTCTAGCAGTTCCATGATGGCTAAGCAAGTAGATTTTTTCATGTGGATTGGGCTTGAATTGAGGCTTCAAGCCGACAAAGTAATGACACTGGAAAAAAGAGGAATATTTAAATTTTTTTTTGAATATTTTTTTAAAACAAATTTAAAAGTAAATTTCAAAATTTTGAAAACCCATAAAAAATTAATTTTTTTCGTATTTGTAAAAATTATTGACAATTTTTAATATTTTATTTTTTTTTATTTTTTTAAATCCTTTCCCTTTTTTACCCCTTCCAATTTCCTCCTATCCTGCCCTCTTAATAACACGTGTGCAAATAGTCGAATGGCTAAGTCGCGCGCTTTTTACGTGAACAGACGCAAGTTCGGGTCCGCACGCATTTCCTTACACCGGAGAAGTCCGCGCCCTCGTGCGGAATGCTTCCATTCGGCTGTACATAAATGCAAAACTGAAAAGCGCGGGAAAACCCGAGATTCTGAAGATCTTTGAGGTCGATTTCAGTCGCTCGTAAAATCCTGTGCGACATTTTTTGCGATTTTTTTGAAAAAATTCTAAATTTCAAAAATACAAAAAATGCAAAAATGCGGAAAATTTGCAAAATAAAAAATAAAGTAAAACCTCTGTACATTAAAACCTCTCTATAACAAACAATTTCATAGGTTCCCAGTCTCAATTCCAGGTCAAAATAAACCTTCGTACAACAAAAGCTTTTTATAACGAATAAATTTTTTGGTCCCTTACGATTTGTTGCACAGATTTTTGGCTTTGCATAATGTTAAAGATACACTTACCAAAACTCCCATTACAACGATTCCAACAACACATCCAACCATGACATCGGACCAATGGTGGAAATGGTCGAATATTCGAGTATAACCAATGTAAAGGGCCAACGAAAAGTAGAGAGTTTGACAGATTGGGACGAATACTCGACTGTGGAGTAGACCGTACAATCTGTCTTGGAGGTAGATCTGAAATATTTTTTATTTGAAAATCATAGAAGCGGTTTCTACGTACCACAGCGAAAGTTGCACTCCCAACGGACAAACTGGTATGCCCACTGAAGAAGGAGAGACGGGCCTCCAAAATGGCGGCATTCCAGCCAGTCGTGCAGTAGTAGTCAATAATTTCAGAAGTCGTGTTACACGAGTCATAGCCAACATTTGGCCGGCAAATGTCCATGAAATGCGGCCTAAGCCGCCCGACCGGATACTTTGTGGCGGAAGTGAGGGTGAAAATAACTGCGATACAGCAGATGTAGTAACCTGAAACAAGGATGAAAAGTATTTTGTTGTTTTTTAGAGGGGAAAAGTACAAAAAGTGGCAAAGATATGAATAAATCAGCTTTCTTTCTTAGCTTGAGGCTTTTTTACAATGACTCAGAAAGTCCAAAAAGGTTAATTTTTTTAAATTGATTTTTGAAAAATTTATTTTCTCAAATGCTTGTTATAGAGAGGTTCCGTTGTATAAAAGTCGTTGAACATGGGTTTTTTTTGTATTTTGAATTTTTTTGTGTAATTTAATTTTTGAAAAACACTTTTTAAACCTTACCATGAAAAATGGCTAGTCGAATTAGCAATCTTGCCGAGTGGGACCTGCCAGTTTCGTACGTAGAATAATATTCGTGGACAGTGCCACTTCTGTGCATTCTGAAGCTTTCAACAGCGCAAATCTGCAAAAAAACATTTAAAACTGCCCTTATAATACGATTTTTCGATTTTAAAATACGAAAACGCAAGTTCATAGACACTGTCGAAACTCACCAGCAAAATATTTGGCAGTGTTACGAAAATCGCCAATGTAAACCAGCTGATGGTATTCTCCTTATACGCATATCTAATGCTCTCGTCATCACAGAAAAACCCCCGTTTGTACGGGCCGTAGATTCGGCAGAATAATTCGAGCCCTCCGGCCATTGCGAGGATCAGCGCCCCATCCGTGAAATACCTTTGGATTGGGAGGGGTTCAGCTTGCTGGACCTCTTGAAACTCCTGACTGGCTTCGAGGTCGGTCTGGAATTCGGGTTCGGCATGTTCACGGTCCATTCTACCCTGTAATTGGGAGCGAATTGGTGGAGAAAAATAAGAGTTCCATAAAGCACGAGACTGGCGGGAAATGGCCAAAGTTAACATACAGATGCTTTTATTCAGACCTTTTTATGAAAGTTCTTGAGACAATAGTATACGACGAAATAAATGAAAGTTTGCGATTTTATTACAACGAAAGTACCCCAAATGCGACGCTCAGATTTGCTGAAACTTGGCACAAATTTAAAAGGCTTCTTTATAGGACAAATGTGGGACTCCTAGCTCGCACTTTGCAGACACGACCGAAATTTTTAATCCGAAAACTGTTTCAAATTTTGGCTTGAAAAGTTTCATACTTATTTTTACAAAGTAATGTTTCCAAAGAGAATGAATTTTTTCTGCAAAAGATATAGCCGGAAGAAAATTTTTTCTCTGACCTCTCTCCGCGTCTTGCGTATTCTCTCGGCCGTAAAGATCGCTGAATATCTCGGCTGCGCCTGCAAAGTGCAAGCTAAAATTTGATATTTGGCCTATGCCTACAATGCGTGTAAAATTTAAAGAAAATCTGAACATCGCGCTTGGGGTACTTTATCAGTAAAGGGTTCTCTTCAGTTTTCTTTGAATTTTGCAAAGGTGCCCTAAAAATGTAAGCCATATATCACTAAACTACCAACGATAGTTGATAAAGCAGATACTTGAAAGAAACTTCGCCGGTACAAGACCATGCGATATGCAGAATTATCCTGAGTTAGCAAACAGTACGAGACTGGTTTTGCTCCAATAATTGCACCCTAACCGGACGGCCAGGGCTTGATGCATGTATTGGCTCCAGAATTACCGCAGTTATCCATATAGAAACAAGAACTAGTAAATTATATCTGTTGTAATGAGCCGTTCGCGGTTTCGCTATATAATACTCAACTTAGACATGCATGGCTAAATCTTTGAAAGAAACATCAGTTCAGCCAGGATCAACCAGATTACCATCGAAATGGAATCAGTATTCAAAAAATATTTGAAAAAATCTTCAGTATTGAAAATAATTCAAAACACTCTAGTCGTTAACGTCAAAACCCTCGCGGGTCTCGTCAATAACCACATCTTCAAACATACACAGCGTATTCATCGTTCACCACCTTTTCACACATATAGTGAGCACCGCTCGCAAAAAGGAAAAAGCATCGTAAAACGCCGCTTCATCCCAGTGCGAGCAAGAGACGAGACAGGCCCGTTCACTCGGAATTTCGCCTTTCGTCTCTCCCATTTGCACGAGGACGAGGAAAATTCGGCGATGGTAGGTGGTGGTCGTCGCTGTAGTTTGGTGTTTTTGGAGTTGAATATTGTTGGCAAGGTTGTTATAGTAATTTTGGGGGGGAGGAGGGGGTATGGGAGTGGTCTCCCCCCTACCCGGGCAAGGCAAAAAAAATATGGTAAGGGGGGACCAAATTAAATTTTTTTCCAACTTTTACAGTATAACAGAAAAAACAGGTAAAAATTTTTTGTAACATTTTCCTACCTTGTAATCGGACTTGGAAATATTTCGGGCTCTTGGTAAATTGCTTTGCTTTTACGCAGGTTTGAAAACTTGCGTATAAACCAAGCAATTTGCCTCGGACTTGGAAAAATTTCGGGCTTTTGGGGTAAATTGCTTTGCTTTTACGCAGGTTTGAAAACTTGCGTATAAACCAAGCAATTTGCCTCGGACTTGGAAAAATTTCGGGCTTTTGGGGTAAATTGCTTTGCTTTTACGCAGGTTTGAAGACTTGCGTAAATAGGCCTTCTTGAAGTCGACACTTAAAAAATGAGAAATAGGCATTCAAAACACTGCTTGTCCACACGGTTTTATATACTAAAAAACACCGCTTTCCCCTGTTAAAAGTCCGATGAATCATATAAAGTTAGCTTTGAGTTTCATAAACACCCAGGAAAGAAGCTATTTTCGATCGTCACAGTAGGGATTTACATAATTCAATCCACCAAAAAACTCACGAATAAAGTCTAAAAAAAGGCCAAACCACAAAAGTTTTTTTTCAAGGCTACTAAGTCGGAGTTTGCCTTGATAACGGTTAAAATTCACTGGAAAACAGAGAAAAACGTCTTTAAATAGCCAGAAAGAGCTGGGAGTGCAGAAAAGCCCGTGAGGTCAAAGAAACAACCTTCTTTTTCGTCTCGCATCATATTATCAGGTGAAAAAATTGCGGAGAAATTTCTGGTATGTGGAAAAATTGGAACGAAAGATATGCCGGGTACGGCGCATACGATCGTTAGAAGTGAAAATCCTGACGTTTCGGGTTGACAATTAAAATTTCAGCATCTTACTTTGAGGAGTTCACTTACTTTCTAGGTTGATCGATAGGTCGCATTGAGCACCCTACTTTTAAAACACCAATTTATGCAAAATCAAAAACTGAGCTATGACCCTCGAAAAGTATCGCCCTTTCAACTTGAAAACGTAAGCTCCTCAAGATAATCAGTGCACTCTTCATCGCAAAACGAATCAAAAACCGTCAGTTTTAGTTGGATTCCTCTAATCAAACAAAGTCAATATCATCATGCCATCGAATATTGCAAAATAGTTTTATCAAAACTTGTAAAAGAGCAATCAAGTAAGGACTTATTGAAAAAAATGCAAGTGGAACAAGAGAGGGATCGACTATTCTGATTATTTTTATCGGAAATTCTTGCGAAAGCGGACGTGCAAAAGATAACTAAAAGTTTGGAGCAAGAAATTGAGCGATTACATAGAAGGTAGATTTGATTTTGAGAAAATATCAGCTTGCACTTTGAGGATACTCCAAGATTTTTGCCGCCGGGAGAGTACACGATACGTGGAGAGCGGTCACAGAGAAAAACACCTTTAGACCATAGCTTTGTTGGTTTTGACAAAAAATTGTTTCTTGTAGAAACATTACCCTACGCTTTTTTTAGATCGTATGTCAATTTCTAAAAAGTCTTATCCACTGTATGCAGCGGCAACCGAGATATTCAACAATATTTGTGGGTGAGAAAATTTGCGAAACGCGGAGAGCGATCGCAGAGAAAAATGCTTTTTTTTACAAATCGTTGAAAGTTTCGCGCAGAAACGTCGATTTTCTGTGAAAAAATTATCGTTTACAGTTCAAATAGGCACAAAACCTTTTAGGCAAAAATTTACAAAACAATGCCATGTTTCCGTATTCCCACCCCTCCCACCAGCCAGGGGTCGGCGAAAAAAAATGAAAAGGGGGTAAGGGGGGAAGAAGGCGACTTCTCAGCTACGCCCTTGATGTAGGGCCGGCCTAGACCTGGCGGAAGGTTAAAAGGCCAGAACAATTTACTTTTGAGTTGCGTTTTTACGGAGTGTGAAACAAAATTTCAAAAAAGTTTTTTATGTCCTGCGGCGAAAACAAAGCGGCGGGGATGCAAACAGTAAAATAATTATTAGTAAGCATGTAGAATGTCACTAATATGGTTTTACGTTGTTATTGGTATATATAGTAGACGAAGAACCTTCTTGAATATTTCGTTTCCACACCGTTAAAAGCGCGATTCAAAAGTAGCTGTTACGGCCCTTTGAAACAATATATTGTATAATAATTTTTTGGCTTTGAAACCATAACAGTGTCAGATCGAAGCACAGTTTCTGTACGACGAATCGCAAGGTGCTAAAAAACTTGTTCATTGTAGATAGCCCTGGTCGTACAGAGCGGTTGCATAGAAGCGATTTCTGTTGGCCTGAAATAGACGCTATGGCCCTTCGAAATCGTTTGTTATAGGCAGGGTTTGTTGCCCGGAAGTGTCACTGAATATGAAATATTATGTGTTAAAAATAAAAAAGTCTTTATTATCCATTTCCCCTCCTATTTATATCTACCTATGCGTTTACAATCATGTGTATACTTATGATACAAACACATCGCTTTCTTTTCTTTTGTTTGTTTCAAATTCCACAATTGCTTGATAATCATTTTTTATGGACTTTGTTTATCACAAAGTCTCTGCCGAAATCAGAAAAAATACCAAAACTGCACAAGAAATTCCGCGATTATCGTGGACAAGCTTGTGTTTTTACAATCTGATAAATCGCAACAGAGAACGTTGTGGTGAGGAAAACAAATTTTATCAAATTTTTTATTGCAAAAAGATGATCTGAAGAGGAGAGCTAGTTAGTTTATAAAAAAATTCAAGTTTGCGTTGTTTTTGGAGCAAAAAATGGTGTAAACAAGGTTAGAATTGCAGGGAACGAACAGTTTGAGTCGGCTCTGATTATAAGAGGTCAGTGAAAATTGATCAGTGACTCGATGAATGCTATATACAAAGCATTGAAATGAAATGTCTTCAAAAAGAAACGCTTTTACGGCTTAGAAGACGAAATGTCACAGAATTTTCTCGTCGTAAAATGGGATTGGCATTTGTTCAACGTAATCTAATGAATTGTAAAACACATACTCAGCAGAATAGCGTGTCCCATTACCTCCGTAATACATTTCGACTGTAACTTTCTCCAAAATCCTCTTTATTACGATATCTACGCAACATGCATACTTTCTCACACATCCGAAAATTTTTTAGTTTACGAGTACGCTTCAGCCCATTGGAAGGATCTGTTCGAAGCCAAATTTGTCGCTTGTTGAGGCTTCCGCAGCGAATTATTCAAATTCAATTTCTCTCCATCTTTCCTTTCGGCTTCCAAATCTTGTGCAACCAACTCCGCTTCAACTTCGCGGGGTGCGCGAAATCTGAATCCGGCGACAAATCTGCATAGCAGCAGCATTGAGAAGACGCCCACAGCGATTCCCACGCTGACGTCTGTCCAATGATGCTTGAAGTCGAAGAGGCGGGTGAAAGCGACAAAAAGAGCGGTGGAAAGGATGAGAGTTTGAATTAGCGCAATAATGACGCGGGAACGTATATGGCCAACGAGACGGTGTTGTAGGTAAAGCTGAAAACATAGCAATTACTTTATCGCTTTCAGTGCGGTGCTCTGATAAGTTAGAGTTTGATTAACTAGCTACTAGTCCGTGCGGAAAGGAGTGATTTTGGCGACATGCACAGTGCAAAAAAGGTCTGGGTGGGAGCGAAGGCCAAGAAAAGCCTATTGCACGGTGCAAAAAGCAAGAAATTGCACAGTGCAAAGTGAACTTTTGTTTTCTCACAGTGCAAGTCGCCGAAATCACTCCAGCGACTTCACGGACGGACTAGTAGTAGACATTGCCCTCTGGCCGTTTTTCGAGGCTTGAGCGGAAAGTGATTAGCCGGTCCGTCTTAAATTTTATTCGGCCTTGACTGATGGAAGTCGGGCCCGGTTTGTCCCGGATAGAACTGCAAAGCTCCGGGTCTTAAAATTTTTTAGGCCGGCATTCTTGTCGGTCCGTCCAAGAGCTGGCATTTTTTTGTCCGACCCTGCCCGGGTTCTTTCGCTACAATTCCAACACTTACCACGGTAAACACAGCCGTGCCAAATCCCAAACTTGAATGCCCACTGAAGAAGGACAATCTGCCCTCGACAATTTTTTCATCCAGGCCACTCGTGCAAGTGTAATTAGCAATATATGCACCGGGAATTCGGCACGCATCTACGTCGTACAGTGGCTGACAAACCGACAAAAAGTAGGGACGTAGTCGGCCGACCGAATTCTTTGTGTACATTGTAATCAGCAGGATGAACAGCTCAAAAGCGCAGTAATATCCGAAGAAAATGGCGAAACGAATGAAAAACCGCGCGCTCCGACAACGATGATATTCGTAGACGCTGTAGCGCTCATGCGGGTTGATGCCGAGGAGGATGAGTTCGATGGCAATGACCTAAAAATCGATAAAATGCACAGGGTGTTTCAGAGAATATGGAGACGTAAGATTTTGCACACTGGGCGTGGAAGCGGTCTAATTTCATCCTGTAATGATTAGAGGACTAGTCCGTCTGCCAAGTTGCCGGAGTGATATTTGGCGTTTGCACAGTGCAAAAACCGTCAGAATGCAAGCGACAGCCAAAAAAAGCCTATTGCACGGTGCAACAAGCAACAAGAAATTGCACAGTGAAAAGCCAGCTTTTTTCTCAATGTGCATAGGAAATTTCTGCAGATTTTGCCTTCGTATCTTCTAAGATTTTTTTAAGCTCCAGAACAGCTACTTTTGAATTGCGCGTTTTACGGCGTGTGAAACGAAATGCCCTTAAACTTACGGCCTAAGAACGGCTAAAAGAGAATTGGAGCAAGATATCAGCTCTACGTTAAAGGGCCAGGACAACTACTTTTGAATTGAGCTTTTTACGGCGTTTCAAAAAAGGTATGTATGTCCTGCAGCGAAAACACAGGCGGCGGTGTTGCAAACAGTAAAATAAATTTAAGTAAGCATCACCATTTTGTTTTTTCTGCTGTTATTGGTACAGTAGACACAGAAACTTTTGAACATTTCGTTTCGCACGCCGTAAAAAGCGCGATTAAAAAGTAGCTGTACCGTCCCTTTAAAGCAAAATTGCAGCACCTCCGCTTCCAGCATGCAAAATCTTAAGCATCTCTGCCGATCTACGGCAGAGTAATTTGGCGACTGCTTTTCTCCGCTTCTCTTGAAACACCCAGCACATGATAAAAAGAACTTACAAAAGTCAGAGGAATGCTAATGCAGTAAGCGATCAGCATACTTAAAGGCACTGTGCTCGGTTTGTAAGGAAATGCAATTCGCTGATCATGACAAAAGAAGCCATACTTCACCGGCCCAAAACTCTCGCAGACAATTCTGGAGACAACGTCTGGAAATGAGCGGGTTATATGTATTATATAATACATAGTCTCTTTACACATTCCTCACTTATTTTAACCGTTTTTTTCTTTCAAAATAAACGAAAAATTCAAGAAAGTAAGATGTTTGAACGTGCAATACTAGTTCATCCGGAAAGTCGCTGGAGTGATCTTTCGCGCTTGCACTGTGCAAAAAAAGACAAGGTGCGACCGACAGTCGAAGAACGCCTATTGCACAGTGCAAAATGCAAGAAATTGCACAGTGCAAAGTAAACTTTTTGCTTTCTCACTGTGAATGTCGCGGAAATCACTCCAGCGACATTGCAAACGGTCTAGTAACCAAGGGCCCTTACAAAAAATAACAAGATGGATGTATTTTACTTACAAACTATAGCCAGCAAAGCGACATCAAACGTGACCCTCAAAATCGGCAATCTTCTCGGTTTCCTGTCCAAATTTGGAGCCGTGGAATCCGTGGAAGCATTGGAATCGAGGTCATGGTTCATCCTGAAATCGCAAGATTAAGTTTTTAACTAAAATGCTATGCGGCTCAAAAAGTCTTGACATGTCTGCACAGTGTTCCGCCGCGCAAAAAAATTGTCGCGCGACGACGAGTAAAATTCACGGTGCGCTGCGACCACGCACGTCAAATCGGAAGGGGAAATTAGTCTTTGACACTTCGCAACATTGAGCAAAACCAGTTTTTTGGGTATCTAAATTTGCCATTTCTTGTTAAAATTTGCTAAAAAGTATCGCATATTGTTGGAAGAAATTATTTTATTATGTTTTGGCAGTTATTTTGACGTTTTCCTCAAATACTGGCTATGAACGTAAATCAAGAAAAAAAGCGGCAGCTAGGAAAATAATTTTCCGCACGTGCTGCAAAGTGTAAAAGACGAATCGCCAACTTGAAGAATTCCTTCTCTCTTGTATTTCCGATTTGACGTGCCACGTACAGTGCAAAACAAATTGTCTTGCAAAGGACAAAAAATTTTTGCACGTCGCCGATTGTTTGTCGCGCAAAGCCATTTTGTGACGCCGATTGCACCGTGCGAAACATGTCAAAGGTTTTTTAGCCCGCCTAGTAGAATTATAAAAACCGCGTTTCAAAGGGGCAGTACAACTACCTTTGAATCGCTCTTTTTACGGGGTGAGAACGAAATGTCCAAAAAGTTTCTTCGTCACTGTACCAATAACCACGAAAGATAATAATGGTGACATCTACATGCTTACTAATAATTATTTTATTGTTTGCACCACCGCCGCTTTTGTTTTCGCTGCAGGGCATAAAGAAAGTTTTTTGACATTTTGTTTCACACCCGGTAGAAAGCGCAATTCAAAAGTATATAGCTGTTCTGTCCCTTTAAAAGAAAGTAAATTATAATACATTTTATATATTGGGATGCAAAAAGAAGCGGAATATTCCATCAAGTCTGCAATTTTTGGCGATTTTTATAGGCAACGTAAAAGTTCAGTTAGTGTACTAGTTTCAAGCCAACAATTTAACGTTAAATACTTTCTGTCTGTTTGGGTGATTTGAATAGTATTAGTGAGAGTTATCAACAACATATTCTGTAAAAGGATTTGAAACGAGACTTGTTCCGACTTTGAAATTTTAATCAATTCTTGGAACAGAGCGTAACATCCAAAACAATTTTTTTGAATAAACAAAAACTTTGGAGCTGTAAAACAAATCGCATGCGACCGAGAAATTGATTCGTTATTGCAGGGCTTTGTTGTATGGAGGTTTATTTCAGCCTAAGACTGCGACTGACAGCCAAAAAAAAAAAGCCTATTGCACGGTGCAAACAGCGAAAAATTGCACAATGCAAATTGAAATTTTGTTTTCGCCAAAAATCATCCTTGTCGGGGAAATTATTCCAGCGACTTTATGAACTGGTTAACGTTTTTCTGTAAAAATGTTAACCCAGGTTGTAGGCATGTTTATATATTACATGTATACTTATGTGTATACAAGGGACGTATTAGGCGCGCGGAAAAAAATTGGATGAAAGTCGGCACAAATTTAAAACGCCGTTGAGTAACTTATCCTGTGGCGATGATGACACTTTTCCCGAAAAAAGTGTGGTATATTTTTAAGCACAGTCTTCGCGCTGCTGTAGAACAACACATAGCATTTTTGCACATTACTAAATCAAAATATGTCAACCTATTTTCATTCGCAGGAAAAGATTATGAAAACAGACTCTGCATTAATTAGTCGAGGCTGACCTATATTTTTACAAAGATCTACGCGGTAACCGTTTTCAAATCAAAAAAATTGCAAGGAAAGTGTGAAACGAGCAAATTTGATGATTTCTTTTTTAAACGGGATTGCTTTTACGAAAAATTATTTTTTTCCATGTAAAACTGACAAACATATGGCCAAAAAGTGTTGTCTGTCTGTTCCAATTTCGGAACTTTCTCGTAAGTTTATAAGTGAAAAATTTCCGTCTTATTTCTACCGGAGAAGACAACGTTTCTTGGACAAATCATTTTTTTCCGAAAAATTTGCCGGGGCATGGCTTTCTTTGTCTCTAACCGCTCTCCACATTTTGCGCACTCTGTCAGTGGCAACGCTTGCTGAATACTGCCCTCGCAATGGACGACCTAAGTTTTTGAAAAATTAATAAAGGTCAAAGTATCCGCAAAATTTAATTGACTTGTGCGTCGCAATTCAAACACTTCCATTAAGGAATTTTCGAACCAAACCACTGGGAATTGTCTACCGTACAACAGGCTTGGAAAGCACATGTTTAACTGCTTTCCTTCTATTTATATCAATGATTCCCACTGTTTTCCGTGTGCATGTCACAGTTTATGCATTGAAATCCTGTGGTTTAGCAGCGACGAACTTTAACACTTTCCACGTGAACTAAAACTGTGAAATTCGTTGGGACAGGCCCTCCGAATTCGTGGAAACATCCGCTCGAGGAAATGACAAGATTGTAATCTGGGCTTTTTTTGCATTAAAAAATCATTCTTTGGTTCGGAAACGAAAGCATGTATAATATGTACACAACGGGATTGAGGGATTATTTTTCGTCAACAACAGAGGGATTAGCAGTTACGGTATGAATATTTTTGCGTTGCAAATTGCAACGGAACAAAGTCTTTTTTAGCTACGGAATGTACGTTATTTTTGAGGCCCGGAAAATGTCAGATCAAAAACAAGGCTTTCATTGAGAGGTGACAGCGATTGGCACACAAAAAGACGAACAACAGAAGGAGTGCTTCAAGTGCGACGCTCAGATTTTGACAAAACTTGGCACAAATTTAGAATAATTTTTTTGAAGACAAATTAGAGACCTCGAGCCTCAAAGAAACGACCGAGTTTTTTAGGTCGAAAGTTTAATAATTTTGGTACTTGTATGATAATTTGACATGAAAATTCCTACCGTCGAAATTAATATACAAAAAAAAGCAATTTGTCCACGCGAACTGTCAAAGTATGGTCAAAAGTGTTTTTTGTCTAAACCCTCTCCGCGTTTTGCGTACTCTTTCGGCCGCAAAGATCGTTGGCTATCTCAGATACGCTTACAAAGCGCGAGCTAAAGCTTTCAGAAATTTATATCTCTTCTTTGCCCGTGTGTTTAAAGGCGTGGGACGAAATGTCCCGAAAATCTCTTCGTCTACATACTGCATCAATAACGACGGAAAAAATAATGGTGACATTCAACATGCTTACTAATAATTATTTTACTGTTTGCAATTCTGCTGCCTTTGTTTTCGTGACAGGACATAAAAAACTTCTTTGACGTTTCGTTTCTCACGCCGTAAAACGCTAGCTGTTCCGGTTCTTTAATAACTTAAAGAAAATCTGAGCGTGGCACTTTGAAGACTTTCTTTGTTTTCAGGGCCTAAAGATGACAACAAACTAGTGCGTCCGGAACAATGCCGTTTGCACTGTGCAAAAAAAGTTTTTATCTCACAGAGCATGTTGCGGAAATCACTCCAGCGACTTTGTAAACAGGCTAGTATAATTCTGCCCCGGGACTGTTGACAAGTATCTACAAAAAATAAAAATATCGGACAAAAATAAGAAACGTCTCAAACGGTACTGCTTTCAAATTGGGGTTTCCGTGTGAGAAAACTAAAATTTAACGCAACGTCCAACGAAAAGGTTGGATAATGTTGAAAGGCCGAAATCAAAAATATTGATATCCCTTTCTTTTTTCTCTCCAAGGCCAAAAACTTTTTTTTGCTTTGAAAACGAGAAGAGAGTTTTTTGAGATCGGCGTTCGGATTCGTCTTTCCACCCATTGGCATTTGAACTTTTCGAGTTGAAAGCATGCGGACCAACGGATCAAAACACATGCAAAACTCGATTTTCAAAATTTAAAAAGCGCCTAATCAGAATTCGACAAAGATTCAAAAGATTCGGGAAATTTATTACTTCTGTTTCTGAAACGCAAAGATCTTGATAGTCTTGGATACGGAAAACAGATTAGGTTTGCTGGAGTTTCGTCGGTCATCGCGACTGAGTAGCGCCTTGACTGAAAATTTGAGATTAATTCGGAATTTTGTTCCGGTTAAAATACGTTTTTGCTTTTCTTTTATTTCACAGGGGATTTTCCCAAGTGCGGCGCTCAGATTTTCTTTGAGTTTGCCACGTATGCTGGGTCTTGGCCGTACATAATTATTTGTAAATTTTGGCCCGCGCTTAGCAGGAGCATCCAAGATATACAACAAGTTTTGCCGACGAGAGAATACGCAAAAAGCGGAGTTCAAAAAGAGAGAAATATTTTGGCCACTCCTCTGGAAACTTTGCCCGGAAAGAATTGATTTTGTGTGAAAGCGTTGCATTCTTCGTTACAATGAGTGCATATGGTAAAGGAAAAACGTTTTTCCGGCGTAAAAAAATGATTATTTTCAACAACCGACGAGGGAGTGTGCAGAGCACAGAGAGCGATCAAAGAGAAACCTGATTTTTGGACATTCCTGTGCAAGTCGGACTTTATTTTCTTGTAAAGCCATCGGAAAGCTGATTTTCAAGAGCACCAGATTTGGCAAAAAAATAAATCCGGATTTCTTCCAAGTTTCGTTGAAATTCACAAAGTTCAAAGAATATCGCTCGAGTTCAAGAATTTCCTTCTTTTGCGCCTCCAAAAGACACTCTCGTAGACCTCAAGGAGAGACGCGATTGGTTTCAAGCCTCTCTTCGGCCTTGAAGTCGCGCTTTTTACGTTTTGCCTCCTACAGTTTTGTCACCGTTAAATTCACACTGACGACGATATCTCTTGGGATCTTGTGCGAGATTTTAGCGATTTATCAGATTTTGCGCCGCGGAAACTTATTTTTCACTTCTTGAGGGGCCTGTTTCTTGATCTCTTGCGATTTTGCGCTCGGCGTACAGTAAAGGGGATAACAAAGCCGATCAAATATTTGGTTTATTCTTGGGTGGGTAGCCGGGAACATGCGGTGGAATCTCTTTCCAATAAACTTCCGTAGAACGAAACCTCTCTATAACGAATCATTTCGGGGGTCTCAAGAGAAACTTTTTTTTTTAAATTAGTCTCAATTCTACAAAAACCCCTCTATAACGAAAAAATTTTTATTTTTGCGTGTACCTTATTTTAATTTTTAGAATTTTTTTAAATTTTGACAATTTTTCTTATCTTTAAATGACCTTCAAAAGTTTTTAATTTACCTTGATTACAGTGGCTTCCAATCTTAGGAAAATTAAATTACCACATTTGTGAACACGTCATCGGTTCAGTCGCCGTCTCGTTTTTTTGGTGCTGCGACCAAGAATGTAAATAAAATTAACTTTCATCGGAAAGACAATTAACTTTGAGACAGCAAAGTTCAAGCTCTCCAACAGGGAAGTGTCAAAAAATTTGACGCTCAGATTTTAATGAAAGTTTTTTACAACTTTAGATCCTCTTTTTGTGACCGATCTGACCCGCGCGTTGCAGAGCAATCGAGACATCAAATGTTGAAAAATGTTAAAGGCCAGAACAGCTACTTTTGAACTACGGCGTGTGAAACGAAATGTCAAAAAAGTTTTTTTACGTCATGCAGCGAAAACAAAGGCGGCAGAGTTGCAAACAGTAAAATAATTATTAGAAAGCATGTAGAATGGCACCATTATTTTTTCGTTGTTATTGGTACGAAGAAACCTTTTGGACATTTTGTTCCACGCCGTAAAAAGCGCGATTCAAAAGTAATGCACCCTATTTTTCGCATTATCTATCGTGGACGGACAATATTTCCACTCTTTGCACAACATCAATTTGGAGAGATGTGGCCAGGAAGCGCTTTTTTTGTCCAGGTTCTTTCCGTATTTACATAATATCTTGCCCGCAAAGAGTGTTGAATGTTTCCAGAGCCCCTGAAGATTGAGAGACCAAATTTTTTAAAGTCGTTGTATGCAAAATTTAAAGAAAATTAATATGAAATGTTGGTATAGATTTGGCAGCCATCTCGCATGCCAAAACTCGTTCACAATGAAGGCCATAAATCTATTTTCCTGAAACTTCAATAACGAGTTTCGATCTCAACTTAGTCTTTCACAAAAACGTTGAAACTTCCTTGCACTTTAGTGTCAAGTGGTTGTGAAGCACAGGAAACAAAAATTCTCGGGTTATCAGATTACAATTCTCAACGAAAGCGCGACTTTCGGTGACAAATGGCGCCGAATGGGTGAACATCAAACAGCAAGGCGGGTATGGTAGATTTATTGCCGGTACCTTCGCTGATCACCGCTCTTTCAGTCCGAGCTGTTCGTTGGCGTATACCGTAATAGTCGAATCACGAGTTTGATGGGAAGTGTAGATAAACCAATTTTTCGGTCTATCGTCGTTGAAACTGAGCTTCCAAGTAAAATCGGAAAAGTTAATCAAGAAAAATGCATATACCTGTTCTTCTCTTCATTTGACGTAGTCTTTTTGCGAAAAAGTTGTTTACGGCTAGAAAGGGTCGCGCGCAAGTGCGGCACTAAAAGAGGTCTCAAGTGCGTGCGACATTAGGAGTGAGGAGAGAAGTCAGAGAGAAAGACATTTGGTCATATCCTTGCGATTTTCTAGTGGAAACAATACCTTCCACGATGTACATATTCTAGGAACGACATTTGTTTGGACATATTGTCTCGTGTGGAAAAACTATCTTCTACCGTAGGAAAATGTGTAAAAATTTTCTTTGCGAAAAATTACTATTTTTTCAGCTTTTGACCAAAAATTTCGGTCATTTTTGCAAGAAACAGGAGTCTCTTTTTCCGTTTTACAAAACCTTGGGTGTCACACTTTGAGCCTAAAAAACCTGTAAGCCTAACAAACCATAGCGGCCTCGACCTTTCCCTCCTAAATTACGGTGACAAACGTCAAATCGATAAAGCAAGAGAGAGGGAACTGCTCAAGTTGACACTTCGTCACAAATATGGGATCCGAGAAATATTTTTTGACCGATTTCTTGTCTAATTTCGTAAAAACGAGGTCTTTTTTGACAAAGCTTACCATGTTCAAGCTATATGGATTGTTTTCAGACTTTTTTGGCCGGTAATACGCAGCAGAAAATTTTAAAATAATTTTTCTTATAAATCTTAGGAAGAAAAGCCAACTTCTCAATAAAACGTGGTTTATCACTATTGTAGTGTCTGTCGACTTACAAGGTAAGTCCCCAACTGGGACGCTCAGATATTCTTTAAATTTGACACGCACGTCAGGAATTGACCACATAGCTAAAACTCGCGGTCGTTTTCGTAAAGCCCGCGTCAGGAGTCTTGCACATGTCTTAAAAAAAATGCTAAATTTGTGCCAAGTTCCAAAAAGTCGCACTTGGGGTACTTCCCTTGTTAGCAGAGCTATGTCTTGTAGCCGTGGAAGCCTAATTTCACTTTTAGCAACATTAATTAACTTGTTTTTTCAATTGGTTTTGCCATTGTGTTTCATGTCATTTTTTGTTGATTGGTTTTTTTCTGCAAACATAAACTTAGCTTTACATTTTACATTTGTGCAGGATAGATTTCAATTGTAGTTTGAAGTGGGGTAGACGGTTTAATACATAGCGCAAGAATGTTAAAATCGTGATCTTTGAAGTTCCACTGGGAGCGATGGTAATTGTTTTGTTACAACTGTACTTTATTTGGAGCAGGAAGTTGTCCTTGATCAAAGGCAAAATTAGTAAAGTTGTTGTTCTCTTAACGACGTTGTAAACCCGGTTGTTCTGCCCTCCGGAGGGGCACCTTTATTGGGTTTAAGAGAGACTTATTGTTAAAGGCCGCTGAAGATGACCGCAATAGAAAAAACTAAATTACTCGACTGTAACGGTACTAACAGCGTGATTTCAAAGGAAAACGTGGAGGATAACATTGTGTCTATATATCAAACAGATTCAGAGGTTTCATAAGCCAATTTTACTGTTAAATCAACTTCCATACAACAGAACCCTTCTATAACGAACAAACTGTGTCGTTTTCAGTTTGTTGTAGAGAGGTTTGGCTGTTCTGCAACATAACAAAGTGTTCTCGGAAAAAGGTAAACCGAAAAGAAAGCTTTTTTTACATGTGGTCATTCATTATCTAGACCTTGAAAAATATTTGTGTAAACTATACGTTGGTGTTTTCATCCACAGACACATTTTTTACTTTTGTTTTTATTGGGGAAAGTTGTAATGCAACCAAACTCCTGTCCAACGAATTGCAAAGGAACAAAAAATGTATTTGGTAAAGAAACGTTTTCTTGTGCGGAGGTTTATTTTGGCCTAAAATTGTAGCGTGGGAGCCCTAAAAATGTCTTAATACTACTATCAGTCTGGTCGAGAAAGGACCGGCCTCCCGCTCGCATCAAAATCGCAACCCCAAAAATCAGCGGCGTCAAAAGTTTTTGTGATGCGTTGCAAAAGTGCGCGCGACGTGCAAAAATTGCTGAAATCTGGGAAATTTTGCTGATTGCACCGTGCAAAACACCAAAAAAAAAACCACCGTTTGCACTGTGCAAAACAGTGAATTCTTCGGAAAAAATGGGCGAAAAACCCAATTTTTCGCGTGCGTCGCGAAAAAATTTTCAGCGACATGCGACAAATTTCTGCACAGTGCAAATTGCGGTTTCGACAAAAGGGTTCTTTTTCGACCAGACGGATACTACTTGCGACATAAAGCCCCGACAATTTTGTATGGTGCATTTTTCTCAAATTTTTGCGGCCGTCGCGGCGATTTCCTGTTTTTACTCCATGCACTTTTACGCAAGCGCACTCCAATTTTCGAGCGCGACAGCAGCGATAAAATTGTCTGGACTATGTCGCGAGTACTAGTACTACCCGCGACATAAAGTCCGTAGAATTTTATCGCTGATGTCGCACGAGTGAACTCGCCAAAGAGTGAATGTCGCTTGGGTAAAAACGAGAAATCGCGGTGAAAAAAAGGTGAAAATGGACAGTGCAAATTCCACAGACTCTATGTCGCGAGTAGTAGCGTGTCTGTAAAGTCGATGAAGTGATTTCCGCGACATGCACTGTGACAAACAAAACTTCACTGCGCACTGATTATTCTTTTGTTTTTTCACTGTGTTATAGGCTTGTTTCTGCTGTCGCCCGTTTCCTGACTATTTTTGCAAAGTGTAAACGCTATAATATTACTCCAGCGACTTTGCGAACGGACTAATAGTACGTATAGGATGATCACAATGAGCACAAAACATAAAATTGTTCGCCTTATCTTTCTGTCTCAATTTAAAAACAGATTGAAAACACAAACACGTTTAATTTAGTTCTATTTAGAGACGTTGTCTCCGATTTAACTCCATAGTTGTTTTCCGTAAAGTTGCGGGTGGTTTAATGTAATTGGCTCTGACGATGACAATTCAAAGAAAACTTGATTTTATCCGTTTTGTGGTAGGTCTATGGCGAATTGATTACTGCGTGAAAAGTTTAAAAACTAGGTTGCACAATAGTCTGTAGTGATATCATTGATATTTCTTTTTTATTTTTTACAGCAAAAATTAGGGAAATCGTCACTCTAAGTTACTCCCACGCATGTTGTTGCACGTTTTGTAACGCTCCCTTTTCGAAACACTATACAAATCATGATCCAACTAACAAGGGAAGTACGTTACGTGCAAGGCATAGATTTTTGCTAAATTTTTCATGCACGGTAGTCATAACCCTCATATCAATTCCTGAAAGTTTTAGCTCGTGCATTACAGGCGCAGCCATGATATTCAGGTATTCTCTTGCGGCCAAGAGAATACGCGAAACACGGAGAGCGGTCAGAGGGGAAAACACTTTTTGGCCATAACTTTCCCAGTTTCGTGCGGAAAAAATAATTTTTTAGGGTAAACATTACACTCTATGGTAGAATTAAGCGTGGAACGTTTTAGGTCAAAATTCCGAAAAAGGTGTCATATTTTTTTCATTTTTCAATCAAAAAATCTGGTTTTTGTCAGCGAAGCGGACTCTCGAATATTTCTTAAAAAAATTATTCTGCTTTCGTGCCAAGTGTCATTAAAATCTGATCGGGGATACTCCCCCTGTAAGCATGGCAAACCTTGTCGGCCCGCGCGCGGAAAGTTCTGAAAGCCAGGCCCGAACAAATTTTTAAAAACATCCGGTTGCCTCTATAATTGTTCAAAAATTCGGGTTTTCCTTTCTAACTTCCCAGAATATTACTACAAGCTGCAATGCTCAGATTTTCCTTAAATTTTGCACACATTTCAATATAAATTATTAAGAAATTTTGTTCGTTACGGTAACCCAGACCTTTTAGCAAATTGTAGAGCAAATGGGGTATTCACAAAAAATACCCCATTTTTGTGATTGATGAATGCGGTTAAAGTTACCACTTACTCATCACAAATTGATATTGGGAGCAGAAGACCAGACAGAGGTCGGCGGCCTTCATTTATTTGGAGTGGTTTTTGACCCACTATGAATTATGGACGACCTTAGTTACGTGAAGGTTGGAAAAAAACTTATTGTTTGTGTGTCTGGTACCTTTTTGCCCCCACAAAAGTAATGAAAACTGCAGCAAAAAATTGAGTTGCAATGATTGCCCTTGACAAACCGCTGGAGTTTCGGAGAAGGCTACAAGTCACACGCAACCTTAGAACATTACAGCAATCAGCTTGAAATCGTAGGGCATCTTTCTCTCACTCCAAGTGCGACGCTCAGAATTTGATGCAGCCTACCTCAAATGTAGAAAATTTTTTCAAGACATATGCAAAACTCCCATCTCGCGCTATGCAGGACGAGCGAGAATTTTTTGTTGAAAAGTTGAAAAAGTGTGACAATTTCCTTTTTGCACGCAACTGCCAAAGACTAGGACAAAAAGTGTTTTCTTCGATGACCGTTCTCCGCGTTTTGCGTACTCTCTCGCGCGCAAAGATCGTTGAATATCTCGGCTGCCCCTTTGGCTCCCGAAAGGTCGGCCCGGCCTAGAATCGGCCCGTAATAACTAAAATTCTGAGTCCTGAAGCGAAAACTGTGGTAGCAAACAAAAATAGAGTGTTAAAACCCTATACAGACAACTATATGCAATCATTTTTAAATGGTTTAAACACTGTACCAACTATTTTTTTATCCTATCTTAGTAATGTTATACTTGCCGGGTTAATTGATATTAACTGGCCGGGCCAAAGCAAATTTGAAACAGCCCGTCCCGGGAGCTATGTCTAGGCTGCACGAGGAGGCTCCAGACGGTAGCCGTGTCTGGAAAAGTGAGAATCTGATGGAAAAATATCCTCGAGGTCAAGTCGACCGCCATTTGTCTTCTGTCGTCATTAGAAACGAATCTATCATCTGTAAGGAATGCTTTTCCAACCGTTCCGCAATTGATTAGCCGATCCAAACCTATACTTAATAATTAGGCAACAATTTTTGTTCCTCGTTTGAAATATCGCTTGTATGTGTAGTATGGCGCCTTATCAGAAAGGCGAGCTCATCGTAGGCAGCGCTTTTTGGGCGTGAGAGCAGCCCAATCTAATGACGTAAGAAACTAAACATCCTCCAGACTTTTTAGTATGGTTAGGATAACTCTAATTCCAATTTTATTGATATGAACATCAGGTCCACACTAGAACAACCGGTATTAAACTTTATAGTATAGTTTCTTCAGTGGATAAAAAGTTTGCAAAAACAAAACGTGACATCAAGCGACTGATTTTCACGTCACCCATTGTAAGCAGAGAGCAGTAGAAACTTGACAACAACTTAATTTGAGCCCAAAGAAACAAACTAACGGGGTTAAACAGTTAAACGTTGATTTGAGCTTTAAAAATCGTTGACAAAACGAGAGTGTGTAGTGATTGACGGCAAAGTACCATAATGAAACGGTCTGAAAATCTCAGATTTTTCACAAAGCGCAGCATCGCGCAGGTCTCAATGAAACCGCGCGCAAACGAAAGATTCTTGTCAATGTAAGAATATGCAAAATTTCTGACTCACGTTTTTCAGAAACGACCGAAATTTTGGCATGAAAATTATTATTCCTATGTATGTATTTCTACCGTAGAGGGTATAAAACATATTCCTGTATTTTTTTATTTTTATTCCGTTTTGGTCTCTGTTACTTTTTTCGTTTCGAATCGGTTTCGTTTTGATCGCAAAAGCGTGGGTATCTTTAGAACCCGAACTAGCTTACGCATCGACAGAGATATGTCGGATAATCCGGTCGCGCTTTGCTCTCGACGATGCTTGTACTAACTACAGGCACGACCGTTTTTGTGTTTTATGATCGTTTGATCGGTGTTGAAACTCAGATCTTAAAGGGACAGTACAACTACTTTTGAATTGCGCTTTTTACGGCGTGGAAACGAAATGTCCAAAAAAGTTTCTTTGTCTACTGTACGAATAACAGCGGAAAAAAAATAATGGTGACATTCTACATGCCTACTAATAATTATTTTACTGTTTGCATCTCCGCCGCCTTTGTTTTTGCTGCAGGGCATAAAAAAATTTTTTGACATTTCGTTTTGCACCCCGTATAAACGCGCAATTCAAAAGTAGCTGTTTTGGCCTTTTAATAATTATGAAGATTGTAAAAAACGGGGTAGCAAGTAAAAGGGTCGACGACAAAAATTTTCTTAAAATTTTGCACCCGCGCCGGAGATCAATCCTTGAAAACTTTAGCTCGCGCTTTGCAGTCGGACACATTCAAATGCCGGGAGAGTACGCGAAACGCGGGCGGTCAGAGAAAAAAGCACTGTTTGGGCATATCTTTTCCAGCTTAGCGTGGAAACAATCAATTTTTTAGTACAATTTTGTTCTCTACTGTAAAAATAGACATGAAACTTTTCATACCAAAATTTGCCAAGAAGGGGCATTTTTTTGACCGGAAATCTTTGCCGTTTCCGCAAAGCGCGAGCTCGGAATTTCGCATATTTCTTTGAGAAAAATTATTCTTTTGTCAATTTGCACCAAAATCTGAGCGTAGAACTGCAACGCACTCCCCGTGCATGTGCAAATAATCTTTGAAGCACTGAGGAATCTGTTATTAGCCAACACAAGATATTTGAGGAAGTTCTGCAGCAAGGTTTTTGGCTTGGTCAGCTGATAACGCAAGCATTTTAAACTTTAAAAATTAGACGTTTGTCCTTATCGCTACTTCGTAGACGACGTCGTCTTTTACGCTTGATTCATTGCTCTTGAACCGTCAGCGGACCAGTTACGACAATCACAATAATTGATAAAAACTAAAAGTAATCGTACGATTTCAGCGGGTCAAAAAACTCAAAACCATGTAATGCAACTACTGTATCCAGCAAAACGCACCACCCGACAAACGAAGCAATAACAGAAAGCCAACTCTCAGCGACTTGTCATCGGAGCGCTCGAATTTTTGGTCAAGAATGCGACTCAGCCATTTTTCATTTCCCCCCACCGGCGGTGTTTCCGTCGCCCTTCTTCGAAGGAACCAAAGCAAAATTCCAACGAGGCTTTTTCCGATTCTCGACGGAATTTGGTGCTTACGGTATGTGGCACACACCCTAAAATGTACTATGCGGGCCAGCCAACCGGTCTGAACATGTTTCCACAGTGCACCGTTAAAATTTTCGTAGGCCAATGAGTAAATTCACGGTGCGTTTTAACCAAGCACTGTGCAAGACAATTTTTTGAAAAAGGCAATGAAAGCTTATGTGAAACTGCTTTCTCATTCGGATCGTGCCGATTTTTTGCCGCAAAAAGTGACTTCCAACCGCACCGTGCGAAAGCATGTCAAGACCTTGTGGCGCGCCTAGTGCATTGCCTTTTTGGGTGTGTTGTGTTGTAATTAATCCATCTCCACTTTGCAAACATAATACTACTTGGTTCTTGTAGTTGCAAAACCTTTTTTTTTGTTTATTTGCGTTTTTATTTGTGTATTTATTCCATATATTGTACTTTCTTGTCTTCTACAACACTCCCAAAAACGCTCTTTTTTTGAATTGTTTTTCATTTCCTGATCAGTATTGTAACCGAAAATCGATAAAACTTCTTGGGCAACACACTCCGCCCATTTTACAATTTCGACCTCATTCCCAAAAGATCTATCATTTTGCATAAGTTCTGTCGGCACTCTCCTCATTTTGTCGTCTATTTCGCTTCATCGAATTCTCTCTCTCCGGCGAGGCTTACTTCCAGCCCGAGGTGATTCGTTTCGGGTTTTTGTTCGAAACGCGTGTGAAAAATCTCCTTGGACTGCCCACTGATCGTCGTGTTTTTTGCTATATAAGGCAGCAGGTCGGGGCGAGAGGGTGATTTCACTTTTGTGCGAGAAAAAACCCAAAGCCACCTGCTTTTGCGAAACAACAAGCCTACTGTATTCATTGCGTCGCTATTGACGTAACAGTGCTATTGTTGGCGATCTAATTGTAGTCTTTGGTACTTGAACTGGTCTAGCAGTGTTCGTATCTTCTGACCGTTTGCTCGATTGTCTTTAATTGTGCAAGACATTTGATTTTTTTGAAAGGCTCCTGTCATCCCATGTCTTTTATGAAATTTTATTCAAAGGCACTATAAATTAATTACATTGTAAACTACTTAAAAGAAGAACTCTTTCGTTTACGTCTTTATCTTACTGTATCTCCCTTACACTTTTTCTGATCTCCTATAAAATCATTATTCGTCAGCTTGTACTTCAAACATACTCTCAGAAACCACCATGTTCAATCATTTTTTACTATTACTGTTATTTTATACTCTATTTGTTCCCTCCACCTGTCACAAGATCCTCGTGTATACCCTGCGATTTGGGCAGTCGCACGTCCTCTTCATGCGGAGCATAGCGGACGTTCTCGCCGAAGCTGGCCATGATGTGACCTTTTATCAGCACGAATTCTACGATCAGGTCAAATACGTTGGTTGTGAGCATGCCAAGGTCGTAGTGAGGAAACGCGACTATCCCGTGAAACCGTTTCCCAACTTTTGGGAGACCGGAGGCCAAAGCGATAAGGAATGGATGGTAAGTGGAGCTCTGAGGCTTTAGAATTCATTTTTGTCGGGTTTGTCTGGAATAACTTGAATGGGAAATGGCTTAAAGCGCAGTATATGGATTTAGTTGAATATCCGGCGCATATCGTTAGGTTAAGCTCTTCTCGGGTATAGTTTTTGCGCGGTCTTTTTGCAGAGATTACCGAAGATTTTATGTAAAAAAACGATGAGATTACGTCAATTTGCTTGAATTTCCATTTAAAAAATATTAACCGCCTCAAGTCGCGTCTTATCCGTACGTACACGCCGAGTAACCGCTGAAAATGTTGTTTTCTGCCTGGTCGCATATCTCAACGCCGACTGATAGCAGCTATTCTTTGGTCTCTTGCGATTCGCTGTACACAGAGGCCTGACAGTAGATGGAAAGAAGACTGCCTACGATGATAAAAATTTCAGGTGTAGCCTTTTCGTCACACTGTTAGTTGTTTGTAGTTTATTTATCAGTGCTGATTCCTTTAGTAAAGTCCAAGCAAGAGCAGATAAGCGTGCGGTCCGAATGTTGTGCTACATAGTCTGTTAACATTAATAATTCTTGTACTTGAGCAAAATATAGAAGAGATATTATGTTAAGAGGAGATAGCTGACCGCGTCATGATTTTTTGTGATTCACTTTTAATTTTAGGCGTAGGATTTAGCCGACTAGACCCTGCAAAAACAACAGCCAGAGCTCTGTATAACAGACTTTTGTACAACTGTCTATAGCGAACAATTCCAAAGTCCCTAAAAGTCGATCTTAGGCCTAAATAAACCGCCATACAACGAGGCCTCCTCATAACAAATATTTGTTGTCCTCGGCGATTTGTTGCACCAAGATTTTACCGTCTATCCACAAATTTTAAGTTTAAACGATGATTTTTGCACAAACCAGAAACGCAATCGTCTTAACGCCACGGAAATGAGAGCAATAAAGATTCAACAATCAGGTCACAAACAAATATTCGGTTGATGGAAGGCTAAAGTTCCGATAAAAGTATTATAAATGATCAAAACAATACAACCCTGACACGATAATGTCGCAAAAGCGCATCCTCAATGCGAAAAATTTCATCACTTTTGGTTGAGCATCATTTGGTACTAGTATGTATTTTCATAAAGTTCGTAGGCTTTTGATCGCTAGGCAAAAAAATGCATTTTGCCCAGTGCACTTCACCTCTTTTGCGCAAGTTTTTGCATCGAGCTTCTATTGCGTAAGATTTTTCAACGTGCATTCCCACAGTGCCGACCGCTTTTCAAGTTTGCGCTGTGCAAAACACAGCAAAATGCACGGTGCGTGAGCGGGAAAAACGGGGCAAAAAGGAAAAATGCACATTGCGCTGGCCATTAAATGCGAAAAAGTGTTGGCACTTTGAGGAAACAGTGGTACACATTTATGTACTATAAATAAAATTTTTTTTCATTTTTTTAATTTTAATACTACAACTGTTCTTTGTGCTAGTAAGCTCAAGCTGCGGGGCCGGCCCGTTTAAAATTTGCTTTGGCCCGATGGTTAATCTTCGGACTATTCAAATCCGCAAAATTTTTGCTGCAAAATTTTAACTCTGTGTAGAATTCCTACAAACCTGCGAAGGTCAAGTAAATCTTCAAAAACCATTTTGTTGCACTTTGTAACCCAAAACCAATTCCAACCTTCATTCCGATCCGTCTTCTTTCACCTGCCCCGACAAGCTAATGTGCTCCATTTTTCAGATGTATCAAGACATTGGGCAGAACCTGGCGACCGCATGTTATCGTAAGTGGCATGATTAATCGTCGCAATAACCGAGACAAATTTTCAGACCAATTGCGCGACACCAACCTAACCAATCAATTGCGGCAGGAGCGCTTCGACCTGGCGATTGGCGAGCACTTTGACACCTGTACGTACGCGTTTTTTGAGGTGTTGGGCATCAAAAAGTACATCTCCGCGTACGCGGCGCCAATGTTCCCGCAAGCACTGGAATTGCTGGGCCATGGAATGACCACTGCCTACATTCCCGCTCTCAACAACAACGACATGTCTTACATTGAGAGGGCCAAGGCGTTTTTGCTGAGACCCATTGGATATTATTATTACAATCGAATCTTCGAACAGCCCGTGAAAGAGGCAGTAAGAGCAGCGTTGGGAAGGAGCTTCGATTTTAATGTAAGCAAGAGTACCTGAATTTATGGGGCCCGCTGCATTTTTTCACGTCCAAAAATAAGATCAGTCAAACCTCCCTACAACAAATCGCATAGATGAAAAAAAAATTCAGCGAGTTAGTACATACAATGGGGATGGCTGACTAGGCGAAGAACGGTTTAAAGGGCCAGAAGAGCTACTTCTGAATTGCGCTTTCTACGGCGTGTGAAACGAAATGTCAAAGAAGTTTTTTAAGGCCTGCAGCGAAAACAAAGGAGTTACAAACAGTAAAATAACTATTAGTAATCATGTAGACTGCAATCATTACTTTTTTCGTTGCTATCGGTACAGTAGACAAAGAAAATGTTTGGACAATTTGTTTCAAAAAGAGCGATTCAAAAGTAGGGGTACTGCCCCTTAAGCTAGTGCCCTTGCACATGGGTCCCATTCAAAATGTAACCGTGAAAAATCGACTTATTTTCCCAATTTTCAGGCCGCATTTGTCCAAAGCTCCTACGCCTTTGTCAATGGCGACGAACACCTCGAATATCAGCAGCCAACCTCTCAGAAAGTCATCTACGTTGGCGGAATAACCCAGCAAAATACCGGCAAAGTCCCTGAACGCTTTCAAAATATTTTGCAATCAGCTCGCCGTGGAGTAATCTTGGTCTCGTTTGGCACTGTCGCCACTGGCGATGTAATGCCAAACATGACAAAGGAAATTTTGGCCGAAACTTTTGCGCAATTCCCGGATATCACGTTCTTGTTCAAACATAACGACCAGTACGATCCTCTGTTCCGCTATATGGACAATGTTGTTGTGGAGAAGTGGGTCCCGCAGAAGGAGATTTTGGGTGCGTTGGGCGTCAGATTCAATTCATTTTTCGCATTGAAATGACTTAGAAACTTGGAAGCATTTTTTCAAGGCCCTATGTAATTACCGGCTCTTCTTTTCAGCGCATCCAAAGACAATCGGATTCGTCACACACGGCGGATTGAATTCGGTTTCCGAGACCGCGTTTCACGGAGTTCCATCGGTTTGCATCCCACTCTTCGGCGACCAGGAGCGCAATTGTATGATGGGCGAGATGCGCGGGATTCTCACCACAGTACGACGACAGAAGCTCGATACGACAAGCCTGATTTCAGCTGTTCGAAGGATTTTGGGCGACCAACAAATTCGAGTCAACGCCCAAGCGATGAAGGAGATGATGCAAAACAAACCGACGTCGGCGCGAGATCGCGTCGTTAAGTTTACAGAACATGCGATTCGCTTTGATATCGCGCAAATCCATGATTTGCGGGCACGAGAGCTGAATACGCTACAATATTATGGGCTTGACGTGTATTTTCCAATAGTTGCTGTTGTTTCTTCAATATTATTAGTTGCTTATAAGTTGGCTAAAGCTATTTTTGGTGTGGTTTTCAAGTTTAAAATTGAGTAGCCACGTTTTTGATATCATTGTTGACAATTTTGTGGTTTTACTTAAGTATTTTTTGATACTTTCATTGATTTGAACATCTTTTTTTTAATATTTTTTATATTATACTTCTTTTATGGTCAGCTCATTTCATCCAGGTCTTCGTCCACATGTTGTGGTCTGCTTTTCACATTTGTGTTGCTCTTTTTAGTGCACTCCCCTACCTCTATATGTACAATTAGTCGTATGTTGCAATATGTATAACCGGTCCAACGTATGCAAATTTATGCTTAAACGGTGAATAAATATCCAAGCACGTGAATTATTTTTGAAGGTAACCCTTAACACTGCACGATTTTTGACTCTTCCGTTTCACGTGCTCTCTCAAAAAACAGGATCGGTGCCCCGGCTGCGGATGTCAAGCCCGAGCTAAAACCGTTGCAAAGCGCAAACCAGGATTTTTTTGTCATAGAAAAATCTAAACTATATTTCTGCCCAAGTTCATCAAAATCTGACCAAAAACCCCTTTTTACTGATCGCCCTCTGCGTTTTGCGTGCTCTTTCGGCCACAAAGATCGTTGAATATCTCGGCGGCATCTGTAAAGCGAGAGCGAGAAGGCAGTTGGTGTGGCACAAGCTCAACGTGTGGGCAAAATTTACAGACGATCTGATGTGAGTTTCCACATATTTATGTCCATGTTTATTCAAGTTCAAAGTTGTAAAATACAAATAAAAAAATACATAAAGTTATGTGGCAATTTACAAATGGAATTCCTGTTTACAGACCCGTAAAAATCGAATTAAAAAAGAGGTTTTATACCCCTCCAAAGATCGATAACATAATATGATAAGAATAAAGATTGCTAGCACAGAATTTGAGGAATTTAAAAGTCAATTCCGACAGAATTAGATACTAATTATCCCGTATTTTCAACCCGTTCAAACAAAAAAGTAGGATTTCAATAGTTTTTGCTGACTATAACTGTGACATGTAGTCCAACGCGGCCATGTAGATGAACTCCAGCTCGCGCCGACTTTCCACCATGTTCGGGCGTTGCGCGCGCAACATTTTTACTGTGGTAAAAACGTCCACAACGTTCTCGGCGGCGATCCTCTCAATGATGATGGACATGGCAATGAAGACGCCGGTGCGAGCGGCGCCATTGGTACAATGGACCAAGATCGGGCCGGAATAGCCGAATTGTTGCTGGGTTTGGCTGACCTGAAAAGAAAGAGGATAAGTGTAATAAAGTCATCAACAAGAATTTTAATGAATTTTGAGCAATCCTCCTGACACTCAGGGTTTTTTGTTGTAGGACCCAAATATGCAAAATATGAGCCTTCGATTTGGATGAAACTTCTATTATAGAAATTGGCCTTCCCAGAAAGCTTCAACCAATATTTTTAGTTGAACTTCGTTTTTATTTTTTTTCAAAACCCTTACCAATTGAATGTACTGATTGAAGCTGCTTTCTGTCTCCGGCAAATCCCTATCCGGCCATCTTAGGTATTGAATATGTCGGATTGTCCTCGTTTCTTTTGTCTAAAATTGTCAATTATCTTACACATGACTTTCCCAACTCACCACATCATCAGTAACCTCAAATTCCCTCAGAGCGTAGGCCTCATATTCGACAAACTTTTTGCTCTCCACCAGATATTGATCATAACGCAGCATGTGGAAGGTTTGCGGCCAGTACTCGGCATACTTGTCATGTTCCTGTTGAGGTACGGTGTCGGGGATTCCATTCAAATAAACGACGATTCCCACGTCACATTCCCAGATCATCCGCCAGAAGTCGATGACAGTGTCGCGCATTGGCGCCTGTGCCGCAATAAATTGCCCGCGCTTTCGGTAACTGTCGATCCACGAGGCGTTTATGTAATCGGACCCTTCAACGTCGCGGATCCGCGAAAGTTGGACCCGATTCGAATCGTAGGGGAGCTGGTTTGGCGAACGGTTTTTGGCCAAGTTGAAAGGCATTGAGGCCGCATGGAAAGAGGCGTTGGGCGGTTGGAGGGCCATCAAACTCTCGAACTCACGGTCAAGACTGCTGTTCTGGCCTGAAAACGAGATTTAGATAATTACAAGGAGTTTTAGCCAGTTGAATGACTTCGAATCGGCATTTTTCAAAGTAGGAAGGCTAGATTGTCATGCGATTTGGCCTATATATTGTTACTGGGTCCCTTATCAACTAATACTAGAAACTTGGTGCCATAATTTTGTGCGGAGACAAAATACATTTTAGCCCAAGAAATCAACTTTCAATAGTTTTTTCGATCAATAAATCTCGACATTTCATAACAGTCACATTCACAACCTCTGTCATGTGCCTTTTAGGATTCTACGCATAAATTTCTCTAGCCTCGGAATCTAAGCATTATTCGTTTTTTAATACAATATCAAACTGCTCACCTAAAATATGCGTATTGATGTGCTGTTGGAATTTAGAAGCCGGAATTTCCGTCGATCCACTCGTAATCGCATCCAGAACTGCATCGTGAATGAAGACATATTGCTCATCAGTCTGCACCATGTACATTCTTTGCGCTCGCAGCTCCTTGACACAGCCGTAGATATCCACCGAGTTCTCGGCATGAATTCTCTCGGTCATACAATCGACAACAATGTAGGCGCCAGTTCTTCCCACCCCCGCGCTGCAATGCGTGATGATCGGTCCGGCGTTGTGCGGGTTCAGGGTTCGAACGCGTTTGAGGAACATTAGGAAAGGTGTGGGATGATCGGGTACCCCGTGATCTGGCCACGACGTGAACTGGGCGTGTTTGATCTCTCGGATTTGTTTTTCCGCCAAATGCTCCAATCGCATTGTTCGGATCGTATAATGGGCTAGCTCGTTGGTATCAACAAGAGTCACTCTTATATGGCCGTATGTCGCGGAGCTCTTGCTCGGCCAATACTGGGAGCATTTCACGCGCGACCTCTCCTCCAGCTTTGTTAGCATTACAATCACTGCACTCTCTTGTTCCCAAACCATCCGCCAAAAGTCCGCGAACGTTTCGGGTAGCGGCCCTTGCGTCGCAATGTAAGCTTTCTCCTTGAAGTAGCCGTTGATGAAGTTAGCGTTGATGTAGTCGCTTCCTGGCTCCTCCTCCTCATCGTAGACCGAATCCAATCCAAGGGCGCGCGGCCCACCAGTTGCGGAACGTGTCACGGTCTTCAAGATGACCCTACTGTGATCGTACGCAACAACGTTCGCATAGCGATTCTTGGGCTTATTCACCTCCAAATTGGAGTTGTCCCAAGTGAAATGCTGATCCGTATCAATACTCTCGAACTCCTTTATAAAGCCTTCATTTCCGTTCAGCTTCAGACGATCCACATGACTTCTAAAGTCACTCAACGGAATCGGCTGATTGATTTGCTGCCCGAAACCGCCATTCATAGCCATGCTATGATGTTGCGGCAATGTATGATGACCGTAGATGTTGTCAGTGAACATTGCCCCATCATGCAGGTTATTCTGCGACATGCTGATTGGCTGATGACTGTTCGGTGCGTACATGTCGAATAAAGCCGTGTCGTTTTGATGGTAGCTGGCGTTGCGCGGAGTTGTGGAGTAGGGATTGTTGAGGGTGTTCATGGAGGTTAGATGGCCATTGGCGTGTCCGTTGAGGTCGGCGCCGCCATTGGCATGGCCGTTTAGAAGCTTGGAGGTCTCGTTAAGGCGGGCGGATGGATTGTAAAGACCGTTTCCTGAAACGACATTGTTTTGAGGTCAAAAAAGTTTTAAAATTGGATTTTGTAAGCTTCAAAGGAAAATATAGTGTATGACCTCTTTATAATAAACTTCTGTGCAACGAAGACTGTTTATAGCAAACATTTTTCAGCTCTAGAACTCACCATTCCCGTTGATTTGCGCAAAATCGGAACCAAGTGCAATTTTGGTGATGCTGCCATGCCTGTTGGTCAAAGTGCCATTTCCCAGGCTAAAATTTCGCGGCCGGCGACCCCTTCTTCGAACACTTCAAATACCCGCCACCAACATTCCAATAATCAACACAATAAAGACGATTGCAATGGCGGGGCCCAGGAAAAAGATATTCGATGTCCGACTGGCGATCCGCGAAATCATCGCGGGCTTGGAACTGAAGGGTTCGGAGATCATGGAGTCGGTGAACAATTTGCTGGCCGGCTCTTGCATCGGCGCGCGGTATTCGAAGGGTCGCTCGTAGCGGGAGTTGCTTTGATCGACCGCAACACGCGCGGGACATGACTCTGTATTGAGCGTCGGTCGGTCCAAGGGGCATATTCCAAAATCCACCGTATTCCTGGAAAAGGGCGCATATTAGAGTGGGTGTAGATGCCTTAAAGGGATTTAAACGTTCTGCAAGTGTCATAAACTATGTATTTTGGTTTCCTACTTATGAACCGACTACGATTTCCCCCCGCATACCTTTCCATCGCCAATGGTGAATGTTTTACTATCCCTCATCATGTTCTCCACTTGAATTGAGCTCAACTGCGCTGTTACGTAAAACTTCTTGCAAGCTTCGTGCAGACAGACTTGCAATCGGCTCTCGTGGCTTCCTATCGTGCCTTCGATGCCTTCTTTTTAGCGGTCCGTTTAACTCTCTTGGACTTTCGTGGATATTCCTCTTCTCCGTCGTCCCATCCAAGCATTGGCAGCTTCCTTTTCCTCGATTTCTCACCTTCTTCTTCTAGAATCTCATCAATATCAAAGTCGGAATCAACGCCGGAGTCTTCTGAAGGCAGCAAGACTGCAATTCTTCGTCGAATCGAAGGACTTCGGAGTCTCCGGTAAGCTCAGTGCCCCAAGCCGAATTTTCGTTCAGGTCCAAGCTTCGCAATTCCGTTTTTTCGCAGACTTTGCTGAGATTTTTTGGCTCGAGATTCTGATGCATCTATTGGTCGCTTGAATCAAATGTTGTGGATCCACATTCAGCACGTCTTCTTTGCTATAGTTTCGGGGATAATCACTATCCATAGTGGGGCTTTGGTGCGCCGTTTCTTCGTTTGCTGGGGGAATCCTCAACTCCGCCGTTCCACACTGCTTTGACTCGATGAAAGTTGGCGTATCAACGAGTGGAGGGCCAGTGGGATCAGCTCCGCACGGTCAGCTCTCTCGGCAGAAAAACGTTGCGTCGTCCAGAGAGTAGACACCCACCTTGAAGGTG
>CM046359.1:219179-359265 GCA_025436335.1 Bursaphelenchus mucronatus
TGTCTATAGCGAACAATTCCAAAGTCCCTAAAAGTCGATCTTAGGCCTAAATAAACCGCCATACAACGAGGCCTCCTCATAACAAATATTTGTTGTCCTCGGCGATTTGTTGCACCAAGATTTTACCGTCTATCCACAAATTTTAAGTTTAAACGATGATTTTTGCACAAACCAGAAACGCAATCGTCTTAACGCCACGGAAATGAGAGCAATAAAGATTCAACAATCAGGTCACAAACAATATTCGGTTGATGGAAGGCTAAAGTTCCGATAAAAGTATTATAAATGATCAAAACAATACAACCCTGACACGATAATGTCGCAAAAGCGCATCCTCAATGCGAAAAATTTCATCACTTTTGGTTGAGCATCATTTGGTACTAGTATGTATTTTCATAAAGTTCGTAGGCTTTTGATCGCTAGGCAAAAAAATGCATTTTGCCCAGTGCACTTCACCTCTTTTGCGCAAGTTTTTGCATCGAGCTTCTATTGCGTAAGATTTTTCAACGTGCATTCCACAGTGCCGACCGCTTTTCAAGTTTGCGCTGTGCAAAACACAGCAAAATGCACGGTGCGTGAGCGGGAAAAACGGGGCAAAAAGAAAAATGCACATTGCGCTGGCCATTAAATGCGAAAAAGTGTTGGCACTTTGAGGAAACAGTGGTACACATTTATGTACTATAAATAAAATTTTTTTCATTTTTTTAATTTTAATACTACAACTGTTCTTTGTGCTAGTAAGCTCAAGCTGCGGGGCCGGCCCGTTTAAAATTGCTTTGGCCCGATGGTTAATCTTCGGACTATTCAAATCCGCAAAATTTTTGCTGCAAAATTTTAACTCTGTGTAGAATTCCTACAAACCTGCGAAGGTCAAGTAAATCTTCAAAAACCATTTTGTTGCACTTTGTAACCCAAAACCAATTCCAACCTTCATTCCGATCCGTCTTCTTTCACCTGCCCCGACAAGCTAATGTGCTCCATTTTTCAGATGTATCAAGACATTGGGCAGAACCTGGCGACCGCATGTTATCGTAAGTGGCATGATTAATCGTCGCAATAACCGAGACAAATTTTCAGACCAATTGCGCGACACCAACCTAACCAATCAATTGCGGCAGGAGCGCTTCGACCTGGCGATTGGCGAGCACTTTGACACCTGTACGTACGCGTTTTTTGAGGTGTTGGGCATCAAAAAGTACATCTCCGCGTACGCGGCGCCAATGTTCCCGCAAGCACTGGAATTGCTGGGCCATGGAATGACCACTGCCTACATTCCCGCTCTCAACAACAACGACATGTCTTACATTGAGAGGGCCAAGGCGTTTTTGCTGAGACCCATTGGATATTATTATTACAATCGAATCTTCGAACAGCCCGTGAAAGAGGCAGTAAGAGCAGCGTTGGAAGGAGCTTCGATTTTAATGTAAGCAAGAGTACCTGAATTTATGGGGCCCGCTGCATTTTTTCACGTCCAAAAATAAGATCAGTCAAACCTCCCTACAACAAATCGCATAGATGAAAAAAAATTCAGCGAGTTAGTACATACAATGGGGATGGCTGACTAGGCGAAGAACGGTTTAAAGGGCCAGAAGAGCTACTTCTGAATTGCGCTTTCTACGGCGTGTGAAACGAAATGTCAAAGAAGTTTTTTAAGGCCTGCAGCGAAAACAAAGGAGTTACAAACAGTAAAATAACTATTAGTAATCATGTAGACTGCAATCATTACTTTTTTCGTTGCTATCGGTACAGTAGACAAAGAAAATGTTTGGACAATTTGTTTCAAAAAGAGCGATTCAAAAGTAGGGGTACTGCCCCTTAAGCTAGTGCCCTTGCACATGGGTCCCATTCAAAATGTAACCGTGAAAATCGACTTATTTTCCCAATTTTCAGGCCGCATTTGTCCAAAGCTCCTACGCCTTTGTCAATGGCGACGAACACCTCGAATATCAGCAGCCAACCTCTCAGAAAGTCATCTACGTTGGCGGAATAACCCAGCAAAATACCGGCAAAGTCCCTGAACGCTTTCAAAATATTTTGCAATCAGCTCGCCGTGGAGTAATCTTGGTCTCGTTTGGCACTGTCGCCACTGGCGATGTAATGCCAAACATGACAAAGGAAATTTTGGCCGAAACTTTTGCGCAATTCCCGATATCACGTTCTTGTTCAAACATAACGACCAGTACGATCCTCTGTTCCGCTATATGGACAATGTTGTTGTGGAGAAGTGGGTCCCGCAGAAGGAGATTTTGGGTGCGTTGGGCGTCAGATTCAATTCATTTTTCGCATTGAAATGACTTAGAAACTTGGAAGCATTTTTCAAGGCCCTATGTAATTACCGGCTCTTCTTTTCAGCGCATCCAAAGACAATCGGATTCGTCACACACGGCGGATTGAATTCGGTTTCCGAGACCGCGTTTCACGGAGTTCCATCGGTTTGCATCCCACTCTTCGGCGACCAGGAGCGCAATTGTATGGATGGGCGAGATGCGCGCGATTACCCACAGTTAGACGACAGAAGCTCGATAGACAACCTGATTTCAGCTGTTTCGAAGGATTTTGGGCGACCAACAAATTCGAGTCAACGCCCAAGCGATGAAGGAGATGATGCAAAACAACCGACGTCGGGCGCGAGATCGCGTCGTTAAGTTACAGACATGCGATTCGCTTTGATATCGCGAAATCCATGATTTGCGGGCACGAGAGCTGAATACGCTACAATATTATGGGCTTGACGTGTATTTTCCATAGTTGCTGTTGTTTCTTCAATATTATTAGTTGCTTATAAGTTGGCTAAAGCTATTTTGGTGTGGTTTTCAAGTTTAAAATTGAGTAGCCACGTTTTTGATATCATTGTTGACAATTTGTGGTTTTACTTAAGTATTTTTGATACTTTCATTGATTTGAACATCTTTTTTTAATATTTTTTATATATACTTCTTCTTTATGGTCAGCTCATTTCATCCAGGTCTTCGTCCACATGTTGTGGTCTGCTTTTCACATTTGTGTTGCTCTTTTTAGTGCACTCCCCTACCTCTATATGTACAATTAGTCGTATGTTGCAATATGTATAACCGGTCCAACGTATGCAAATTTATGCTTAAACGGTGAATAAATATCCAAGCACGTGAATTATTTTTGAAGGTAACCCTTAACACTGCACGATTTTTGACTCTTCCGTTTCACGTGCTCTCTCAAAAAACAGGATCGGTGCCCGGCTGCGGATGTCAAGCCCGAGCTAAAACCGTTGCAAAGCGCAAACCAGGATTTTTTGTCATAGAAAAATCTAAACTATATTTCTGCCCAAGTTCATCAAAATCTGACCAAAAACCCTTTTTACTGATCGCCCTCTGCGTTTTGCGTGCTCTTTCGGCCACAAAGATCGTTGAATATCTCGGCGGCATCTGTAAAGCGAGAGCGAGAAGGCAGTTGGTGTGGCACAAGCTCAACGTGTGGGCAAAATTTACAGACGATCTGATGTGAGTTTCCACATATTTATGTCCATGTTTATTCAAGTTCAAAGTTGTAAAATACAAATAAAAAAATACATAAAGTTATGTGGCAATTTACAAATGGAATTCCTGTTTACAGACCCGTAAAAATCGAATTAAAAAAGAGGTTTTATACCCTCCAAAGATCGATAACATAATATGATAAGAATAAAGATTGCTAGCACAGAATTTGAGGAATTTAAAAGTCAATTCCGACAGAATTAGATACTAATTATCCCGTATTTTCAACCCGTTCAAACAAAAAAGTAGGATTTCAATAGTTTTTGCTGACTATAACTGTGACATGTAGTCCAACGCGGCCATGTAGATGAACTCCAGCTCGCGCCGACTTTCCACCATGTTCGGGCGTTGCGCGCGCAACATTTTTACTGTGGTAAAAACGTCCACAACGTTCTCGGCGGCGATCCTCTCAATGATGATGGACATGGCAATGAAGACGCCGGTGCGAGCGGCGCCATTGGTACAATGGACCAAGATCGGGCCGGAATAGCCGAATTGTTGCTGGGTTTGGCTGACCTGAAAAGAAAGAGGATAAGTGTAATAAAGTCATCAACAAGAATTTTAATGAATTTTGAGCAATCCTCCTGACACTCAGGGTTTTTTGTTGTAGGACCCAAATATGCAAAATATGAGCCTTCGATTTGGATGAAACTTCTATTATAGAAATTGGCCTTCCCAGAAAGCTTCAACCAATATTTTTAGTTGAACTTCGTTTTTTTTTTTTTCAAAACCCTTACCAATTGAATGTACTGATTGAAGCTGCTTTCTGTCTCCGGCAAATCCCTATCCGGCCATCTTAGGTATTGAATATGTCGGATTGTCCTCGTTTCTTTTGTCTAAAATTGTCAATTATCTTACACATGACTTTCCCAACTCACCACATCATCAGTAACCTCAAATTCCCTCAGAGCGTAGGCCTCATATTCGACAAACTTTTTGCTCTCCACCAGATATTGATCATAACGCAGCATGTGGAAGGTTTGCGGCCAGTACTCGGCATACTTGTCATGTTCCTGTTGAGGTACGGTGTCGGGGATTCCATTCAAATAAACGACGATTCCCACGTCACATTCCCAGATCATCCGCCAGAAGTCGATGACAGTGTCGCGCATTGGCGCCTGTGCCGCAATAAATTGCCCGCGCTTTCGGTAACTGTCGATCCACGAGGCGTTTATGTAATCGGACCCTTCAACGTCGCGGATCCGCGAAAGTTGGACCCGATTCGAATCGTAGGGGAGCTGGTTTGGCGAACGGTTTTTGGCCAAGTTGAAAGGCATTGAGGCCGCATGGAAAGAGGCGTTGGGCGGTTGGAGGGCCATCAAACTCTCGAACTCACGGTCAAGACTGCTGTTCTGGCCTGAAAACGAGATTTAGATAATTACAAGGAGTTTTAGCCAGTTGAATGACTTCGAATCGGCATTTTTCAAAGTAGGAAGGCTAGATTGTCATGCGATTTGGCCTATATATTGTTACTGGGTCCCTTATCAACTAATACTAGAAACTTGGTGCCATAATTTTGTGCGGAGACAAAATACATTTTAGCCCAAGAAATCAACTTTCAATAGTTTTTTCGATCAATAAATCTCGACATTTCATAACAGTCACATTCACAACCTCTGTCATGTGCCTTTTAGGATTCTACGCATAAATTTCTCTAGCCTCGGAATCTAAGCATTATTCGTTTTTTAATACAATATCAAACTGCTCACCTAAAATATGCGTATTGATGTGCTGTTGGAATTTAGAAGCCGGAATTTCCGTCGATCCACTCGTAATCGCATCCAGAACTGCATCGTGAATGAAGACATATTGCTCATCAGTCTGCACCATGTACATTCTTTGCGCTCGCAGCTCCTTGACACAGCCGTAGATATCCACCGAGTTCTCGGCATGAATTCTCTCGGTCATACAATCGACAACAATGTAGGCGCCAGTTCTTCCCACCCCGCGCTGCAATGCGTGATGATCGGTCCGGCGTTGTGCGGGTTCAGGGTTCGAACGCGTTTGAGGAACATTAGGAAAGGTGTGGGATGATCGGGTACCCCGTGATCTGGCCACGACGTGAACTGGGCGTGTTTGATCTCTCGGATTTGTTTTTCCGCCAAATGCTCCAATCGCATTGTTCGGATCGTATAATGGGCTAGCTCGTTGGTATCAACAAGAGTCACTCTTATATGGCCGTATGTCGCGGAGCTCTTGCTCGGCCAATACTGGGAGCATTTCACGCGCGACCTCTCCTCCAGCTTTGTTAGCATTACAATCACTGCACTCTCTTGTTCCCAAACCATCCGCCAAAAGTCCGCGAACGTTTCGGGTAGCGGCCCTTGCGTCGCAATGTAAGCTTTCTCCTTGAAGTAGCCGTTGATGAAGTTAGCGTTGATGTAGTCGCTTCCTGGCTCCTCCTCCTCATCGTAGACCGAATCCAATCCAAGGGCGCGCGGCCCACCAGTTGCGGAACGTGTCACGGTCTTCAAGATGACCCTACTGTGATCGTACGCAACAACGTTCGCATAGCGATTCTTGGGCTTATTCACCTCCAAATTGGAGTTGTCCCAAGTGAAATGCTGATCCGTATCAATACTCTCGAACTCCTTTATAAAGCCTTCATTTCCGTTCAGCTTCAGACGATCCACATGACTTCTAAAGTCACTCAACGGAATCGGCTGATTGATTTGCTGCCCGAAACCGCCATTCATAGCCATGCTATGATGTTGCGGCAATGTATGATGACCGTAGATGTTGTCAGTGAACATTGCCCCATCATGCAGGTTATTCTGCGACATGCTGATTGGCTGATGACTGTTCGGTGCGTACATGTCGAATAAAGCCGTGTCGTTTTGATGGTAGCTGGCGTTGCGCGGAGTTGTGGAGTAGGGATTGTTGAGGGTGTTCATGGAGGTTAGATGGCCATTGGCGTGTCCGTTGAGGTCGGCGCCGCCATTGGCATGGCCGTTTAGAAGCTTGGAGGTCTCGTTAAGGCGGGCGGATGGATTGTAAAGACCGTTTCCTGAAACGACATTGTTTTGAGGTCAAAAAAGTTTTAAAATTGGATTTTGTAAGCTTCAAAGGAAAATATAGTGTATGACCTCTTTATAATAAACTTCTGTGCAACGAAGACTGTTTATAGCAAACATTTTTCAGCTCTAGAACTCACCATTCCCGTTGATTTGCGCAAAATCGGAACCAAGTGCAATTTTGGTGATGCTGCCATGCCTGTTGGTCAAAGTGCCATTTCCCAGGCTAAAATTTCGCGCCGGCGACCCCTTCTTCGAACACTTCAAATACCACGCCACCAACATTCCAATAATCAACACAATAAAGACGATTGCAATGGCGGGGCCCAGGAAAAAGATATTCGATGTCCGACTGGCGATCCGCGAAATCATCGCGGGCTTGGAACTGAAGGGTTCGGAGATCATGGAGTCGGTGAACAATTTGCTGGCCGGCTCTTGCATCGGCGCGCGGTATTCGAAGGGTCGCTCGTAGCGGGAGTTGCTTTGATCGACCGCAAACGCGCGGGACATGACTCTGTATTGAGCGTCGGTGCCAAGGGGCATATTCCAAAATCCACCGTATTCCTGGAAAAGGGCGCATATTAGAGTGGGTGTAGATGCCTTAAAGGGATTTAAACGTTCTGCAAGTGTCATAAACTATGTATTTTGGTTTCCTACTTATGAACCGACTACGATTTCCCCCCGCATACCTTTCCATCGCCAATGGTGAATGTTTTACTATCCCTCATCATGTTCTCCACTTGAATTGAGCTCAACTGCGCTGTTACGTAAACTCCTTGCAAGCTTCGTGCAGACAGACTTGCAATCGGCTCTCGTGGCTTCCTATCGTGCCTTCGATGCCTTCTTTTAGCGGTCCGTTTAACTCTCTTGGACTTTCGTGGATATTCCTCTTCTCCGTCGTCCCATCCAAGCATTGGCAGCTTCCTTTTCCTCGATTTCTCACCTTCTTCTTCTAGAATCTCATCAATATCAAAGTCGGAATCAACGCCGGAGTCTTCTGAAGGCAGCAAGACTGCCAATTCTTCGTCGAATCGAAGGACTTCGGAGTCTCCGGTAAGCTCAGTGCCCCAAGCCGAATTTTCGTTCAGGTCCAAGCTTCGCAAATTCCGTTTTTTCGCAGACTTTGCTGAGATTTTTGGCTCGAGATTCTGATGCCATCTATTGGTCGCTTGAATCAAATGTTGTGGATCCACATTCAGCACGTCTTCTTTGCTATAGTTTCCGGGGATAATCACTATCCAATAGTGGCTTATTGGGCCGTGTTCTTCGGTTGCTGGGGGAATCCTCAACTCCGCCGTTCCCAACTGCTTTGACTCGATGAAAGTTGGCGTATCAACGAGTGGAGGGCCAGTGGGATCAGTCCGCACGGTCAGCTCTCTCGGCCAGAAAACCTTGCCGTCGTCCAGAGAGTAGACACCCACCTTGAAGGTGTAGTTCATATAAGGCCGGAGATTGGACCATAAAAAGTTGCGTTCGGTCCCAGAGATCCGTCGCTCAAAGCCAGGGGCGGTCAGAGTCTCCTCCTTCAAGAATTGAGTGCGATAAGTCTTGGTGCCGGATTGTTTGATGTAGAAGCCGAGGTTAGTGTTGTGAGTCAACGTTGAGTCAAAATCCCAATGAAGCGCGACTGATTGAGAGGTTTTATATTGAACATGGAGATTCTGGACCACTCGGGTGGGGAAGATTTTTTCGATGGTCGTCGGTGGATCCGAACAAGGGCCGAGCCGCTGAAAAAGAGATTTCTGAGGAAAAAATGGATAAAAACATGGAAAAACATGAAAATGGAAAAAAATTGATGGGCAACTTTTAGCGATTAATGTAAGACGTTGTTATATTGGCTACATCTTCTTGAATTTTCAAAATCGACCATTTTGTGAAAAAATTACCTATTTCGGATAAAAAAAGCTTTTTTGACAAAAATTTTTGAAAAAACCTCAAAAACCTTTTAAAAAGTTTTCGACCAATAATAAATAAGCCCTAAGGAAATATTCTCAGACCTCGGTATTTTCGCCATACATTTCTGAATTCTCAAAATCGACCGTTTTTCCTCGAACTTACGCTATTTTTAATCGCCAACACACAGAATGCATAAGGCTTGTGAGCCGTTAATCTGCCGACCTCCAAGTGCCGAGCCTTTGGATCCATGACACTCTGAGGCTTCCATAAGTCCATATTCTGCGACGAATGCTCTTCTCTTCCCGGCTCATGTATGTATTTTACGACGAATCCATCGGCAAGCCCGCCATTGGCACCTTCATCGAAATCCCACTGAACAACGACCGAATCGTTGGTCAAGGCTTGAACTGTGACATTTGCAGGAGGCCCAACAAGAGCTGAAAATGCAGAAATGAAATGCTGAACTCAAATAAGAAACATATCACACTAATTTTTAGGAGACATGGCTAAAATTGGCAAATTTCCATAATTTTTCAACTTTTTTTCAGCTTTGGAGACTTTGTCATATATATTTTCGTATATACCGTTACCCTGACGGAGCAGCGACTGCATCACAGCGGTCAACACACTTTGACGCTCTTTATGAGCCGTCAACCGATCGTTTACACCAGTCTTCCATAGAGGAGGCTGGTATTTTGGCCTCCAAGTTGCCATTTTTAAGGAATTTACAGCTTTTCACGTCCACATCTGCATTTAAGACTTTAGGTTACAGAGCACGGAGCTATCAGTAAGTTAGAAAACGTTTTAAAGGGTATTCAGCGCCTTTGGCGTTGTTTTAGACCACTTTGACATCTGATGTCAAGTATAACATAAATTGACCGTAATTATAAAAGGTTTTAAAAAAATGGGTGCTGGTGATGAAATACGATGGACTAAGCTCTTTGCGATTAAAGATTGCACTAGCTCATGTCGTCAAAAAACCACCCAAACGCACCATTTACCTTACACTAGTCATCAGATGTCAAGTCCAATAAAATCCCCGCAAAACCCTCAGAACCCATAAACTTTTCCGCTTCCAAAAACGTCGTCAATGTGCCGGCGGAGGTCCTCGCAAAATCTGAAGCATTCATCTGGACCGACATAACCCATTCAAACCTATTTTTTGCGGGAACAATTATCCCCGGACCCGCTTTTATATTCATGGCCCCGAAGCGCATAATATTCGCCGCAGTTCTTATCGGGTATTTCCTTTTTGTATATGCTCGGAGGCGGTAAATTGGGGGACGTTGAGGCGCTGTGGAAATGCGTGCAATGTTCAGATTGAACAAAAATTTTGCAATTTCAAAAATTCCAGACGTTTTGTCCCAAAAAAGCCAAAAAATTGTTAAAAAATTCTAAATTCCGCTGAAACCTCGGCATTTCCGGGCGAACCCTACCGCAAGGTGTCATCTACAATATGTCCATTGCAATTCTACACCACAAAAAGGGTATTTTTGTCCAAAATTAGTCGAGAATTGGGAAAAAATGCGCCGGAAGGTTGGTCTCCAAAAAACACCGGAAAATATAATATTGCGGGCCCGCAAAAATGCATGCGAAAAAGCTGTAAATTGGTGGTCGTGAAGGGAAAAGATTAGACGGCTTTTGTGTTTTCAAGCTCATAAAAGATTAATGACAAAAAATCATCTTCCACATTAGGTCAAGAGGGGAGTTTTGGGACAAAGGTGGAGGCGGTATGGCAAAAAATATAACAAGATTATGGTTTCTTTTGTAGCCAGCGGCCTGCAAACGCTGTTTACGCACCATTTTTGTCTTATGCCCTGGATTTTTTTGAGAAAAGCAATTTTTGCAATCGTGGATGTTTTAGATTTTGATGGGTAAGATAACATTGTTTAAATTGTGAACTTTTGCAAACTAAATTGAATAGTTATTTTGTTTAAGGATAGTACGCCTACTTAGCTCCCAAACGTTACCATTCATATAACGATTTCGATGCTCATAGTTACGTTGCCAGTAATTTTCGTTCCACTCCACCATGACGTGATATTATCCTTCAAAATGGATATTTAATACTTTTAGAATAATATTTTTTCGCGCAAATAAACGCCAAAAGAAGGCAGGGTTTTTTTTACCAGGCAATAGTAGAAGATTTGAAAAAAAAACAGACGTTAACTTCATAAATCAAGAAAAAGTAACCCCCAACAATGAACTCCGAACTCCGCTCAAAAAACGAACAAAAGCAAAAGTCGCCGCAGGCTAATGTCGAAGGCACAGTGTCACAAAGCCAGCGGAAAGGGCTTGGAATAAATTCCCGAATTCCGTGTTTCGGCAAAGCCCTTTTGAATGCAGGAAAACGCCGTAAAAACGGGTTGCGCGCTCGTTTCGGTGCATCGCAAATTGTGGAGGTAAAATATGGTGGAAATCGCTGTTTTTTCAGCGGAAGACATTTATTATTTTCACAAGCCTGTTCCACGGCGGCCTTTCATGACCTTTTTTGGGAGATTTAGTGAATTTTTAAGTGGTTTAGAGACCAAAAATTCTGAAAATCGGGATAAAAATTTTGTCTGATTGTAAAATACGAAAATACACCAAACGTCCATAGTTCTCACAAAAGCTTTGTAAAAATTCAAAAGCTCAAAAAAATTCAATGTATTTTAATCCAAACCGACCGCAAACAAGACATTACCCAAGATTAGGCCCACTTAAAGTATCTTTGTCCGCGCGCCTATGCAAATAAAATTCTAATTTTTCGTCGCGTGCACTCGCTTCTTCAATCTGCTCCGCTTTTTTTGCGCGCCAGGTAATCCGATTCCCTGCGGGCATCATTCGAATTCGACGGGCTCTGAGTCCTGGCATTTGGAAATTTGCAAAAATTCAAACAATCGCGTTGAGAGTTGCCGTAAAAAGAAGGCCTAACTGTAGAGAGGTTTATCATTGAATATCCTCAAAATTACAGAGCGACAGCATTAAATAACCCGCGTAAAGCAACATTTGTTTTCACGGCTTGTGGGCGGCCAATAATCCGCGAAAATTTCCCACGCCAAAAAAGCGAATTAAACGATTTTTGGAGCCGAATGTCCCAAGGCACTTCCATTTTAAGCCCTCGGCGGGTTGCCAAGCAAGAGCTTAACAAGTAATTGGACGAATGTATCCGATATCTAGCCTATAATTGGCTATATATTGGGCATATCAGATGACTCGGAAAAAATCTGTTTTTTTAGCAATTAAATTCAAAAAATCTCGTTTTGGAGGAGAAACAGCGACTGTAGAATAAGTCTTTGGCTTTATAGAGTTGCTTTGATTATTCAGCAGTAACAAGGCATCTCATAAGCATATTTATAGAGCAATTACGAGAAGAAATTTTGAAGAAAATAAAATTATGAGAGCTTTGGACTGGAATAACTGAATTTACAATTTTCGGAGGAAAGAAGTAAAGAAAAATTGTAGTCTTGACACGATTATGAACATCGGAGAGCAGAAATTAATATAGACGTGACTATTTTACACTGCGACAAAAACTGTCCAATATACGGCAATTGGTTTTAAATTGCAAATTCTCGGTTGTTTAAAGGTAAAAATGCACCGTAAAAACAGCGAATCGCTAAGCCAAACTCTCAAAAACCAATTTGAAATCCTCCCGACGTCCTTCTTACGCAATTCAGACCAAGGTTATCGGAGGAAAATTTGAATAGCGACACTTGTTCTCCCCCGAAATTAGAAAAGACAATAAGAAAACTCTTGAAAACGAGTATCAGAATTCAAAAAGACGGGCGAATTCAATAAAAATTGAAGTGAAAAGAAAGGTGAAATTCGGAAATTTATAATTTTAAAAATTATGCAAATTTTTTAAAATTTAAATTTGCATAAATTTGCATCAGTTTTTTTAAATTGTCCCAAATAAATTTTCGAGTCATTTCTGAGGCAACAAAAAATTTGCATAATTCAAAAAAACTTGGTAATTTGAAATCTTTTTTAAGTGCATGTACACTTTTAAAAAAACTAAAAAAGCCCAAATTTGTGGTATAGACCATGTTTTTGTCCATCCGACATGATTACACGTCCATTCAAGACGCCGAGTTATGTGACATTAAGATGGAAAATTAGGAAAAGAGGGAGAAGGCCAAGCATGAATCCCGAGAAAAAGGACAAAAACGGATAGAATAAGAGCCGCTGTGAGGGCTGGGTTCGAAAGTTTCTCAATTTCGGAGTAATAACAGCTATTTCGGGGGACTTTTTGAATTCTGCACTGTGCAAAAAGTTTGGAAATTTTTGCACAGTGCGGAAAATTGGAAAAATTTTGCACCGTGCGAAAAGTTTAGAAATTTTGCACTGTGCGTAGAAAAAACATTTTTGCACTGTGCAGAGTTAAGTTTTTTTCCGCACTGTGCAGAAAAAAAAATTATTTCTGCACTGTGCAATAAAAAAATCTTTTCAAGCTCAAACATTATGGAATCCATAAATTTTAGCTCTGAAAAAAAGATTTTCGGCCTCAGTTTAGCAGTACAAATATAAAAAAAACACTATAATCCTTCAAAAAATTTCGAATTCCCCAACTTTCCCACCAAAAGAAGCCAACATCACAACGAACTCTCCAAAACAAACATCTTAAAGTTATTAAATTCCCTCCGTATTCGGCTAAAAATATCGACAAACTTTTTCGACATGCTCGCTTTTTTCCCAGGCCCACCCACAAACACCGCGACAACAATGGAGACACAAGTCCAACTTTAATTTCCGCCAAAAAATTTAAAATGTCGCCATAATGTAAAAAATGTAGTTTGTCGCAGGTCATAGAAGTGTTTTGCACTAAAATCTGCAATAAATTTTTTTGGCCAAAAAGCTCTAAAAATAATTTTTAGACAAAAATACAATGAAAATTTTTGTCGCAAAATGTAGTGTAAGCTTCCACAAAAATCTGCGATAAAAAAATTTTTACCTGAAGAGCTCTGAAAACGATTTTTAGACCTAATCCGACAAAAAAAGTTTTTGTCGCAAAATGTAGTGCAAACCTCAACTACAACCCGCGACAGCCCAAAGATTCCGTCAGTCTATCGAAAAAATAATGAAGGCAATGTCGCTGTGGGTTGCTGAAAAGTATTTGTGCAACATAGTTCATTTTCGATGCGACAGGGTGTGCATTACTTTTCCAACAGACTGATATCACACTTCCTTGTCTCTTGCAAAAAACAAAAACATCTCCATGACATCTCTAATAAGCATAGTCAAAACACATTTCGCAAAAATTTTTTCAAGTATTTCAAAGCTCCCAAATTTTCATTACCTGAAAAGTGCAGCCAGCCAAATATCCTGAGGGCATTTAAACGTGAAGAAGTTTTTAATGACTGCCTTTCGGAGGCGAAGAGCGAGATAAAAAGGGCATGGAAAATTTTTTTAACGACAGATTTAGGAAATTATGCAAATATCATGAGGTCCAACGGGAATTTAAAAGGCAAAAAATAAAGAAAAAAAACGAAGGATAAGGTATAAAAGGAAGACTTAACTGGTTTTTCGAGTAGTGACTAGGACTGTAAATGAAAGAAGACCTAATTTCGCAGTGAAATTAAAGGATTAGCGATAGTTTTGACAAAAAACGGGGGTTTTGACGTGTAATACGGCCGGAAATGTCTGAGGCTGTTTTCTATTACTACAGCAGGAAGTTACAAACAGAAAACTCTTCGTAAAAAGGTATTTCCAAAAGTTTATAGCCCGAAATTTTGCTTCAAAAATTTTTTAATCCAAAAAATTCCCAAAAAATAGCGTTTTTTGCCAAAAAAATGTCGAAATTTCGAGAAAATACGTCATAATTTTAGTTAATAAGCTCACAACTCGCTGTTCAGGTACATGTACTACAATTCAGCAGCGAATAATCTTTCCTGGTCAAGTACAAGCCGGCCGTTTAAACGACTTTCCCCCCTCCCCCCGCACGAACAACAAAAAGGCGGCGGCCGAAAAGAGAACACAAAAGAAGATAAAGTCAACGCCAAAAAAAGGTCGTGCAAAATTGCTCTCGGCCCTCGAGAGAACATGCGGATGGCCGCAGGGGCCGGCGGAATTCTGTTCATTGCGCGCCATGAGCACAGGGAAACTTGTTATTGAGATTTGAGATTAGTGATTATGTGAGAATTGGGTGGGAAAATAAATTTTAAGGGATTTTGAAACAAAATGCGGCGGCATTAATCCGTTTCCAATGACGTCTTGCTATTTGTGAACATGCCCTAAGGGTGGGGTATGCAAATTGGCTAAATTTATGCGCATTGGAAAGGAAGGAACGGATTTGTAGGGCGAGAATTGAGAAAAAGTTTGAATGACTATAATTGCCGGGAAAATTGAAGCCGACAAATTTCATTGCCATTAATTTGAAGCCAATGGCATGTTAATGCGACCCCAGACTCGCAATTTTTTATTTACCCTTAGGCAATGTATGGACAATTCTTTAAGGTCTACCAAAGTTGGGTAACATTCTAAAAATCGCAAAGAAATTAACATCTCAGTTGAATAGCAATTGGATAATTACTATACAAATCCTTCAAGGCAAAAAGTAGCACATAATAAACGTAATAAAGCCACACTCTTCCCAGTCCGCCAAAAATAACAGTGCGTTTTTGCGGGTTTAAAATCCGAAAATGGCCGCGTTTTCCGCTTGTGTTTTTATTGCCTTGTAGAACACGCGATTTATTGTCTAGGACCACATAAAGCAAGCAAAAATATTACTAACCCCGAACAAGAGCCAAAATATTTGTCTGATTTATGACGATATTTCCAATGATTTTCCGAAAATAGGCGTTTTCAGGAGGTTATGCGTAATTTTGATGAGATTTAGTGATAAATCATGGTAAAAAGGGCATTGTTTCCGGTGAATAAAGCTTTACTAGGTCTCTATGCGTGTTCATATGACCAAATGGACTCTTTGTTCTTGGGCAAAAGCAGCCAAAATGGGAAAAATCCAATTTTTTCGGTCAAATGTCTAGTGTAATATCCCAAACTGCGGTTGTAAACAAATTTTGTTATTGCAAAATATTAGAAAACAGTAAAATACAACCGACATGCTGCATGGAGAAATTTTTTAATAAACTCAATTGGATTTTCCCCTGCGGCGGCAATAACAAGATTTCGAAGACAATGGCTGCGATTGCCTTCATTCCGATGTCAAAACAATTTTTTTTTAATAAAAATCAAAAAAGATATTCAAAATCGGATTTTTTTTTTATTTCCCATCCACTGTCAAAATTTTGATGACCAAATTAGGAGAAAATCCCCAAAAAATGGCTTAAAATTTTAATTTGCCATTTAATTTGCATAGCCCATCGAGAAACGTTTCCCACGACGTGTGCGTGCAAATAAATGACCAGAGGCGTTTGACGCGCTGGTGGCTTTCTTCAAAAGCCAATTCGCACGGTCGATTTGAAGCCGAATTTCCATTGGAAGTTCTGGAAGACGCGAGCAGGAAGAAGAGGAGAAAAACATGGCTAATTCCGGTTATGGAAGTGAAAGAGGGACCTGGGAAAAATATGCCGGAAAGAGATTTGAATGAAGAGGTTATAAAATGGATTTCTGAGAGCCGACTTACGGATTTTGCGGTTTTGTGGGCGAAAAATAAGGAAAATGTAAAAATTTTGATGAAAAATCAAAATTTTCGCAGTTTGCGACAATTTTTTTGAAAGAATCATAAACAACCACATAGTAATTTCCGTCCGTGGCTAACCATACCACTCTGACGCATTAAAGTTTTCTTTTTCACATAAGAAATCGCAAAATTCGCTGATAAGACCCCTCCCGTTTCCCATCGAATTTTCTCATAATTTTTATGGCCCCACGGCGGCTCGTTTCGAGGGACTTGTAAATCTGTGGGCGCGATAAAATTTCCCAAAGGGCTTTATGCAAATTGCGCCCCTCTTTGGGCCACCCAAATTCTTGCGCGGCCACGTCGTTTTTTGGGCCACAAATTCCAATGGAAATGGACAAGGCATGTCATGGTGAAGATAAATATTGATGGCATTGCGATAACAGCGGATAAAAAATGCTCGAAAATTTGCATATTGCAAAAATGAGCATTGCCATTTAGCCCAATTTTTGGATTTAGCCCAATTTTTGAATGACATGTGCGGAAAGATGACAGAAATGTCATCAAAAACAGAAAATCCAAAATTTAAAAGGTGCTTTAATTCCCTAAAGGACCGATTAAATGCGAGCCAACGCTGCGTCCCCTCGGCGTTATCAGCTGAATAACAGTTTTCCATATTTTTATTTGAATTTTTTGATGAATCATGTCTTCCGAATGCTTGATAAGCGAAAATACGGATGTTTTCGTGGTGACCAATTGATTTTAAGGGAATGACTATGAACATTTTTCGTATTTTACAATTTTTAAAATTTTTTTACATAAAAATAATTTGAAATTTTTTTATTTCGAAATTTTTTTGTTTTTTTATGTTTTCAAAAAATCAAAAATAAAAAATTATTCCACTCCCAGAAAATCCCGCACCCACCTCCAGTGTAGCTGCAGACATTTTCATAAAACCTTTCAAACTGCTTCCAGGCATCTTTGATTCCATCCGTATTTGCCACATGATATTTCCAGCCCGTGCTCAGCTGGTTGACCAGCTCCTCGAAACGCATCAAAATCCCTTGTTTGCACAGCTCCGGGCTGATCACGATGGGCTGTTCGTTGGGAAAATGCCAAATGAATTCGGGGTCGGCGGGGTCGGGCGCCAACCAAGTGGTTGTGGGCTCGGCTGAAGTGGTGGTGGGACCCTCGTCGAAGGGCTCCTTGTCTTCGCTGGACATTGGGGTTGTAGTGCGACGCGTTGAGTTGAGATCGTCCGTGAACGGAGCTGTGAATTCGTCGCCATGACGCATTTTATGGATGAAAATGGAGAAAAAAAGTGAAAAATATGAAGAAACTCAAAGATTGAGGAGTTGAGATCGATGTTACGTAGGTCCAGCTCAGCTCAGGTTGATGGTTATTCCATAAAGAACCTGAGGAATCTTTAACAGTATAATTGTTGTCATATAAATCCGACAAAACGCGATAATTTCTAAAAAATCGCTAAAAAACATCAATTTGCAATTTTAGAGCCATAACCCCAGTGAACAACAAAATTTTCCGTATATTTTACCTGGATGGTAAAGTCTTCGCCACCAGCCATCATCAAAACTCCTTAATCAAGCTTTTAAACACCTCTTTAGCCCAAGATTTTTTAAATAAAAATCCTTTAATGCCCTGGAAATCCGGGACAAAACAGGAAATACCTCAAAGACATAGGACGGATTAAGTTTATTGCGTAAAACTTGACACTAAAGTGTAATAACATTTGCGACGACTAGGCCAAGATGCACTTAGGACATTTGAACACAGACGTGAGAGCTTGAAGCCGGCTTTTAATGTTATACATGACAAAAGATGGGTTGGAAAAGAAATTGGATGAAATGGGCGCTAAATCTTTGTTTGGCAAATCAAGTGGCTAGCAAACGGGTGTAAAGGGTCTTCTTAAGGTAGCAGAGTTTTACTGAGGGTTTGTGTAACGGACATTTGCTATAACAAACATATTTTTTCAGCGCCTATCAGAAAAATCCAGAAAAATCCTTCTTCCTCAAGAAATAGCTATAAATTGATATCCAGAATACTACATATCCCAAGTCACTGTATAACATCCTTTCTGCAATTATATACAACAACATACAAGTGCATTCTTGACCCGCAATCCCCCTTAATCTGACTGTCGAAAGGACCAGAGACCTCCATAATCCATCAATTATGAGAAACACTTGCAAGAATGGAAGCTCCGTTCTTGCCGTGATGTTTAATATGATTATTTAGGGATTTGTCTGCCAAATATCAACTACACCTACGTTTTCCAATTTTGATGTAAAAACGCCGAAAGGGGAAGGAATAAGAAGCCATAGAAAAAAGAAGAAGAACATAAAAGATGATCAACAAAATAATAAGTGTTTGTGTCAAAGATCACTGTAAAATACGTAAAATAACCTTGCTAAAAACTTTACTACATCTAGATGTCACAACGACGAGGTATTTAAAAAAAATTAAAAATTTCGAAAAATTTCAAAACTTTAATTCAAAAATTACAGTACTCCAAAAGTCCGTGAAAACTCGGAAAATCCTTAAAATGCCTAAAATCGCCGTTAAATGTCCCAATATCGCTGAAAAAAACCACTACGCCAAAACTACTTTCCAATTTATGGCCCCAAACTCTGGCTTCAAACTTTTTTGCGGAACGCGAATTTGGGTCCCGAAAAACAAATTCCATCTTAATCGAGCAAAAAAGTGGAGGAGAATTGGATTCCAATGCCCTAAATTTGCGGCTAGAACAAAGTTTTTTTACTTTTTTCGATTGGAAACCCCACAAAATAACGCAAATTTGGGGATGAGCAAGAAAAACGCAGCGTTTCTGTTTGGAAATCAAAAACCGGAGATTTTGTTGCAAAACGGTGGAAATTCTGAGAAAAAAGATCCAAGCTTCGATTATTTTAATTTATTCAGAAAAAGGGACATTTGGCGGGAGGAAATAAGAGAGAATAGCGGGTGAAACGGTAAAAACGCTACAGACGGAAGCTTAGAACAGTTGAAGAAAAGGGGGAAGCGGACTGATTATGATAGGGGAATTAATAAAAGCGCCATAGACGAATCCGGACAATTTCTTTCTTAAGGTTATCTTTAGCTATCCTGTGTATTCTAGTCCGTCCGTTAAGTGCCTGGGGTAACTTCGGCTGTGAGAAAACAAAGGTTCATTTTGCACTCTGCAATTTGCAGCTTTTTGCACCGTGCAATAGGTTTTTTTCAGCTGTCGGTCGCACCCTGACGTTCCTTGCACAGTGCATGTCGCCAAAAGAAATTTTTTGATCGGACCAGTGATACGTACTACCCTAGCATTAAAAAAAGTCTTCGCCGAGGCAATGTGCAAGATATCCGTCAAGCTACCGAGAATACAATTTCAATAAACACGTTAAATGTATCCGCCGAAAAATGCTTTCTCCGCTGCTGCCAGGAAAAATTCTTTTACATATTTCAAAAACGCACGACTTCGAGCTTTAAAAACAATTTAAACTTCTAGGCTAACAACATAGAGCACAAAGATATTCACAAACAATTTTTTGGATGTTTCTCTCTGTACTACTCACCACAAAATCACCAGATTAAGCGATAAAACTATGACTTCATTAAAACAAAACCCACTGCTTTTAACCCCGCGGTAATCCGACAGCACCACTCAACTCTTACTCACGTCTCAAACGCGGCACATTGTTCTAGGCGTTATGAGAAAACATAATCCGAACGACGATTAGTATTCATTATTTTGGGACGCTTCTTGGATATACTCCTTCTCTGCAAATATTTACCGGGAAGCCGGCCAAATTCAGAAAGCTTTGGGCATAATAAATGAGAGGCTTGCAATTTTTAGAGATTTTTTGTTTAATTATTTTGCGAAATAATTTTATTTTAGACAAAATTAGAAAAATAACGACTTAAAACGATCGCTGGACGGTCAAATACGGAGTTCGCTGTAGCGACAACTGCAGAAATCATAATAAAATCATGCAAAACGAAGAAAATTTATGTAAGATAACAAAAATTAACCTGGGAAGACCAAATCTTTGATGTTACTAAGATCTTTTAGTGCGGTGGCGGTATTAAAAAGGTATTTGAGCTAATTGGCGGGGTAATTAGTATACTATTAACGTCATACACTACTAATCCTAAAACATTTTGATGTTGTAAGAAGCGACAGAGAAGAAATGGGAAATTTAAAAAATATTTGAGCAGTTTTAAGGAAAATTGGGACAAAAATCGACAAAACCTTGCAATTTTTTCGATTTGTTTTGCTTAAATCCCTGTCAAAATCCCTTAGAATTATTCGACGAGACATTACCTGTATTGTAGAAGCAGCATTTTCTGTGATACAACCAAAAGTAGCTGTAAAATCTCCAAAAACCCCGCCAACTCCCACCAATTTAGCCCTCAATTAGACAGCAAATTAAAGATGAACCAGAACATCCCACACATCCGATGTAAAACTCTGTCGTCCCATATCCGTTTCGGGACCTAATCCCGACTTACGGCCCCAAAATGCGTTGGGTTATTTTGGACCAAAAGTAAAATGGAAAATAGCAGGTGGAAATGGTGATTATAAGGTCGCGGACTTTATAGTGATGAAGTTTAAGACAGAAATTGAATACAATTGAATTTCAAAGTCCTGCAATTGACGTAATTATCGGAAAAAATCAAAAATTACGAAAAATGACAAAATTAAATTTTTGACATAAATTTGGAAAATTTGGGCTAAACTAGGCAAAAAATTCAGATAAAAAATTTTTAAAACACTCCGTAAGACTTCTAAAAGTCAGCTATGACAAAATTAAAACCAAAAACAACGATAAAATGGTGTCATCATGACAAATTTTTTGGAAATTTTCAAATAACGCAATTTCCTCCCAAGAAACAGCCCTAAAAGTAAAAATTGCAAGATAAAGTATAATATTCTACTAAATTAATTACTCTAAAAGCTTTTATAAAGTAATATTTTCTTGGCTTTTGACGTTTAATTTAATCAATTTGCCCCGTACAACCTGCCCTTGCATTCACACCTTTACGAATCCCCCCAGAGACCAAAATAACGGTGATAATCCGAGAGTAGAGAGATTCTGTGGGGATGCAGATATGGCAAAACAACAATACAGACGGAAATTTTGTAGTGTGTCATTAAAAAATGGCTTCCTGATTTTTGACCATTTTTGGCACAATACCAAAAGATTAACGGCGTATTTTAGGAAAATTTTATGTGACATTTGGTCTAAACGGTCCGAAAAATAAAATAAGACCGGCTAAAAAAACACATACCAATTTTTACCGACCCAAAATAACGGAATTTCCGATGGCACACCTGCATTTTGTGAAAAACAAAAAAAAGATTATGGAATTATTTTTGCTCTTTTTATTCGTGGGTTTCCCTAAAAATGACTGTCCCGAAACTGAACTCTTGTTTTTCATGTCGTAGCAGTTTTTTTGAGGTAATCAAAATCACGGTTGTTTTGAATTTTAAATGGAAAAGGCGAGAAATAGGATTTTAGAACAAATTTGGCTTTATGGTAAAATACGATGCCGCTTGATGATAAAATAAAGTCAAAGACGAAGTATTTAGGAACTTAATATGGCCAAATATAGTTAGAAAACAGAAAAGAAAGGAGAAATTTTTGATTTTTTTGCAATTTCCTCCTATTTCATTAATTTTTTCGTGTGTCTTTGCTAAAATGCGGGGCCTAAATTACGTAACAGCCCTGGAAATTTCTTTAGAAACCCACTAATTTAAAACATCTTTCTTAACCCACAAAAATTCCCAAAAATTCCCGCTCAATTGACCTCAAGTGGCATATAGGCTCAACAACCATTTATTCGATTAAATATTCAGCAGCCACTCAAGTAAAAAGGAGAAATCCGACAAGTGTGGCGAAAATTTCCATATTCGTCAAAAAGAAATTTCCCCCGAAAGATCTCCAGAGAGATTAGCTCAAATTAGAGAGAGTGGCGGGTGGATCCGATAAATACCCCGCGATTATGAGGACATCGTTTATGGAAGCAAAACAACCGCAGAAATTTTGGATTTGTGAAGAATTCGAGCTAAACCTATGTATTTTAGATCCCAGCACATATTTTTGGCTCTACCCACACATACATATTTAGGTAATTTGAGATGAAACTAGCAAAATGTAGGATCAAAAGACAAAGATCGGGTAAATAATGGGACCGAATACGACTGTCACGTAATTTTTTGTGCTCAAAACACAAAAATCAAAATTTTAGGAAAACATTTTTTTTGAAAAAAACAAAAAAAATTAAACTTTTCAGAAGCCCAAAAAATTTCTATCAAATTACTTTTTTCAGCAACTTTAAAAAAAAAATCCCGCACTGTGCAATCGACTTTTCCGACTGCACCGTGCAAACAATCAAGTGCCTATTGCACTGTGCAGGGAATTATAGTCTTTTAGGGAAATGTAATAAACACGTAAACGGAGTTTTTACAATCATAACAAACCGTCCCGCCAATATCCCAAAGTACTATTTTGGCACAAAAAAACGGCGGCCAAAACACCTTTGAGGGGCGGCGGGGAATTGAAACGCCGAAAAATTTTGGCGCGTATCCATGCGATTAAAAATTCAAACGAGGAGCGGCCAAGTGCGGGATGTATGAAAATGACCTCCACTTGCAGCGTGTACGCAACGCCGGAGGGGTTTAAGTGGAATTTACAAGCCTTCGCAAAAGCGATGATGACTTTTGCTTTTGGGATGAATAAGAAGGGGAGATTCAGAAGTCTTGGTCATTTTTTTGAAGGAATGACGGTGTTGTTTAGTAAAAAGAGCAATTAGGCTTTAAAATAGATTACTTAGCTATAGTAAAAACTCAACAAGACAAATAAAAAGCACTTTTAGGCCTAAAAACACAAATTTTTCTCCTGCCAAGTGCGACACTCAGATCTTTTTAAAATTTTGCGCACATTTTGGGCATAGGCTACATATCAATTTCTGAAACTCTTAGCTCGTGTTTTGCTGGCACTGCCAAGATATTAAATTATCTTTGCGAGAGAGCACGCAAAACGCAGAGAGCGGTCAGAGAGAAAAACGTTTTTTAGAAAATCTTTGCGAATTTTTTTAGAAAAAGCCGGTTTTCGTAGAAGTGTTGAAATCAACATACGAGATATATTATAATATCAATTTTCAACCCCTGTGGGATAACAAAACGCCAAATATCGAAATCTCTTTTCTAAATATATTTTCCATGAAATAGAGGGTAATATCGAAAAACTTCTGTAGGAACATGATAAATCTTTTGTTTGACAAGCAAAACAAGCAAAAGTCTTCAAAGAAATTTTACAACAGTCTCCTAAGGATTTTCCGCAACGCATTCGCTGTAAATCTAAGGGGATTTTGTCGCAATAATGTAAAAATAATCTGGAAAAAGGTGAAAAATCGGGTTAAAAAGATGTTAAAGTCGAATGCAAGGCATTTCGTATGCAAATTTACTGAGAAATAGGAGACGTAAATTGATTCCTAGTAAGAAAAGTGCCTACCGAAGCGCTGAAAAGCGATTTCTCCATAGAAAAACTCTATATGTACAAACTTTTTGACCTAAACATCGACTTAAAAGTACAAAAAATCCCTAAAATCTAACATTAACCGCTGATTCCTTGGTTAGACGCTTTAAATTTTAATTAAGTCGGCCCAAGAGTGCTTAGCACCGTTTTTAAAGTCACCCCAAAAAAGTGAGTCAACAAATGGTATGAAAACGTGAACTGCCGAGATATTGGATTACCCGTCGTTTTTGGCGCCTTTTCCGATGACCGGATGTGTATCTGGCCGTTAAATTGTTGGACGCGTATAAGTGGAAAGCGAAGAATATGCGAATATTCAGCATATGGCCGTATCAAATTTAATTATTTGAGGTACCTTTTTTGAGCCAATTTTTATTTTGCACGTAAACCTGCCTACTTAAATGGCCTACTTAAACATTGCATGTATACCGCTTTTCTATCCAACTAAAGTCAATTTACACAACCCGCCAACTCAATAAAAAAAGTCAGAATGAGTAATAGAGCACAATCTATATTCTTTTTTGCGTCTGTGAATCCCCATGACAATAGTATCCTCCATAAACAAAAAACGGCCGGGTAATCAACGTGTCTTACAAGGAAAGCCCTAAAATGCGTTCAGACCTTCTTTTCTCATTGATTTCCTTTTACACACCTTTTGAGTACATACCAAACAAGAATTCCAAAAACTTTTAGCCCGCGCTTTCCAGGGTGAGTCGCGATATTCAATGACCTTTGCGGCCGAGAGAGTACGCAAAATGCGGAGAACCGTCATAGACAAAAACCCTTTTTGTCCGTATCATTGCCAATTTCGCGCTGAAAACTCTGATTTTTTGTCGAAACATTGCACTCTACGGTAGAAATGGGTATTGAGACTTTACATGTCAAAACTCGGATTAAAACATAACGTTTTTGCCAAGTTTTGACCTAAAAATCTTGGCCGTTCCTGCAAAGGTGGAGCTTGGAGCTTCGTCTACGTCTAAGAAGAAATTAATCCAAATTTTTGCCAAGTTTCATTAAAATCTAAGACTCCCACTCTGAATCCTTCCCGTGATTGCCCTATGTTATTTTTTAATATGTTGTTTTGTTCTTGGAGGCCTTAAAAAAGCAAAATTGAAAAAAACTTGCATTAAAAAACGCAGTATCCCGTCTCAAACCGAAAAAACAGAAAAAACCAGTCGTGTTTGGAAAGTTTGTGGCCGGAGGCGCCAAAAAAAGTAAAATTTCCGTCGGTTTCTTTTCTTCAAGCCTCAGTTGACTTGAGCAATTTTATCCGCCGGCCCCAAATCGACGTCTCCATTTCGTTCGGGGGAGCGAAAGCGAAACGCCCGCAAGTGTTGATACAGAATTGCCCATTTGTCCATGACATTGACGTCTCCTTGACGTTGCGGCGGGATTCTCGACGTTTTAATATTTATGATTTTTTGGGTAGTTCGCGTCGATGTTGTAGATGATGATATCATATCGGCATGGGACTTGGTTGAATTTTCATGAATCGTTTTGTAAATCTTTTTTTGTAGCGTATTGTCACCAGGAAGTGAATTTTTAAGGGGTTACGGTAAAATACGGTTGACTGAAGAATTTGACCTCAGTTTTGAAGTTTGAAAAAAAATTCAAGTTCCACCATGACTTTCTTGGCATTACAAAAGACACAGCGTAAGATGATTTTTTCAAAGTACGTATTTTACAGTATGCACCCATTAGCAACTTAAATTCTTGGTCTCACCACGAAAACAACATTTTCTTGGCATTGCAAGAATACATTGTAAAGTAAAAATTTACAACATACTGGTCTTCAAGATCATGTATTTTGTAATTTCAACCCATGTTATAACCAAAATTTCAGGTCTCACCACGAAAACATTTTTCGCTTTGGCATTCGGAATAACAGACATTTTTAAAAATTTTACATCTATCTTTTACATATATTTTCAAAATCTACCAATTTTAGCTACAGCACACAGTTATATAACACATCAAAGGTAAACCAACCTCCATCTGCGGGGTGCACTCGAATTTGATCCGCAAATGGGCCGTCTCCTTTGGAAGTTGAGGCCGCTACGCGAAAGCCATAGCTCTTTTTCAAGTCAATAGTGTATTGAGACCATTGCCGAGTCACCTGAAATCGTTTATAAGTAAATTTTAACATTAAATTTCAAATTCTATCGGGGGTCCGGCAAAATTTTTGAAAATCTTGGCTCTTTGTTGCAAGTGTAAATTAAGCGGGAAATCGTAAAATACATTCTGCCAATAATAGCTAGCTAGCAAAAAAAAAGACCGACCGGCACTATAAATGGCATTTTTGACCCAAAAAAATCGACTATATACAGAGACGCTTATCATGACTTTTACTTACAGTCTGATGCCTTGGCGGAGTATTGTCGGAGCAAGCCAAAACAGCATGATAACCAGTGATTGGTCCGTTTCTGAACTCATCTATGGGTGGGTCCCATTGGAATGTGGCCTTATCTCCACTGATGGAGTACCTAATGTTCAATGGAGGCGCCGATGGACGGCCAACTGGAGTATTTAGGCGTTCTGTGACATTGTCCGAGCGACCGTCCTCGTTTTGAGCGGCCAGACGAATCTCGTACTCTGTCCCCATGTCTGGAAGGAAAATTGTTGCAAAAGGTGTCAAATGTATGGAAATACAGATTTGTTAAAATGCGGCGAAGGTATTTTCGCAGTTTTTTAATTCGAAATTAATGAAAAATCAAAACTAAAAAATAACATGGAGTGTTCAGGCTTTGAAATGTGAGAAAAATATCTGTAGCGCTGTAAAAATTATTAAAAACTTAATTTTTTAACTGTAGAATACATCCTATGTCATGTACAAACAAAACAACTCACTCAAATCTTCCAAAACAGCGCTAGTTTCGCTTCCAGCGACCCTAACATTTTTCCAGTACCCGTCGCTGTCCATCGCCCGATACCAAACAAGATAGTCCTTGACCGGAGCGCGGGCGTTGTCTCCTCGATCAGGTGCCGGAAGCCATTCGACTCTGGCTCGAAGAGGAGGGTTTTCGTCCATCAACGAGACGGATTGAGGCCTTGGAGCTTCAGGGGCTAAAAAATAACATTGTTTTTTTTGCAATGACCGTAAATTTGAATACTTGTTTGTCCGTAAAGTTGTTGGAGTGATTTCCGCGACATGCACTGTGCAAAAACGAAAGTTCACTTTGCACTGTGCAATTTTTTGGTTTTTGCACCGTGCAATAGGCTTTTTTCGGTTGTTGCTCGCACCGTCACCTTTATTGCACTGTGTAAATCACCAAAATCACCACAGCGACTTTGCAAAGGAACTAGTAAAATAGAAATTTTCTGTGCAATGAAAACCTTGTATAACTAATATATAAACCTTGAAAGAAAAGGTAAAGGACGTGATAAAGGACGGCAGTAAACCAAAAATTTTGAAAAATTAAAAACCCTCAATTTTCACTAATGTGCTTCTTGCAAAAAACTAATGTGCTTCTTGCTTGAAAATTGACTTTTATTGGCAAACTTACGACTTCTTCCAGTTCGGAATGTCTCCGAATTCGCAAACTCTCCATCGCCGTTTTCGTTGAAGGCGTTAACTCGGATAATATACTCGGAATTGGGCTCTAGATCAGAGACAATCGTGTGGTTAGCCTGAAAATTTATGTTAAGTAAAGGGAGACATTTTATGCGATGAAAAATGCTTCATAGTTTAGAGGGAATGTACTCAAAGATTCGATCTTCCATCAAATTATTTAAAAACAGATACATATGAGAGAAATCTTGAAAGCAAAAAATAAGCTGCATAAAAAATTTCTGGAAAAAACTTGGCATATCGGCCAAAAAAAGCAAATTGCAAACGTTTTCTGATACATCAGAGAACTAAGAATGAGTAGAGAATGAAAAACCGGTTGACTCACATTCTGATTCCATAGCACATTCTTTTTTCGACCGTTTGGAGTTGGAGCTCCATCTACAAGTTTGTCTTGATACACGTAGTAGCCAAAAATCTGGCCATTTGAGTGCTCTGGCTTGTTCCAAGCCACCTTAAACGTTGTGGCATTCTGTGCAACTACTTGAAGATCTAGTGGAGGTGAGGGAACTGAAATTATTTGAATTAAAAATTTTTAAATTTTAAATGTTTTTTGTATTAAAAAAAAATCTGAAAATTTTTTAATTTTAATTTTATTTTTATTTTTTTACCTCTTTGTTTAGCAGATTCACCATAATGTAAGCTGAAAATTAACAGCACTATCGAAGCCCATATCCGCATTTCGAATTTTTGGGCTTTTATCCGGCCTCTTGGCATTTATATTCGATATAATTTATGAATTGGAATAATAAATAATTTATGGGTTAGTAGCTTGATGTTCCATAGGCTGGAAAATTGTTTAATAAAACTTTTGTTTGTAAAATACGAAAAACAAACTGGCAAATATTTTTAAAAAATTGATGAAATCGAAAAAATATTTAAAAAGCGCAAAAAATAAAAGTATAGAATTTCCAGAAATTAACCCGTAACTCTACAAATACTCTGTCGAATGAAAACAAAACTTTTTTTCTGATGTCTCTGTTTTCGGTGACATCAAGTTGACATTAAGAAGTCAGCAAAGGAATTGCGTGATCCCTTTTTTATTGTGGTTTTTGGGGGAAAAGAAGAGGAGTGAGAGAAGAAATGAGCAGTGATGAATAAAAAAAGACCTGGAATAGTTCAGCAGTAGAGTACAATACGTGCAAAGCCCATTAAACTTGATAAATTGAGGACAAATATAGTAGGAACATCCCACAATGCAAAAATTTGACAAATTTTGCAAAATTTGGTATGTTTTCATATAAAAACTGGCAAAAAGTGATGGTCTCTCCAGTCATTAATACTTCTCTCAATTTAGCAGCCTAAAATTTGCATAAAAGCAAGAAAACACAAAAATTTTCAACAAAGTTTGCAAAATATCCATTTTTCGAATAAAAAATCGCAAAAAACACAATGAAATTTTACAAAAATCATTTTAATAGCAAACCGGGCTCCTGTTCTTTTACGCAACACAGTTTTATGCCTGAAAAGTTAAAAACTTTTTCGAAAAATCGAAAATTTCACCTCAAATCTCTCTATTCCAGAAGTCGTTCAAGCGCCAGAACAATAAAATAACCGCTTGCCACATTAGAGGTGAAAGTAATTCCGGGCATTCTCGAAATTTACGAAATCCTCTTTTCGCGTCGGGCCATTTCTTTTATTATGGAAAATTTCGCGTTTTTTGCGAAATTTCAACCCCATTCAAACGGGAGGTCCTCAGAAGCCAAAGTCAATATTCGAAGGGTAAAATGGTTGAGTTTAGTGCCAAAAAATTTGTCAGAAATATTTTGAAAATGTAGTTGTACAATCAAAAAATTTTTTTCCAGAACGTTGCTGGAATGATTTTTCGCGTTTGCGCTGTGTTAAAAAAAATGCTAGCAACAGCCGAAAAAAGCCTATTGCACGGTGCAAAAAACAAGAAATTGCACAGTGCGAAGTGAACTTCTTGTTTTTTCACAGTGCATGTCGCCAAAATCTGTTTTAGCAAAAAGAAAATTTTTTCCCTGCGAAACGCACAAAAGTAAGGCCAAAAAATTTTTTTTCCCTGAGCGCTCTCTGCATTTTGCGTACTCTCTCGGCCGAAAAGATCGTTTTATATCTCGGCTCTCCCGACAAAGCGCTAGGTGAAATTTTTAGGAATTTATATGCGGCCTCAGACCGACGTGTGAGCAAAGTGTAAAGAAAATCCAAGCGATTTGGAAGCCTTCGCTTGAAAGTCAAAAATTTCCGTAATTTCCCTTAAAAGGAAATCACAAAAATTCTGCAAATTCCCTTCAAATAAAATAATATCGAATATCGAAAAGTGGCAGACCAAAACAAACAGTATTACGAAGCGCCCTCTGATAACCGCAGTTCATGAAAACGCGACGCAAATTCGCTGGTTATATTTATTTAGTGACCCTTGGTGCCGATTTAATGTGCGCTCAAAAGCCCATAATTTCCGGGAAAACGAACAGCATCTAATGGACAAAATGAGATGGAAAGTTGGGGCGAAAATAAATAAAAAACCAATTTTCGAATGGATGATCCAATTTTTGCGAATTAAAAATAATTAAAATGGGAAGAGATGAGCTTTATAGCCGTGGGAGACAACTCTACGAATGTCGGAAGGGGATATGAGGATTCCGGAAAGTATAGCGCTGCACTGTGCGACACTCTGGAGAAGATTTTATTGCACGGTGCAATAAAAAATTTTTGTTGGTTGCACTGTGCAAAAAACATTTTTATTTTTTTACTATGCAAAAAAATTAAATTTGTTTTATGCACTGTGCAAAATTTAGGAACTTTTTTATTCACGGTGCGAAACATTGAGCAAGATATTCAAGACTGCACGGTGCAATAAGAAAATTTTTGTCGGTTGCACCGTGCAAAAAATGTTACATTTGTTTTACGCACAGTGCAAAATTTGGGACCTTTTCTATTGCACGGTGCAAGATTTCGGAGAACATACTCAAGACTGCACGATGCAGAACAACAAAAAAAAGATGTTTTTACCGTGCAAAAAATGAAATTGTAATTTTGGCCCCAGTTTTTGGTCGTTTATCTGCACTGTGCAATGATTTACCACATTTCTTGCACAGTGCAATCGCAAAATTCCCGTTTTACCGCACTGTGCAGAATGCACATACTAAAATTTCGGATCGTGCAACTAAAACGTTATGTTTAAAAATGCGCACAGTGCAGTAAAAAATCCAAAATTTTGCACTGTGCAAAAAGCAAGTTTTGTTTTTTTTTTGCACAGTGCAATCAAACAAGAATTTTTTTTGCACCGTGCAAAACTTTACTTTTGATTGATCCGCACAGTGCAGTCAAAAAACAACCCTAAAAATCCATCCGCACGGTGCAGGACAAAAAAATAAAAACTTTCAAAGACTTGCGGTAACCCATCGAAAAGATGGTTTAATTCGCCTCATCTCTCGGCTCGAATTAAGCAAAAACAAACTTTTTCCGACGCGAAACCTTATTCCTCCGATCTTTCGATCGAAGAGAGAAACGCTTTTCTCATGAATACGAACTAGATAATTAATTAGCATGCACATCATAAATCGTCAACAGAATATTTTGAGGTCATCTGAGGAGAAAATGAAGGGATTTGAGGTCTTAGCGGGGATGTCGCGGATGATAATGCAAATTCCAACAACATTTTGCGACAAAATTTGTTTTGTCGTAAAATGACATAAAAATGATTTTTGGATAAAAATTAAATTTTTTAAATTTGTCGCAATATTTAGTGCAAGTTATCACTAAAATCAGCGACAAAAAAAATTGGCTTGAAAAAACCATTTTAGTCTATAAAAGATTTTTAGACAAATTTGTTGCAAAATCTTGTTGAAACTTAGTCAACATTCCGCGACAACACACACTTATTCCAGCTTCCATTATATTACGAATCCGACCCCAGAAAAACCCATGGAAATCTCGCAAAAAAAACATTTTTCTCCCGTTTTACTCAACCTCCCAATGGGCCATTTTTGGTGTCCAAAAAGTCGTGGAAATGAATCAAAAAAAAAATTCCCGGCTCTAATATTTTTCATTCCCGCGGAAAAAAGCTGCAGACTGTGGCGGGAAATCCGTCTTATATGTAAATTATAAATTTTTAATGAAAAATTTATGTAATGCAATGGGTGGTTAATGGAAGTTTTTGAGAGGATAAGGTAAAATTATTTACTAGTCCATCCGTAACGCCGCTGGAGTGCTTTCCGCGGCATGCACTGTGAGAAAATAAAAGTTCCCCTTGTTAGTATAAGGATTGTGGATAATACGCTTTTTCAATAGCGCGTAGACTTTTTGTCGTAGGCCGCACAGTGCTCATTTTTTACAGTGCATTTGAACCTCTGCACTGTGCAATTCGAATATCGCGCGGCGTAAGCTTTTCTCAACTACACAGTGCAAACGGCGTTTCTGAGGTTTGCACAGTGCAAAATGCTTCAAAAGTACGCGCGCACCGTGCGAAATGTGGAAAAATGCACTGTGCGACGCGAAAAAAGTCTACAGGGCTTTGAAAAAGCGTAGTAAACAAAGGATTTCAAACTGCAGATGAAAGAATTAAGAAACAATTTTCAGTTAAAAAATTTGAAAAAGACAAACGATCATCGAATTGTTTACGGGACAGACAATAAAGACTACTAAAAAAATTGTCTTTAACAAAAAGACAAGTCAACTTGCACATAGGAGAGCACCAGAAGACTTATAGGTCGACCGTCTAAGGTGGAAGTCAATTTTGCTTTAGAACTCCTCTTAAATTTGCTGAAATTTTACGTTTCCCAAATATGAAGCCAAAAGCACTCCCTTTTGCTTATTTTTTTATATTAACCTGCAAAATACGCCATGATACGCGCCTTGCGACTATAAAAATTTCTGAACTTTATTACGTTACCCCACGTTCCACGCCTGATTCATTTTTCCCAATCGTCCCCAACCCCCACAAAAAACGCCTCAAAAAAGGGGGAAAGTCGTTAAAAATGTTTAAATACGGCCGTCATCAGGGAGAAATTCTCAGTTTCTCAGCGATTCCACGACCTTGATCGCGAGCCTTATATGCTGCTCTTCAAGGCCGTCGAATTTCTTCCGAATTCTTGGTTAAAATTTTGGTCAAAATTCGCGAAAATGATGGATTTGCAGATAATGGCGGCTATTTATCTCGGTGATAAATGACGTGACGGAAGGAGCGGGTTCCCAATGTTGTAGAAGAGAGCTGCTACTGGAGGAAGAAGAATGCGCGAGAGGAATGATAAAGGCGTATCAGCAGATTTTGCAAATTAAGGAAATAAAGTTTTTGGCGGCTGATTTTTTGAATTCCTTTGATGAATCGTGGTATACTGCGGCTAGAACAAGGAGGCTGAAATTTTTAAGAGTTGCTATGTGTCCCAATTGAAGCAAGCAGAGTCAATTTAGGGAAGAAATGACGGTCACATCGAGCATTTCCAGTTTTGACAACGAAAGTAAAAAAAAGTAAAAAAATTATTTTTTAAGAAAATATTGCAAAATACGAGCTGTTTATTAATGCTATTGACGAAAATCTTATTTAAAAAGCTTATGTGCCGCTTCAACGACCTAAACATTTCACTGGAACCACAATATTTTGTCTTTTTGTTATTTTGGCATCATTTTCCAAGCCCATTGTCCCAAAAATCTAATTTTTCATCTCGTTTTTCCATTCTTTTTGTGGGACGAACAACCAAAAAAAGGGAGAAAATTAGTTTTTTCGAATAATCGGTCAGACCGCGATGTTCATCGATTGTTCAAATTTAAAGAATTATAAAAAATCTGAATATTCAAATTTGGTAATTATCAAAAAATTAGTGAAATTTAGTAAAATATGTATTATATCAAGTCTAAAAAAGGAAAACTAAAAAAATTAATTATTCAAATATAAAAACCTTTAAAAATTTGAATATTCAAAAAATTAAACTATCCAAAATTAGCACAAAGTTGGAATTTTGAAAAAGAAACAGAGAGTAAATACAATTTTTTTGTTTTTCAAAGCGCTTTAAAGTAGAATGATAAGGATCTGAACAGTTAATTTTCGAGCTGAATCGTCTTCAAGGTGGCTTCAATGAGTCACATAAAAATGGAGGAATGGACCTCCGAAAAGCTGATGGGAATTCAATACGAGGAGTATTATGAATGTTATAAATTGTTGAGGGAAAAAAAATTGGAAGAAGTTTTTTACAAAAACTGAGAAAATTGAAGAAATTTTAGAAAAATTTGAGTTTATAGAAGGAAACATGCAAATTTTAGAGGAAAAACGGGTAAAATACGACGCATACAAAAATGTGCGTCTGTGCAAACGTCTCTAAAAAACTTTAGGAAATTGAGGCTCACCAAGAAAACCTCGAAAAAATTTTGTTTTTTTGCTTTTTTCACCCAGAAAAAACAAGAGGTATAATTTTTGACCCGGCCTTGAACTCAAAACCTCTAATAAACCATTCAAGAGGAAGGTAAAAGGTCTCAGACAATGGAAAGAGCTTGACAAAATACAAAAAAAGTATTTTTAGTTTGAAAACTCCAAATAAATCTTAAAAAATGTGAAATTTCCAAGTTTTTCCGTCAAAAAATCGGTAAGAAATGTGATAAAATTCAAGTTTGTAGATAAAAATGAAAGTAGATTTGACATAAAATAAGAAATAATGGACAAATCTCAAAAATCCCCCCTTGCCATACCGAAAACTTTTTGTAATTCACACCCCACGCCCCCAAAACTCTGGCAAAAATAACTCATAAGGCGAGAAAGGGTCGGACGAACGAAGCCAGTGCCATAAAAAAAACCGCAGAGCGCCGATTTCTGCGCATCTTGCTCATCGCCCTCTTTTCTCGCTGCATCTAACCGTCCTCTCCGCTCGTCGCACTCTCTAACCGCGATCGCGAAACGGCCAAAGAATGGACAAAAATGCCATCGAGGTTTTTACATTGGGGTCGGAGTGCGTTTACCTGGGCATTAGAAAGGAGAAAGGGTTGGGAAAGGGTACCCTGCATAAAAAGGAGGGGAAGAAAAATAAAGGACGGGATGAGGACGTAATCTCCGAGATATACAAGCTAATTAAAGGGCTGTAAATCAAACCGGAAGGGGGAAAAAGCGGTTTTGTGAGGGGTTATGTTCTTTTAAACGAGCTGCCGGTTGTTACGATAATTTTAGAAATTTAACAGCAAAGTTAAGAGGGAAATCGTGGTTCATGTAATACATAACGGCTTATAGATTACATATATGGGGTTTTTTGTCATTTCTTTTTTCCAAAAATACCCATTTTTGGAAGTTTATGTGGAAATCCAGCGGAAAATTGAGCTTATTATAAAAACAAAGTAAAAATGTAATATTTCACGGGCTAGAACTGCAGCTGTCAGCACATACAGGGCACTGTCAAAGATCCTGTAGTCATTGACTCTCCATAAAAAACTATTCCAAAAGCCAAAAACGAGATTTTTTGCCAATATCTCGCAAAAGAAACAGAATTTCCCCAAAAAATCCATTTTTTCTATACGGTAACCCTACAACTCCATAAACAATGAATTTCCATTCAAATGCCAATACCAGAAACTTCCAAACAATCGTTAGACGCTTTTTGAAGCCGCTTAACGGTGAAGCTATTTGCATTCGGATCGTATTCGGATTTGAGCCGGTTTCTGCTCGTTTCAAGGCTTTTAATGTATACGCAAAAAAAGCTTAGAACGTATAAATACTGCGGTAGATGTTGCCGAGAAAAAAACAGTTTTAAAACCCCGACATTTGCTAAAACTAAAATTTAGAAGAGTTTAAAATTGAAAAACATCTCCAAACAATCGAAAAAAATCACGTTTTTTGTGGAAAATTTAACATTTCAGGGGAAAAATCAAACTTTTTCAATAATAAAATAAACTTAAAATTGAAAAAATCCCAAAAAATCGAGAAAAATTCCCAAAAACGTCACCTAATCACTCTTCAAAAATGCGTTCAATTTCCGAGTTATGCAAGGAATATTGATGGGCGAGGAATAAGTAATGGGCAAAGCGAACGGCTTCCGGAATGAGTTCCATACCTGACAGATTTATGAGGCATACCAAATGGCCGCGAATCGGCTTGGCGAGCAAATAGAATAATATCCAAATGTAATAACAGCGTTAATAAGGGAAGTACTCAAACTGCGACGCTCAGAATTTGGCAGAAATTTGCGTATTTTTTGGACGACACATGCGATATTTCCAGCGTGCGCTTTATAGAAACGACCGAGCTTTTTTGGTCGAAAATTGGAAAAAATGTAACATTTCTTGAAAATGTGTTTATTTCTACAGAAGAGGGTAATGTTTCCACAAAAAAGATTTTATTTCACGTAAAACTGGCAAAGTTATGGCCAAAAATTTTTTTCTCTCTTACCGCTCTCCGCGTTTCGTGTGCTTTCTGCACAGACAGTTGAATATCTCGGCTGCCTCTGCGAAATGCAAGCTAAAATTTTCAGGAATTCATATGGGGTCCGTGATTGAAAACTTAAATAAAATATAAGCGTCGCACCTGCGTAAAGTTGAATTTTGAGATTTTTGGCTCGAATTTCGTTAAAAATTGAAAAAAATTGTTTTTTTCCCATTTTTAACCCAAAAAATGTAATTTTCACAATTACTTCGACTTATATATATACTCATCTAAAACACACCAACTCTTTTTTCCCCTCGTTTCTCTTTTTTCACCTCCAAAAAACCCGCTGATGACATTGGCGCAAGCAGCAGGAGATCTGATTGAATCATCGCAAAAACAAAAGACAGTCAAAAATCGAGAGAGCAGAGAAAACAGGGAAGGACAAATATGATATATTCGGTGCATAATCGGGTTAAATTTAAATTGATTATAAAAAATCGAAGAAATTTGGAGAAAAAAATTAAAGAAAATTGTCGAAAAACGGCGGAACTTATTTTGGGATTTTTTGTAAAATGTACTAGTCCGTGAGCAAAGGAGTGATTTCAACGACGTACACAGTGCAAAAAATGTCAGATGCGAACGACCGCCAAAAAAGCCAATTGCACGGTGCAGGAATTTGCACAGTGCAAAGGAAACTTCTGTTTTCTTAAAGTGCATGTCGCGGAAATCACTTTGCGGACGGTATAGTATGCAATATAAAGAAAAAAGTTTTTTTTTTTCAAAATGCAAAAAATATTTTTTTTTGTGATTTTTGCAATTTTTTATCCAAAAAAATTTAAAATTTCGTTTTCAAAAATAATAAAAATTTTAAAGTCGTGTCAAGGCTCAAAAACTCTCGTAAAAAAGCGTCAAAAAGTATTTGTGGAGCTGTCGTTTTTTCCACCATCGCTTACATGTCAAGTGGAATTAGTGACCGATCCGTTTCCTTTATTTCTCGCCTCCTCGCGCGGATTAAAAAGCGCCGAAAATCAAAAAAAAGGTATCAAGCAAGCTCTGGCTTGGCCAAAAAGTCAAGTGGACAGAGGGTGATTTTTTGGCAGGAGAAATTTGGGCTTAAAAAAAGAATTTTTTTGGAAAATAAATTAAAAAAAAATCGTTTTACTGGAGCACATCTACTAGTCTGTCCGGAAAGTCGCTAAAGTGTTTTTAACCGTTCAAAAAAAGTCAAGGTGCAAGCAAAAACCCAAAAAAGCCTATTGCACGGTGCATAAAGCAGAAAATTGCACAGTGCAAAGCGAACTTTTGTTTTCGCACAGTACTTATCACGGCAATCACTCCAGCGACTTTACGGACGGACAAGTATATATTTTAAAAAAATCGTATCTTGATTTTTCTGTAGAAAATATAATAAAGAATTAAGACAAAGAACGTATTTTACCATTTTTTTTTATTTTTTACCCTATCTTTAGATTAACAAAACTAAAATAAGTGCTACAATGTCAAAAAATCCATTTTCATCCCCAAAATCACCTCGAAAACCTTCGCGAACCCCGTCTTCACAGCCATTCTTCCAGTCCGTAAAACTAAACGAAACTAACCCGTCCTAAACCCAATTGTTTTGAGTCCACTAACAACTCTCTGCCGCCGTTACCTCCAGATGTCCAAAATGTACTCTTTCCGGAAAATTGGAGGGAGCAAAAAACGGCCGAGGAAAAAAAGAAGTTTAGAGTTATAGGGATTTCGACAAGAGGGTCTTATGAAGTAGCCAGCGGTCAGCGCTAATGTGCGCTCTCGACCGTGAATTCACTTCTTTTTTGCGTAACCGATCATGTGTGGGCTGAGGGGAGAAGAGGAGGGAAGGATAAGGTTGGAAAGGGGGTTTACAGGGGGGTTTGTTAAGAAATTTGAAGAAGGGTAATTGCCGTGGCCGTGGCTTAGCGCAGAACTGGAATATTTTGCACATTGCGAGCGAAAGTGCTATGATTTGATTCTGCAAAGTTTCAGAGTACTGAAATGCGAGTTAAGTTCAGGAAAACTGTTTTAAGGCGACGCACTGGTGATTTTTGCTAATTTCCAACCGAAAAATATCCTACACATTTCTTTAAGAGCTTTGAAAAAATTTTTTGCAAAAATTATTCAAATTTTATAAACATGGTGAGAAAGATGGAGTTTATTTAACAAGTTAAGAAAAAGTTATTTCTCAATATCAAAATCATCCCCGCAAGCATAAATCGAACAAAAACCACTCCTTTCCAGGCAACACTCAACTTAATTTTCTTGTTCGGGGCAATCCAGTCCCAAGATTTTCCTTAATGTCCAGAAAAAGTAATCAAATCCTCCAGAGCTCGCTGCAGATCCGAAAATCGCCGATCCCTGCAAAAAACAATGTCCAGGTCACTCAAACCCTTGCCTCAAGATACGACTTCAAGTGCGCTTGCTCTTGAAATCAACCCCGCATCGTAACAAGATCCCTGGAGGTAATGCCCATTGCGCTGGCTGAAAACTCGCTTTTTTATTGTCCCGCAAAAATAATATTCGAATAGAATAGACACCTGTCAAAGGTGTTCTCGCGAGCTGGTTGATGGGAAAAAAGAATGGGCGAAATATGACATGATAAATTAGCATACAATCTGATCGCAGAGAAGGCCATTGGCTTGCGTGAAATGGAAAAAATGAACAGAACATGAGATTTTTGGTAGCGAGGAGCTGAAAACTGCTTTTCGCTTTGCATTTTACAGCAAAGACAGGTCAAAAACAAGCGATTTTTGCATAATAGAGACACTTATGGCCGCTCAAATGGTTTGCTATGTACAGTTTTTATTAGTCATGGGTTTATTGTGCTGGCGAACGTCCATAGGCTCTGGTAGAAGGAATATGCATAATGTCTCTAAAAAATTATCCTTTTACAAGGAGAATTTGAAAGGTATTGGCAAAAACCTTCTTTGTATGACCGCTTCTTCTAATTTTACGTGACTTTTCACAAAAAAGATTAACGAATATCTTAGCAGTTAGTTGAAATTGGAAGCCAAAATTTACAAAAAATGATATGCGGCTAATTTAAGACATATACGTACGTTGACAATGAGAAAAAAATCAAAGTGATATTTTTGACAAACTTTCCATTTCAATTTAATCACCAAAGGATTATTAGTCTGTCCGTAAAGTCGCTGGAGTGATTCATGCGACATGCACTATGAGAAAACAAAAGTTCACTTTGCACTGTGCAATTTCTTGCTTTTTGCACTGTGTAATAGGCCTCCTTCGGCTGTCGCTCGCAACCTGATTTTTTTTGCACAGTGCAGACACCAAAATCGCCCCATCGGCTTTCCGGACGGACTAATCCGCAAAAAATCCGGAATAAAGAACTTTGTTTTCCCTTAAACCTTACTAAAAATGCAAAACAAACGCCCTCAAAACTTGTTCCATAAAAATACGTAAAGTCCACTCATTACCGGCGAGTCCATTTACGCGCACTGCAAAGGCAAACGAAAATGGGGTAAATCGCAGCAGAAAATGTTTTGCGCACTTCCGCCGAACATGGATCGGCGCGTCCTGCGAAGAAGAAAGGAACGAAGACGAAGAAGGTCCACAAAATGAGTCTTCGGGAGTTCTTAGCGGCCCTCCGTTCGACCCACAAGGAAGAGAAGGGTGCCGGACTTTCCAAGTCACTGCGTTTTGATTAATCGCGCACCGCCAAATCGTCGGGCGAAACAAGATGGTGGTCTCGTTATGTAATGAAGAGAGCGGACTGTATGGTGCAAGGTCGCACGGAGGGTTTGAAGCATGTTCCCGCAAAATGTAAAGGGTTTGAGGATTTTTAGAAAGGAACGTTTCAAGTTGAAGCGTAAAAATGCAGCCTCTACAACAAATACCATGTGGACTAAAAATTTTTGCAGCCGTAAAAAGGCATTGGTTGGAAATGAACTTCTTTTACCATTAAATGGCCCCTTGAGAACTTTTAAGGCCATTAGTTATCAGAAAGTTTGTGCTATCAGTGTTTGTCATCGAGAAGGTCCAATTTATTTTAAAAACGACGCTCAGATTACCCTCAAAGTTTGCATGAGTTGGTCCACATTTCAGTCCAAAAAAATCTTAGCGGACAGTTAGCCGACTCAGCTGAAATATCCAAAATTCTTTGAGTGAATCCCTACAGAAAATTGTGCGCAATCTGCAAGACAATACTATGGTTGTCAACAACTATTTGACTAGCGTTCTCATAAAGGTGGTGAGTAGCTGTACCGGCCCTTCAAGTCCCTCTACAAACTCTAAAATTTAAGTCCACCCTCAAGCTTGCTCCTACGACTCCTTGCAAACTCCTACACCCTTAATTAAATCCACTTGCGCGGTCCTAATCCAAAACTTTCTGCCGCCCAATCCGCAACTCTGTCCTTTTTTTAATAGCCTGAGGAAATGCAAAACCCAAACACCCGAAATGAGAGGGTGCCGTTGGGGGATTGTTTGTCCATTTTTGCGCACGAGCTGGGACTGGATTAGTTTTTACGAGCTCCAAAACTCCGTGTAGGGCGATGAAATATTAGTAGAGTAGAAGAGTGGATGGAATAAAAGGCATGATAAAACAGACTAAAGATTTTAATGGCAAAATACGACGTAGTAAAGAGAGTTTTCGCACAAACACCTCAAAAAACGGCAAACTTCCAAAATTCCGGCCTCTAAAATCATACTCTGATCAGCAATCTTACTCAAAGCGCCCCTCAAACCCCTCTCGATGCCCATAAAACACTAACGTTTCGGTGTCGACAGATTGTCCGGCCATATGGCCTTGACGAACGCGCGGATTGAAGAGTGGCTCAGTTACGGAAATTCGAGGATTTTCAAATTCCCTTCTCTTGTTATGCAAATAGCCGGAACTGGTAATTGAGTGCGGAATGCGGAGAAACGAGAATTGTTTTGAGGGAAGAGAGGTACTGCAGATAGTAAACAGTAATTTGGCGTAGTAAAAGTGTAGTAGAAGAGACATTGCTAGCTAGAGATGGCGCTCGGGCCGGCCCCTGGACTGGATTTAGTCAGTCGTCTCGGCTTCTTTACAACACAAAATGACAAATTCTGCCTTACCAAGTCTCCTAGTTAGTTTTGCGTGCTATTTCGCATAAGGGTTGTTGAATATCGCCGCTGTGTGCAGGTTGCAAGCTCAGATTTTGAACGATTAAATTATTTCAACAATTGCATAGTGGCCTATGTATCTACTATGCAAAATTTCGCATCAAGCAAAGCGGAAATATCGGAAATTTCTCCGTCATTACAGTATGTCGTTTCCGTCAGAAATAATTTCTCAATTTGCAACCGTTTTAAAATCAACGACGCAAATAATTTTTAAAATTCGGACATATACTAACCACAGCTACTGTTTACACTACCACTTTCCGCAAATATGCAAATTCTTTTGTGGCACTTGACCGTAAAGCCAAAATTGAAATTAAAAAACGAGGCCGGCCCCCTAAATGGAGCAGCCCTGCTGTCAAGGGCTGCATAAAACGTCGGCACAACTTTAATTGGCGCTGGTGGCATTTTGCGAAACCCCCAAGGCGAGAAGAGCGAAAAAATGGAAGCGAATTCAAGGATTGTTGGGCAAACATGCTTAACAATGCTCCGGGATTAGAATACGTTCGCAAAGTGGGGCAGAAAGGCGTGGAACTCTACAAGATTTGTTGCATAATGACGTTAGAAAAACGGATGATGATGGCGGTGGTTGGGAGAGCAAAGTATAGCAAAAATCTGCATATTAGCATTACTATGAATACAAAATTTGCATAAAATGTTTTTAAACTTGAAAAAAATCCTATCAGATTTTTTTAAGAAAAAAATTTCCTAGACTTAAAAAAATTAAAATTTATGCAAATTTTTTTATTTTTTTCATGAAAAGTAAAAAAATTTATTTTTGCGAATCTTGTGTAAATTCAAAATTATGCAAATTTATGAATTTCAGAAGTTTTCAAGATACCAAAAAATCTGTTTCAGCAAAAATCTTTTTCCTCACGCAAAAAAATATTCAAATTTATGCAAATTTGAAAAATTCCCCCGCCGACTCCCTTGAAAAACCCCTTCAAGAATCCTTTAAAAAGCTGCGCCTTTCAAAACGTCAACGCGGCCGAAAGAAAATAAATTGCCTTTCTTCTGAATGCGCAATTCCAGTTGCGCAACAGGCGCGGACTCCCTCAATTTTGCTCGGCCCAATCTTTCTTTTCTCGCAACCCGAAAAATTACGGCGCTTTTTGTGTAAAAAGCTGACATTTGGGATCATAAAGGGCCGAAACGCGGCCCAAGAAGATTAATAAAGTTGGACAGCGGGCGCGACAGCCAACTGGCGGTATGCAAATTACTCAAAAACGCGGCATTTTTAGGGTTGCTTGGGAGAGGAAATGAATAATTTTTGGGAAATTTTTTGACAGAAACGATCAAGATTTTCAGGTCGAAAGACGGCAAAAATGTGACCCTTTTTTGCGAATCTTAGAAAGAAAAACATTTCATGCCTATTTCTACAGCAGAGAGTTATGTTCATAATTTTTTCTTCCAAACACAACTAGAAGAGCCAAAAAAAAGTTTTTTCTCTGACTGTACTCCGCCTTTCGCGTACACTCTCGGCTGCAATGATCGATGCCCCTACAAAATACGAACTATAATTTGTGTGTGGCTTATGCCCAAAATGTGTGCAATTCAAAGAAAATATGAGCGTTGCACTTTGTAATTCCCATATAAGACAAGAATTGATCTATGCCCGAAGTGTATGCAAAGGTTACAAAAAACCTGAGCCTCACACTTGGAAGCCTTCCATTATGAAACAAAACCCATTTAACAGGCCAAACGAATATAATGTTTACAATCTTAAGACCAAAAATGAACGAAATACGACGACTACCTCATTACTATATTACTATTTCATGCAAACACCCTCGTGGGAACAGCCAAAACTCACACCGATTAGTATTTACATGCCCATTTAATGGGAATTCCCGCTATATCTGATAAATTGCATCAAAAATTTAGGTCGTATACATAGAAAGCAGTGAAATTAAAAGAAGAAGTACTCTAAAGCAATTTAGCCAAATAAACCTTGACCATTCGCCCTTTTATTCTTGCTTCTAGAGCAATATAATGGCCATGTACGTGGCGTCTCCTCCAAAAGGGGATGCGGGATATCGGATTACAAGCCTTGCCAAGAAAGGGGAGAAAAGTTCAAGAGGTTCTTACAAAATTTTGAAATCTTGTGAAAGAACAGCAAATTTTTGCAAAATCACAAAACTTAACAAGGAAAGTGGTCTACGTGCGACGCTCCGACTTGATATGGTCATTTCTAAAAGGTCAGAGTGCAAGAGACAGCCCAAAAAAGCCTATTGCACGATGCAAAAAGCAAGAACATGCACAGTGTAAAGTTTATTCTCGCACAGTGCATGTCAGAAGTCACGCTAGCGACTTTACAAACTGACTAGGTCCTGAACTTGATTTCTAGCCCAAAAAGCAATTCTCCTCAAATCTTGGAAAATTAGCGGAGAATTGGCCAAAAAATCTTCTTCTTTCACCGGTCCCCGCAGTTCGCGTTCGGCCGCAAAAGTTGTTGACTATCTAGACGGTCTCTGCATAGCGCGAGCTAAAGTCCCCAAGAATTGATATGAGGCCGTACGTAAAATTTAATGAGAAAAAGAGCGTCGCACTTTTTTTCTTTCCTAGTCGGATACGGTATACCTTATACGCCATAATAAATACAAAATGCTCGAGGCGGCAAGTTATTTTCGACGGATTTTGACTTCGTTCTTAAGCGCTGTCCATATTTTTGCACAAAGAAACTTTCTTTAGCCCTTAACTTTTCTCCATATTCAAATAACCTTCACAGCGGAAAAGAGCTTAACCCGGAAACCCTCAAAAGAACTTGAGGCGATTCTTTACTCAACCAATGTTTTCTCCGTCCGTTTTTTTGGTTTTAATTCCCCTAAGGCGGTTCTTCCGCTGAGTTTAACGATTTTAAATGCCAAAAAATGGACGGGTCAAAGGCAATCCCCAAAGGCCAGAAAAAAGCTACAAATGGTTGAGAGTTTGGGATGTTGCCTGCCTAATTATGGTGAATATGCGTGATTGAGGTATATAAGTTAATTTTGATGTTTGAATATGCAAATTTTAACAAATTTATATATTTAAGTGAAATTTGAATAGAAAAAAATAATTCAATGTGAAATTTAATACTGCTGCAAAAAAATTTAAATATACAAATTTTGAAAATTTAAAAAAGCAAATTTCGAAAAAAAGTCAATTTTTTTAAATTTGAATACTAAAGTATATTCAAATTTAAAAAAAGAATTTAATGTCAAATTAGATATAAAAATATTTGAATATCAAATTAAAAATTTGAATAATTTTCTCACAAATCTGACAATTCAAAAAATAAACTCACCGTTATCCGGTTTGACCACAATCTTTGCCACATTCGACCATGGTGAAGTGCCTCGCGCGTTGATCGTCTTGACCTTTACATAATGCTCGGTGGAAAGGTCCAGTCCAGATATTGTCGTGGCCGTATCTCGAGTCCCAATGTCTTTCTGAAATTGGACGTAAAATGCGACAGCTACGACCAATTTGAACAGTGATGATCAAAACATACCTGTTTCCATTTGTCTTCGGGTGCGGTCTCGGAAATGTCATTGTAGCTTACTTTGTAACCCTGAAAGCAACATAATGCCTGCAAATACCACTACGAACAGTTGCTGGGATTCCGAGTTTCAATTTCACGAGCTTTGTACAACGAAACCCTCCGAAGGCAAATAAACTTTCTGATTTCTTGTACTAAATTTGTGAGTCTGGAACCGAAAATTGGGGTAGCAAACAAAAATAAGGTGTCGACACCCTAATATGTTGGCTGAGAAATCATTCACAACTATTGACGATCATTTTCAAAAGGTCTACAACACATATAATATGTTCAAACATTCTATTTTAGTTATAGCATATTTTCCGGGCGACTTGATATCTACGGGCAGGGCCAAAGCAGATTTGAAACGGCCCGTGGCCAATCGGAGCTCTACCGGGCCGGCCCGCGGGCCGCGATTTTCGGCCGGCTCGGGAGCCATGTCTAGTAGCTCTTCCGCTCGAAAGCGAAAAGTTATAAGGCTTACCGTAATAGTTCCATAGATTTCTTCGTCCGGTGCTGTCCACTCCACCAAAATGGCTCCTTTCTCCGTCAGCGGTCGAACTCTGACCTCCGATGGCGCCGATTCGGGCGGTTGTTTGGCGGTGTGCGCTTCGATAGCCGCCGAGGGATCGCTTTGACGTCCACTAACGGTCACTGCTTTCAACGTGAATTCGTAATGCTAGAAAGGGTTGAATTGTAAGTCAAACCGTTAAAAATGTAATATGTTAATGAAAATTGCAAATACGTTGGGTTGTAAAATACGTGGCGCACACTCTTTTTCTTTTAATAACACTCACTTTAAAAGGCACTAGATTATCAATGAGGGCTTGATTTGAGGTAGCGTCGAAGATGGGCTTGTCAACGGCAGTCCGAGGGTCAAATCTGTAAAAGAAATAACTTATGAGTCATGATATTGCTTTTAAAAAATGGTGCAGTATAGATTCTTTCTACGCCTTTTCAAAAGTGCGTAGACATTTTGTCGCGCCGCACAGTGCATTTTTCCTCTTTTTGCACGGTACGCGGGCCTTTATGAAGCAGTTCGCAGTTTGCACTGTGCAAATCTCAAAAATGCTGTTTGCACTGAAATTAATATATCACTTACTTGATTTGATATGTAACAATGAATTTGGCAATCTTTTCCGAAGTAGCGACTGGGTCCCATTTTATTTTCACAGAACTGTCGCTGACGTCTGCTATCCGAAGATTTGCGGGCGGAGGGATTGGGATGAACGCTAAAAAAACACAATCAGCATTTTCCAAGCCCCACTTACGTCCGTCCGGCTGCACCACCGTTGTCGCATCAATACTACCCAGCTTACTGACCGCAACACATTTGTAGCTCTCCGTGGCTCTCACATCGGTGACTGTGAGCACATTTTTCCCGATTGGCGCGGTTTGCGGGTCGTTCAGAATCTCGCCGTCGGACTGACGACGCCAAAACACTCGAGGCATGGGGTAACCCACCGCTACACAAGTGAGATTCACAGCTCCGCCGGCGGGAACTCGATGGACCGGCGGGAGTTTGAACGAAAAATACGGGGGGTTTTGGCGTTCTGCAAAAATAAAAATTGATCACTTCTGGGAAACGGAAAAGGACCAAATTTTTGAACTCCAAAGAATGAATATTTTGAATGTCATGTTGAGAGAAATGAAATAATCCTCTCGTCGAAAATGGCTTAATCCGGAAATGTCACGGTTTGAAGTAATTACACTTTCAGGTAAATGTCAAAAACTTTTTAATTAAAAAACACGGAGTTCATGTCTGGCTTACTTCTGTAAAACGGAATTCTAAAATGAAGGTCTCATTTTTCTAACATTTATATAAGAAGTACCCCATGTGCAACGCTCAGATTGTCTTTAGATTTGGCATACGTTTCGCGCATATGCAATATATCAATTTCTAAAAATTTTAGCTCACGCTTTGCTGGCACAGCCGAGATAATAGAGCATCCTTTGCGCCGAGAGAGCACGCAAAACGCCTAGAGCAGTCAAAGAAAAACAAACTTTTTTCACATATTTTTTCCAGTTTAGTGCAAAAAAAACGATTTCTTGCTGCGAGCGTTCACAGAAAACCGAAAAATCTTGACATGTGTTCGCACGATGTGGTTGATACCGCAAAGGAGTTTGCGCAACAAAATCTCACATATTGCTAAAAAATAGTGAGATGAGTTGTGATAAAGTTTTGTAAAAATTAAGAAGTTTGCATTGTGAGCAGGTAAAATACCTCCTGCGCTGCAGCGCTTTGAACCGCCTCTGCATCCAGAAATAAAAGAACCCGGACATCCAAAGGTAAAGCAACTTACCTTTAACAAACAAATGTACCGCCTTGGAATGAACAACTCCCCTCTCGTTGCTGGCCACGCATTCGTATCTCCCTTGGTCCTCCTCGCGCGACTTTTGAATCATCAGAGCCCCCGGATTTCCCATTGTGGACACGGAATAGCGCGGATTGTTCTTGACATTCACCGGAATCGAATTTTTCAACCACAAAACTTTGGGCGTCGGCTCTCCACTAACGCGACAACTCAGATGGGCCGTTCGGCCGCTCTCCACCGACTTCATAACCGGATGGGCTTCGATGACTGGAAAGCCGGCGGGCAGTTTGTCGGTGGGGTAGACGACTAGACCCGCCTCGGACTTTACGGGTGAGCCAATTCCGTTCTCGGCGGTGCAGCTGATCGTTTTGTTGGAATCGGACAGTTTTGCCGTTTCTATTCGTAGAATTGACAGGGCGTCGGGTAGCGTTTTGATCTTGAATCTGCAAATCCAATAGTTTTTGGGCTTGTAAAAGATACGTTTGCCTAACAAAGTCTTGTCAAAGTGAAAAATAAAAAAATACTACGGTTTTTTCAGTCTGCGTAGACTTTTTGTCGCGGGCCTCATTTTTTTGCATTTCATCGCACTACTCAATGGAAATACCTCATAGGCGCGAGCTTTTTTAACGACGTTGCTGCGTCGAAGTCCGGAATTTTGCACAGTGCAAACGGCATTCTTGTGGTTTGCACAGTGCAAAGTGATTCAAGAGGACCCGCGCACTGTGCAAAAAGCGGAAAAATGCACTGTGCGGCGAGAAAAAATGTCTACGCACCTTTGACAACGCTTAGTAAGTTGCATGGAGTTGTGCACTACATCTTGAAAAGTTGGCCTAAATTTGCTCCCAACCTGCTCAGACTTTTTTTTAATTTTGTTCAAACTCAGGGCATAGGCCTCACATCGAATCCCGAAAATTGTAGTTCTCTGCGGCTGAGAGAATATGCGAAACGCGGAGAGCAATCAAAGATAAACATTTTTGGCCATACCTTTGCCAGTTTTGTATAGAAAATATCTATTTTTTTGCGTAAACGTTAATTTTTACGGTAGAAATAGACACGACAGTTGTCATGTCACAATTCGCCAAAAAATGGCACTCTTTTTTAATTTTTGATTGAAAAATCTTAGTTGTTTTATGCAAAGTGCGACAAGCTGCGTTGGGATGTAGTGCCTAAGCTAAGCCTAAGAGGATAAGCATGTGCAACATCGGCTTATCTAACGTTTTAACTGTACGGTGCAAATTGAACCGACCCAATCCATTTTGAGCGCACCGTGCACTTCCAAAAGAATAAAAAGATTCCGAACTGGCGTAGACCCAACCAACATCGCCCTTGGAAAAGAATTGGGAACGAAAACGGATGAAAAAGTGCGACACATTCTGCACAGTGCAATCTGCACAAAAATGCCCTCTCCCCACCTGCACTGTGCAAAAATATCTTTTCGGAGCGTCGCAAAATATTTTGCAGACGCCCCCTTTTGAAATGAGAAATTTGGAAAAATTTGCACTGTGCGAAAAACACCCTCAGAACGTTCTAGCAAAACGCACCGTGCAATCTGCATTTTACCCAACAATCTAGGCTTTTTGTGAGTTTGCACAGTGCAAACGGCAATTTTTGTCTCTGCGCGTTGCGCGACCAACCAAAAATTCGCACAGTGCGAGATGTTGTCGGCGACAACTTGTCGCGGACACTTTTGATGCGTTTCGCACAGTGCGGTTCCCCGCGCGCGCTCTCATGGCGCAGTCGGTAGTAAAGAAGTCTGGCATTCTAAAGTGCCCTAAAGTTCGAAGCCTTCGGAAAAAAATATACTACGTTGTAGTTCAATTAAAGAGCTGTCATATTTTTGGGTTTTATACCCAAAAGTTTTGACTTTTTCGCACACACTTCGAATGCAAAAACATCTTTTTGGATCCTCGATTACAAAAAAAATTATTTTGAAGAATTTCAATTATGAAAATAAAATTTTGAGCATTTTGCTTGAAAATTGTCCGGTTTTAAGAGAGACGTTGGACCCTTAGAAAATAGTGAATAAAAAATTCGCACCGATTTTCCGCAATTGCATGCCCATCCATTAGCCACATAATGGAAGGTAGTGGCTGACCCGCAGCTCGGCAAAATAACACTAACGTTGACCCGTCTGCGACGCGAGAAGCCTGCGGGCGGACGAGGAATTGAGGAGGGCCATCTGAAAATATAACAAATCAAAAATTTTGCTTCAAATGTGGAGTTCGTATTTTGCCTTCAAAAGTTATGAGAAATTCATTTTATGACTTTTTATTACAATACTAGTCCGTTTTCAAAGTCGTGGGAGTATTGTTTAATATTTTCACAATATAAAAAAGGCAGGGGGAAGCGATAGCCGAAAAAAGCCTATTGCACGGTGCAAAGTGAACTTTTGTTTTTGCACAGTGCACGTCGCCGAAATCACTACAGCAACTTTACCAACGGACTACTATAACAAAACTTTCTTTTTGGTCCTTTACAATTTGTTGCACAGAGGTTTTGACTGTAAAGATTTTATTCTAAAGCTCAACGTATTTTACCTCCAGAATATCCGGCCGTTGAGTGGTAGAGCTGGAACAAAACCGCCAACGACAATTGGAGCAGACAACAAATGCGGGTCTTCATCGGGAGTGCTATATAAACGGACTTTTCACTGGTTTCTCGACGATTTTTTTGTAAAAATCATTGCTTATTGGATTTCCAAGGGGCGGAAATCTGAAAAAATGTAAAAATAAAAAAAAATAAAAAAATCTTAAAAAATAAAATAAAAACGTGGTTTAATTTTTAATGACAAAAATCCAAAGAGACAAAAAAAATGTAATTTAAAAAATTTAAATAAAAGAAAAGAAGTTTAATCTACAGGGGAAGGTAGTTCGACGCACAGATTTTCTTTAAATTTTGCACGCACGTCAAGCACAGGCCATATATGAATTTCTGAAAATATTTGCCCGTGTTTTGCTAGCGCTACCACGATTTTCAACGGTCTTTGCAGCCGAGAGATAACGCGAAACGCGGAGTGCGGTCAGAGAAAAAAAAAACACTTTTTGGCCATATTTTTGTTAGTTTCGCGTGGAAAAAATTAATTTTTTGTCCGAAACACTACCCTCTATGGTGAAAATAGCCATATAACTTTTTATAGAATCAAAATTCGCAACAAAGCGTCACATTTCGGTTCAAAAATTAAGCTCGTTTCTGCAAAGTGAAAGCTAGCAATATCGCATATGTTTTAGAAAAAGTAATGCTAAATTTGTGCCTAGTTTCATCAAAATCTGAGCGTCGCACTTGGGGTGCATCAGTGAAAAAACAAAGGTGTTCGACAGCCCAAATGTAACTATTTTACAATTCATCCGCAAATTGAAAAAGAGAAATATCCAAAACAAGCGGAAAACGCGCCAGAAAATTAATGAAGGACGAGTAGGTGGCAAAAACATGTCATCTTATTAAAATTCGTAATACATCAAGAAGTAAAAATGGAATTTTTGCAAATTTCCATTTATTATTAGAAATTTTTTTGCAGAAAAATAAAAAATGCTAATTTGTTGTTACAGTAGAACTGTTGTACAGCGATTACCATAAAACAACACCACAAACAATTTTAAAGGTGACAAGTGCCAATTTGGTACAAAAGAACTCTTCCTAACAATAAGACAAACCTTTCTATAACAACAAGACCTAGGTTTTTTTTGTTCCCTTGAGGTTCGTTGCATAAAGGTTTTAATTCAAAAAATGTAAAGGACAAAAAAATTAAGGCCAAAATACACATTTTAAAGTGTTCTTTATATCTAAGTAACCGGATTAATTGGGGGGAAAGCTTAAGATTATTTTTTTAGTGTTCTTTATGGGGGTTAAAAGTGAAATCATTTCCCGTTGCAAAAAAAATGTTTTCCATTCTCAGATACGGAAAGAACGTAAAAACCTGCATGTGGAAAGATTTTTACTACCTCCGCTTGCAAGGACGTAAGCTTATAAAAGAAAAATAAAAATGTCAGTACAACGTAAAATATGAGCTTTAAATGGTTTTTAAAAAAAATAAAAAAATTTAAAAAATTATAGTAAAAACAAAAAATTTAATAAAAAACCCAAAAAACCTCCGTAGAACAAAAACTCTCTATAACGAACAATTTTGGAGACAAGTGGTTTTATTGAATGACTTTTGGGGTTAAAAATGGCCCATACCTTGACGGGGCATAACTTGAATTTCGGCACTTTGACCCACTTTGGCCCCAAAAGCAAAAGGTACCCCAATCTCCGTTTAGTCTGGTCACGTGGCGTTTTTTTTTGTTTTTCACTTACTAGCATCTCCATAAAGTGCGTGGACTTACTTTTTTTTGGCTTTTATCACGGGCGCACAGTGCATTTTTTCCATTTTTTTTATTTGTCGCTCACGCACCGTGCATTTTGCTGTTTTTTGCACAGTGCAAACTTGAAAAGTGCACTGTGCAAATAAACGCAGCAGCGCAGTTAAAAAAAGCTTACGTCGCTGCGATTGACGCACAGCAATTGCTCAAAAGGTGAAATGCATTGCAAAAAATGCATTTTTGCGAATAGCGATCAAAAGTCTACAATTGTAGTAGCAAGTAAAAACAAAAAAAATTCCCATGACCAGGTCAAACGGAGGTTAGGGTACCTCTTGCTTTTGGGGCTTTGACAAATTTGGAAAAGGGCCCACCACGACAAGGGCCGGGCCACGGCCCGCTGGGAGCAAAAGCCGGCCCTCTAGGCGTGTCTGTTTATCCAAAAAATGCAAAAAAAATTTTATAATCTTTTGACAAAAGTTATTGGAAGTCTTCGCGGACCTCCCATTCCTGTCAATAAAGAAGCCATCGGATTCAGAGCGCCGATAACGACGCGTTTAGGGAGTGCGCATGATCCCCGAAGAAATGGATGGGCCAAGGTTTAACGCGAGTTGGGCCAAGTCCTTTTTTCCGCAGCCAAATCTTTTTTTGGGCAAAATGCAAAACGCATCTCCTCGGGGATTTGGCGCGATCTTCAGCGATTTATAAGCATAAGGAATGGGTCAAAACGGAGATTTTTTTGCAAATATTATATATGGAGCGGTTTTTTGGACTTTTTGGGAGCAAAAGGAGAAATATGGAGAAAACGATTTGTAAAACGGTTTTCAAAAATGTTTATATACAATTTTAAAAGCAAAATAAAACTAAAAATACCCCAAAATTTTAAATACAACAAATGCAAAAAAATTTCACCTTCAAAAACCTCAAAATGCCACTCAAATTTAAATAACAATAAATTTTATAAATAAAACTACAGTAGTCCTCTTTAAAATTGAGCAAAATCCCAAAAAAAAGTTATTCGACCACGGCAGGATTCGAACCTGCAATCTTCGGTTCCGTAGACCGACGCGTTATCCATTGCGCCACGCGGCCACGTTTTCTTTTGTTTCTTGGATCCTTATTTTTATAATAAATTGAGAGGGTAACAAAAGGTAGAATTTAATATAAATAAAAATTTCAAATAAAATTTAAAACATATTTCCGAAAAAGAAGCCATACGACATATATGTATATAAGGCTGTAAAATGCCGTAAAAATTCTGAAAACCGGTCGTAAATCGAGGAATTAGTTGGATTTTTGGTGACATCAACCAAACAAGAGAGAAAAAATAGAAAATTTATATGGCAAACAACATAAAAAATATGACAAAACACGCTATTTATGGATACTACACAATAACAAGTAAAGATTTTGTCAAAAATGCAATGAATATTCAAATTTTGGCAAAAGAACAAGTTAAATTTGCATAAATAATATCCAAATGTCTCCAAAAAATCTCTAATGCACCCATGAATTTGAATGTTCATTCGGCTTGTCCGGAAAATCCCTCTCAAAGAAGGAGGGTTTCGAAGAGTGCAAAAAATGCCTCAAAACGGAAATCTCCAAGTTTTTCGGGGCCCGCGAAATAGCCTGGAATTTAATGTATGACGATTATTGAAATGACCGCAAGCCTCCAAGAATGCAATTTTGAAGAGTGTTTGGATGGTGCGATGGGAGTACGGGAGATAAACGCGGAAAAAGTGAGGAAATTGAGGAATTTTCAGAGGTTTTTTTTATTTTTTTGGATATAGATGTAAAATTAAGATACATTAAATAAAATTAAGTACGTTCTGTGTATTGGTAGTGTCTAATACCATAATTAAAATTAAAAATAATCAAGAAAGAACAAAAAATTAAAAAAGTGTTTTCCTAAATTGTATATTACACCCATAAAGGGCAAATGTAATTTGTCAAAATACTAAAACGTATGTACTTATCTCAATTATGGAAAAAAAATCAAATTAAATATCAAAAAAAAATGCAAAAAAAAAGAAAAAAAAATTCAGAATTACCAAAAAATTTCAAATTTCAACAAAAAATAACTAAAACTTTTCAGGCAATTAACTGAAAATTTGCCGAATAAACGAGCACCCAACCCTGAAGGTTTAGCAATCTAAAAGATTTGCATATTTTGTCGATTTATGTTAAAAAATGTTAAACTTTCAAAAAAGATCGTCAAAAATTGGCAAGTAAAATTACAGTAATTTTTAGTCAAAAAATTGTCAGTAATCTAAAAAACCTCCGCATAGCAAATTTACTCACCCGTTTTTTAAGCCGTTGTCTCCGTTAAAAACTCTTTAAAATTGCGTTTTTCGCAATTATCCCTTCAAAAACCCCATTTTTTGCGGCCAAAAAACTTTTGGCGAGATTTTCCAGCAAAAAAAGTGAAAATAACCGCAAAAGGCACAAACGCCGTTTATAACGACCTTTGTGCGGAGTGGAAACGTTTAACTCTCTCATTTTTGACCTTTTTCGGCCGTAGTGGAAACAAGTTTTTTGGGGCCAAAACAAATGCCGCCGGGGCCGGGTATTTATTATGATAATGCAAACCTTTGGTTCAATAATTTAGTCATTTTTGGATTGAGAGGATTTTTGGGTGAGAACAAACCGATTAATGTTATTGACCGGAGGGGAAAATGCCGGTTCGAAGGCAGAGAACTGGAAATTATTACATTGACAAAATAGTCAGAGTAAGAAAAGTAGATAAACAAGGGAATTGTGCAAAGGGCGATACTCAGATTTTGATAAAACCTGGCGCAGATTTAGATCAAGCTTTTCTAAGGTGTATGTCAGATTTTTAGCTTGCGCTTTGCAGAAACGACAGAGACTTTTTGGTTGAAAATTGAAAAAAATGCGACGTTTTCTGCAGGTTTTGGAATCAAAGGTTTTTCTTCTATTGTGGAGTGTAATGTATCCAAAGCGAATCAATTTTTTCCTCGCGAAACTATGAAAGAAATGGCCAAAAAGACTAATTCTATGCTAAGATTCTCAAAAAAATTACTCAATTTTTGTCACGGCGAGAAATGTCGCTTCCTACTGCAAAATACGTGTTGCTTTTTTCAAATCTAGATTGTTTTGCATACGATACTTTTACCTTGCGCCTTGCAGAAACGACCATGATTCTCAAGTCGAAACTGGACATTTTTTTTGAATTTTGAGGTGAAAAGCTATATGTCTATATATAGCCAAAACGTTTTTTCTCTAAAACCGGTCTCCGCACATCGCGTGCTCTCTGGGCCGCAAAAAATAGTTAAATTTCCCGGCTGCGCTAAGGCATAATTTGCAGGATTGTACAGCCGAGTTTTTTAACGACTTTTTCCAAGAGAAAAAGTGAAATAAGGAGAGTGGTTAGAGAAAAAACCACTTTTTTGGCCATATTTTTGCGCGCGGAATTTTGTGAAATTTTGTGGAAACACTAATCTCTACGTCTCTACGATGACGTAAGTATGCAACATTTCATGCCGAAAATGCTCCATTCTTGTCAAATTGCGAGCTAAAAATCTCCGTCGTTTCTGCAAAGCGCGAGCTAGGAATTTGACATGTGTCGCAGAAAAAAATACTACAAATTTATAAAATCTTTCATCTAAATTTGAGCGTCGCACTTGGAGCACTTCCCCTGTAAGCCAAAATAAGCCTCCGTACAACGCAGCGCCTCTATAACAAATCGATTTTCTCTTCCCCCTTGATGCACGGTATAGAGAGGTTTGACTTATATATACCAAATAATAATAGAAAACAAATGATGGATGTTGCATTTAAAAAGTCACATTTCCCGCATTGGAAACTCCGTAGTTTCGCGGGGTAAAATTTCAAACATCACCAAAAACAATATTTGTGGCCACTTTTGGAATTTTTTGAAATTTTATCTCCTTCAAAAAATTTATAGAGTGCCGAAAATCGAGCTCAAACCATCTACATACAATTTTGCTGAAGAGAACAATTTTTTGATCGAAATAGCTATGAAGTGACGTTTAGCAAAAAATTTAATTTTTTTGTTTGAAATTTTGAAAAAAAATTTATTTTTTGTCTGAAATTCGAAGAAAAAAAAGATTTTTTAATTGAAATCATAAGAAAAGATTTTATTTTTTATTGGAAATTAAGCGAAAATTTTTATTTTTTCGTTGAACTTTTGTAAAATTTGTTTTTTTAAAGAAAAATCAATTTTCAAGTAAGGTTTTAAAGAAAATGTGGGTTTTTGTTAGAAATTTGAAGAAAAAATTGATTTTTTAATTAAAATCACATTTTTTTGTTTGAAATTTCAAAAAAAATTTTCATTTTTTAAATCAGCAAAAATAAAAAATTTTCCTTAAAATTCCAAGAAAAAAAATTGTCAGACAAAAAACTCACTGACATTTCCGCTCTCTATAAATCACCAATTTCGTATAAAGCGCCATTGTTTGTTGATAAAAAAACCAGCTAATCCTTTGTCCTTTTCGCAAAAAAAAATCTTTTTTTTTGCTTTCCGAATTCCCCCTCTAAAAAGACTTAAGTGATTTGAAAGAAATCTTGCGGCCCTCAACTAGGGTCATTTTTCATTCGGAATTAACCACACAAAATTTTGGGAGAAAATGAAATTTTGGCAAAAAACGTTTTTTGACATATATATGTATATACCATATATAATATATAAACAATAAAAAAGATTTGGGTGAGCGGAAATATTTTGAATTTTTTTTTCGATTTCAAAAAAATATACAAATGCAACCTCCGCTTTAATTTTTTTTTGTTTGTGTGGAGAATGCAACAATTTTTCGGGCAGAGATAGTACGCAAAATGCGGAGAATGGTCAGTGAGGAACCTTTTTTGCCATATCTTTGTCAGTTTCGCGCGGAAAAATTGATTTTATTTCGAAGGCATTACTTTCAATGATAAGAGAAGGTATATAACTTATAATATTACGCACAAATATTTCAAAAAGAAAGTCTATTTTTGTCAAAAAATTTCTAAAAAGCGCAAGCTAGAAATCTCGCATACTCTTTAGAAAAAGTTAATCTATAATAAATTTGTCCAAAGCTTTATCAAAATTTAAGCGTTGCACTTTGAGAACCTCCCCTGTCAAATGATACATTGTATTATATTTTTAATTTTATAAAAGTTTTTCGTTTTTCAAACCCCCTCAATTCCCTATTTTTCTTCCCATATCTCTATTTCCGTACTAATTTGGGCCTATAAAAAATAGCTCGAATAAAAAGAATGCGAATAATAATTCCCGATAAAATCCCCATTGAAAGCTCTTCGAAGACGCGGCAGGGAGAACTCTTCAATGACGGCGCACAAAGTATAAGACGATGTCCAGAAAAGTGTGCAGACACATGTAGAAGATAATATTCTAGGACGTGGGATTTTTGAGGGAAATTTGAAATAGAAAAACACAGTTAAACCTTTGAGTTATATAACGAATTGCAAAGGACCAAAAAAATTTGTTGGTTGTAAAAGCTTGTCGTTAAAGAAGAAAAAAATATGTTTTTTCAGCTCTTGAGATGTCAGACAACAAACAAAACTCAATTTTTTCTATGCATAATTCTTAAGGATAATTGTCATTCTTGTCGTGTACACACAAAATTAAATGTCATGCCAAAAAATGGAAGAAGGGAAGATAAACAAGTAAAATATGGTAGAATTGGAAGTAAGTGAATGCAAGTGATATTTTCTTTAAATCCGCACGCACGTGTGCGACATATCAATTCCACAAATTCTTAGCTCGCGCTTTGCAGGGGTACTCGAGATATTCAACAATCTTGGAGGCCGAAATAGCATGCAAAACGCGAAGAGCGGTCAGAGACTTTTCGGTTAATACCTTTGTCAGTTTTGCGTTAAAACATAATTTTTTTGGGGGAAACATTTCACTCTGCGGTTGATACAGATGTAGAACTTTTGTTGACAAAATTCGTAAAAACGTCGCATTTTTGCCAAATTTCGAACTCTTTCATCAAAATCTGAGAGTCGCGCTTGGTGCACTTCCGTTGTAAGTCCCATTAGAAACAACTCAGGGGGCCTCAAGGGATTTGCAGGAAAGTAATCACCAATAAGTTTTAGATCAAAGGTCAGTTCAATATCTCGGCTGATCCAAGGCCCAAATTTCCGGAAATCACTGCTACAAACAATGCTCCACTAAAAAGCCAGGCCCAATTTAAACGAACTTAAAGAGTAGTAGCTTCAAGAGTTCCTCTCGTACAAAGTCGTCACGCAAAAACCCCAAAAATTTTGGTTTTTTCGCAATTTTTTCCCTCACAATCGTACAGCCTGTAATTTACAGGAGCGCCTCTGGCTATAAACTGATATAAAATGCACTCGTGTTGCACATTTTCCGGCCCCAAACGAAAAGTGTGTGTTTCGGAACATGACAATTGACAGCCCTCGAAAGTGACACCTTTTCAAAAAGAGAATTGGGAAAGACAAAAACCACTAACTAATTATTGATTCCGCGTTCCAAAACCTCACTCGTTTTCGAGGAGTTTTGAACAAAACAGTTTTTTTGCTAGGCAAGACGGCTTAATAAATGTGCACTTACTCAAAAGAAATTCTTTGGCTGCTAGCCCGTTGGTAAAGAAGTGATTTTTGCCCTTCGCACTGTGCAAAAAAAGTCAGGGTGCTACGGACAGCCAAAAAAAACCTATTGCACGGTGCAAAAAGCAAGAAATTGCACAGTGCAAAGTAATATCTTTGCCAGTTTTGTGGGAGAAAAAAATAATTTTTTGTGGGAATTGTGCTCTCTGCATACTGTAGAATTAGGCACAAAACTTTTCACGCCAAAAATTCGCAAAAAGTGTCGCATTTTTTCCAACTTTCGACATGGAAATCTCGGTTGTTTCTGCTTTGCGCGAGCTAGAGGTCTCACATGTGTCTTCGAAAAAAATTATTCAATATGAACCAAATTTTATCAAAATCCCGCAATTGAAGCACTTCATCTGTAAAAACGCAACACAATTTAGCCCTCAAAACCGCAACAAACCCGCTGCTGATCCCATAAAATCCTCAAATTCGCAAAGCAAAAGTTCAAAAGTTGGCAAACCATTTTACGACCTGTTCCTTGGCCCCGAATGCCCAATAAAACTTGTCCCCGGCACAGAGGCGCTATATAATTAAGAGGTTGTAATCCGCCTTTGAACCCGTCCTTTCGTATACTCTTGTCTTTTTCTTTTTTACCGCAAAAAATATAGACATATGGCATGTCAAGAAAAGAAAAATAGAAAAATATTCTAATTAAGGTTTGCATATTATAAATCGCGAATATGTAAAATTGACTGGAAACAAATTGAGACCTCTTTAAAAGAAAACCTTTTTATAACGAACAATTTTAGCGCAGCAATTTTTTTGCCAGTTTAAATTTGACACAAAACATTTATAAAGCAAAACCTCTCTATAACGAAAAATTTCAAACGAGTCATTATTGTGCCAAACTAACTCCTGTAAAACAACACCCAAAAACATCTTTATAACGAGTAAATTGCTTTGACCTCAAACCCGCATACAACAAAGCTTCTCTATGCCGAATAAAGTCAACTTTGTGATTCAAAAAACCTCTATAAAATAAAACCTCGCTATAACAAACAATTTCAGAAGTCAAAAGAGTTGATTTTGTGCCAAAATAAATCTCTGTACAACAAAACCTCTCTATAACGAATAAATTGCTTTGAGCTCAAACCCGCATACAACAAAGCCCCTCTATGCCAAATAAAGTCAACCTTGTGATTCAATAAGCCTTTATAAAACAAAACCTCAATATAACGAATAAATTTTTTTTGGACCCTTTCAATTCGGTGTACAGAGATTTGATGAGTGGGTCGGTAGAAAGAAATACGTATTACAGGGTGAAAATTGATTTTTCATCCAGAAAAATTTTGGGATGCGCGAGCGAAGAGAAATCGAATAAAAAATAAAAAAGAACTGTCGGCTGTCAATCAGTCTTCAGCCACCAGACACCGGCCAAATGAAAAGGCCAAGCAGAATGAAAGCGGAGGGAATAAATATCTCCGGATCGGTGGTCATTTTATTGGAAAAGGCGGATTTATTTGATCGACCAATAAAATCAATGATTACGCAAGTGCGGCAAGGAAAAGGGCAGGTGCCGGGACAGAGGTCAAGTATAAGGAGAGGAAATTAAAATGGGCAATGCGGGAGTTGAAATGGGAAACGCACCAAAAAAGGAAAAGCATACTATTTCGTCCGAGAAGTCGCCGGAGTGATTTCCGCGACATGCACTGTACGAAAATAAAGTTTTTTTGTTGTATACAATAAACAAAAGTAAACTTGTCACTGTGCAATTTCTTGCTTTTTGCACCGTGCAATAGGCTTTTTTCGGCTGTTGCTCGCACATCGACTTTTTTTGCACAGTGCAAACGCGGAGAGCGGGCTGAGAGAAAGCACTTTTTAGCCATATCTTTGCCAGTTTTGTGCGTAGAAAAATCATTTTTTGTGGAAACATTGCCCTCTGTAGTAAAAATAAGCAGCAAACGTTTCATCCCAAAATTAACACAAAAAGTGCCGCATTTTCGCCGACCTTCGACCTCAAAATCTCTGTCGTTTCTGCAAAGCGCAAGCTAGCAGTCTAAGCCTCTGAATTAATTGATATAACCTTGTGCCAAATTTTTGTCAAAATTTGGGCATCGCACTTGGCGTACTTCTCCTGTGCTTTTTCTTTGATTTTTGACTACAAAACAACGTAACCCTTTATACCTTTTCCCGAAGGCATTGCGATACAATATGATCCATCTTTCCTGAATCACTCAAAGCAAATATTTCCGAGCTTTCACATAAAATCAGAAGCGATCGTTTTTCGAATGAGTCAATCGAGTAAAATGGCCATAGAAAAAAAACAACAAATGATGGCGAATCAAAGTAAACTCGTTCGAATTTGATGCGTACGGAAGGGTCAATTAAAATTGACAAAGAACAATCTTGCTTTCGTAAGGTTTTGATGAAAGAGCTTTCCGAGGTTTTGAATCTTCCCAAAGATTGTTTGATATATCTCGGCTACCCACGCAAAATAATTTTTTTATGTTCTGCAGCGAAAACACAGGCGGCAGAGATGAAAACGGTAAAATAATTATTTTTAAACATGTAGAATGCCAACATTATTTTTTCCGTTGTTAGTGGTACAGTAGACGAAGAAAATTTTTGCAAATTTCGTTTCCACGCCGTAAAAAGCGCAATTCAAAAGTAATTGTACTGTCCCTTCCTTAATTGGTCTTACTAGTCCATCTGGAAGGTCGGTGGAGTGATTTTTGCACTGTGCAAAAAAATCAGGATGCGAGCGACAGCCAAGAAAAACCTATTGCACGGTGCAAAAAGCAAGAACATGCACAGTGCACAGTGAAGTTTGGTTTTCTCACAATGCAAGGACAAGTACAAAGGTTTAAAAAAGTTTTGAACAAACGCAACCTCTTTAAAAATGACTCACACCGACGGACATCAAAACGCTCACCTCAAAACTGTAAACGAACCCTCCTCGAAGCAAGTCAACCATGATTTACAAGACAAAAAAACGCACAAAATCGTGGCAAGAAAACATAATTTCTCGGGTTTCCGCTCGACTTTTTCCCTCCCCAAAAACGTCCAATGAATAAAATAACATTCGACGGGACTTCCGGTAAGATTATTCTTGTGTTTTGCCGGAGGACTGGAACAGTTTTAGAAATGTAAAAATTAATCCAAAGATGTGGCTGTTTGAGGAAGAAAATGTAGAAAAAGATGACTAAAAACATAGCTGGTTTATGGATAAAATCGTTCGTTATAAACAGGTTTTGCGTTAGGGAACTTTGTAAACGAGCATAGTGCAATGAATCGCAGAGGGCCAAAAAAATCTTGTCGTTATGGAGGGGTTTTGTTATACGGAGGCAAGATTTTTTTTAGATGGACCTTTGGGATCTCAAAAAGTGTTTGCAATAGAGAAGTTGTACAAAAAACCGCGTTGAGCTAAAAAGTTAATTTGTTATAGAAAAATTTTGATGGATGGAGGTTCAGTTGCGCCGGAATTCAGTCTCAGAATCTGTGAATTTGATCGTTATAAAGACGTTTTGTACTATGGAACTTTGTGTTAACGACGAATCTTACGGAAATGTGCCCTACCCCTGTAATTCCATTGAAATTTTTCGTCAATTTATAACCAAATATATCAATTTTTGTTTAAAGATGCAGTCAAACCTATCAAACGACATTTGGGCCGAGAGAGAACGCAAAAGGGTGAGTGCGGTTAGAGAGAAAAAACTTTTTGGCCATATCAAACCCATTCCATTTTCGCACGAAAAAAATGATTTTTTGTTTAAACATTACATCTCTACGGTACTTTTCATAGATTTGCAAAAAATTTTAGCATTCTTTGCAAAGTTCGACTTAAAAATCTTGATCATTTCTGCGGAGCACCACCTCGAAATTTCGCATATGTCTGACAAAGAATTTGTCTAAATTTGTGTTAACTGTCATCAAAACCTGAGCGTCGCACTTTGGGCACTTCCCTTGTAAATTACAATCGCAAAAAACCTCTTCCCCCTCCTCCTCTCGGACTGACCCACATCCTGAAGACGGGTTTACCTTTCCCTTTCCCGATTCTTCAATCACCTCTTCCTCGAATTTGATTTCCTCCCATTCTCTTCGCCAATCCAAACAAAACACCAGATGTGTCCATCCTTAAAATTGGTATATACCTCTTCCATCTTGAAGCACCCTTTTTTTGTTACGCAAGTTGGATGGGAAAAGGTAATGAGAAATGCGATCCAACATGTCCGGCCAATAAACGCAAGAGGAAAGTAATTTCGGAGGAGGATAAAGGTGAATGAGAGGGATGCAAAATGGGATAAAAGTTGATCCAAAACACGTGGAGAAAAACTTTAAAAGAATTGTGAAACGGAAGATTTCGAAAATTTCTTGGGCCTCCGTACAACAAATTACTAGTCCGTTCGTAATGTTTAGTGTTTGCACTGTGCAAAAAAATCAGGGTGCGAGCGACAGCCGAAAAAAGCCTATTGCACGGTGCAAGAAGTAAGGAATTGCACAGTGCAAGTGAACCTTCGTTTTTTCACAGTGCATGTCGCGGAAATCACTCCAGCGACTTTACGAACGGGCTAGTAGTAGAGATTTCGCTTAGGCCGATTTTTGTGGCTCGAGCCGAAAGTGATTAGTCCGGACCGTCTTTAATTTTACTCGGCCTGGACTGACGGAAGTCAGGCTCGGTTCGTCAGCGAAAGAACTGCTATGCATGGCGCCGGAACTAAAATTTTTTTTTATGCCCCCCCCCTTTTTTTTACCCGCAATTTTTTTCAAATCAATACCATCGTAAAAAAATAAAAAAAATAATATTTTTTCTTATTCTCCATTTTAAACCCACCCCCCCCCCCCCGTCATAAATCCCTCATTAACTTTGCGGATATTCAAATTCGCGGCTTTAAAATAAGCTCAATTTGCACTCCAAACTTTTTGGCATAAGAATTTGATCCGCCTGAAGAATGCCACTTTACCCCGTCGGCTTTTCGCACTTTCGAAAACGCCAAATGAGCCGAGTGAGCTTGCGGTGGGGAGAAAATGCGGCGTCGGGTAAACTTGGCAATCTTTTTTGGACCTACAGAGTTAATGGAGAGGAAGTTGTTTTTAGCAGGATGGGAGATTATTTCAAAACAAATTGAAGAGCGGGAAAAGTGGGATAAAGTATCCAAACAGACAAAGATATCTCCGGCGCAGCGAATGACTCGGCTGGATCCTTCGCCGGAAATTAGCAAACGGCTCATGTTTGTCGCTGGAAATGAAATCACATCCGTGAAATAAGCCGTTTGCGAAGATGGTGGAGTAATTTCTGCGATACGTATTTTGCGGAAACAAAAGTTCACTTTGCACTGTGCAATTTCTTGCTTTTTGCACCGTGCAATAGGGTTTTTCGGTGGTCGCTTGCAACCTGTCTTTTTTGCACAGTGCAAACACAAACAGCCATTTTTCGTCAACTTTGCAAAAAAATCTCGGGTTTTTAACGTAGAAAATGAGCAGTGATCTCGCATATGTCTTGTTAGACAAAATCATTTTAGGTAAGAAATCGCTGGAGTAATTTCCGTGATATGCACTGTGAGAAAACAAAAGTTCACTTTGCAATGTGCAATTTCTTGCTTTTTGCACCGTGCAATAGGGTTTTTCGGTGGTCGCTTGCAACCTGTCTTTTTTGCACAGTGCAAACACAAACAGCCATTTTTCGTCAACTTTGCAAAAAAATCTCGGGTTTTTAACGTAGAAAATGAGCAGTGATCTCGCATATGTCTTGTTAGACAAAATCATTTTAGGTAAGAAATCGCTGGAGTAATTTCCGTGATATGCACTGTGAGAAAACAAAAGTTCACTTTGCAATGTGCAATTTCTTGCTTTTTGCACCGTGCAATAGGCTTTTTTCGGTGGTCGCTTGCAACCTGACTTTTTAGCACTGTGCATGTCGCCGAAATCACTCCAGTGACATCACAAACGGACTAATAACAGCTTTGCATCTTTTAAAACTCGAACAAAGCTCCGCTGAGGTTTTCGCCACCTCCACCAAGCCAAAAAAACTCCGCCGAATATCAATACATTATAAGTCTTAAAACACGTCGGGCTAGAGGACAAACAATCTCAAAGATTAATGAATTAAAATACCTCGCCGCAATTGCAAAAAAATGGAGGAACAACCGCCGAAGTCGTTATATTTTTTCGTGTTTCAGCCCTCGTCTTATGCTAACGAGGTTAACGGGATTTGACATGGAGAAGATTTTTAAATGGGCAAAGACGCGCCTCAAAGCGCATATAAAACTAACAAAATTGAATGAGATTGGACGTCCGCGGAGATGGGAAGAGGAGATCCAGAAAAAACTCTGGATTGAGTTTGAAAACGAAAATTGTAGGGGGAAAATCTGTAGAACCGCAATTTCCCGCCAAATTTTTTTTTGAATTTTGGTGCAACTTGGTACAAATCAAGCCTAAAATTTTTTTAACAAGATAAAGGTACCTAATGGGACACTCACATCTTTTTCTCTATTTTGCGTAGGCCAAATTACAATTCCGGAAAGTTTGGGCTCGCGCTTAGCAGGCGAAGCCGAGATATTCAACGATCTTTGCGGCCGAGAGAGTACGCAAAACTCGAGAGAGGTCACAGAGGAAAAACACTTTTATGCCATATCTTTGCATGTTACGACCAAAACGTTTGTTTTTGTGAATACATTTCTCTCTTTCATTGCCCGCACATTAATCTCTGAAAATTTTAATTTGCGCTTTGCAGAGGCCGCCGAGATACCCAAAAATCTTTTCCACAAAAAATCTGAAAAGCCGACCAGACACAAAACAATTTTTATCTAATCATAAATCTTCAAAAGCCTATTTTTTTAGACAAATTGTTTACCTTGGTTGTATGGCCTTTAATTTCCAAGCCGAAAGTTTTCCGCACGGTAGACAACGCCTACATAATCACAAAAATCTCTCAATAAAAAACAATTTCAAGGGCCTCCTCGAGACAACCTTAGGCCAACTAAACCTCTACACAACAATTCCTTTCTATAACGGCAAAAACCTTTTTGGTCCCTTCCCCTTTTTTGTACATATATATTATAGTTTCGACTGTAATTTAGGCTAAACTTTTTATAATTTCCCCTGTCACAGATCCCCTCAAAACTTGGCTCAATTTGAGATTACTCCTACAGCTTTAGCCGGAGATTATCAGCTTAGCCCGAAAAAACTTTTCCTCCAAGATTTTGCGAACACAACGGAAGAGGGTTTTTTGGTGGGTTTCCGTGTGTTTTCCTCATTTTTTGGACAAATCTCGTTATTTTTCTCAACACAACACGTAAGAGTTACAATTTCTACTAGTCGGTCCGTAACGACGCTGGAGTAATTTCCGCGAGATGCACTGTGCAAAAAAAAGCTCACTTTGCACTGCGCAATTTCTTGCTTTTTGCACCGTGCAATAGGCTTTTTTCGGCTGTCGCTCGCACCCTCACTTTTTTGCACAGTGCAACTACCAAAAATCACTCCAGCGACTTTTCGGACCGGCTAGTAATTGTGAAGTTATTTTTACAAGCCAAAAACATGACTCACGAAAATTAAAGCCTAAAATTTGCAAAAAGACCCGAATTCCCCACTAAAAAAAGAAATTTTTCCATGAAAAAGCTCGCAATTGTAATGCGCAATAATCTCGGTCGCCGCTTGCACTAATTCCTTCAAAATTTATAACGCAATGTTTCTTTTGCCAAGTCGCGCTCGAATTTGATGCGCAAAATGAATGTAAGGGCTTAGCGGACGCCAATTTGCATATGTAAACGACGCATATGGGATTCAGGGCGAGGGGCTGGAGGCAAAGTTTTTTTTGGGACTTCTTCAAGTTTGATTTCCCAGAAATGCGGCTAAAAGAAGAGGTCAAAAACATGGTTTGAGATTTGAGAAATGCAAAAGAAGAAAAAATATACATATGCAAGACTCCTAGCTCGCGCTTTGCAGAAACGATCGAGATTTTTTGATTGAAAATTAAAAAAAATGTGACATTTTTCTGCGATATTTGGCATCAAAAGTTTCAAGCCTATTTTTACCGCGGAGTGCTATGTTTCCATATAAAATACCTTTCTGAAAAAGATCAGGCCAAAAAATGTTTTTATCTCTGAACGCTCTCCGCCTTTTCCGTGCTCTTTTTCCGGAAAGGCTGTTATCTTGGCTATCCCTGGAAAGCAGAAGCTAATATCTTCAAGGATTGATATATGGCCTATGCCCAAAATGTCCAAAAAATTCAAACAAAATCTGAGCGTCGCACATGGAGCATTTGCAATTGCGGCTTCGTAAAAAAAATTCCGAGGGCTTCTATGATCACCATATATCAATATATATAAAACACGCAATATTTGATAGCAATCATTGTCCTACCATGGGCATTTACGAAACTTGTCAAATTTCAACCTCAAATACCCAAACGGATTTATCGTCGCTCTATTGCGCAACAATTGCCTGCCCTCTTCTCGGAGCCGTTCCAAACCTCTCCTCCTTTGTTTCAACCGTCCGGCAATCTCACGCCGCGCACATGCAAAAATTATGCGTCGCACTGAAGGAAAGTCCCCCCTCACAGCACTTCCGTTATTTTTGTGCGATTGTTAAGACGCGCGCGCAAAACTCTGGATGGCCGCGGTTTCCGGCCGCCCCCTAAGAGTTAATTGGAGTTTTTCCGTGAAAAGTTTGCGCCAAAAAATGGACCAAGTGGGTTGGTTAAAGTGACCGCTGGGAAATGTTTAGAGGCAACGTTGATGAAGGGCTCTGTCAATTATACATGAAAGTTTGGGGACAAAAATTAAAGCGAATTCAAGGGAAACAATGACTAGAAACTTAAGAGGTCCGTACGGTGTGAGAAACGAAATGTTTGGACAATTTCTTTGTCGACTGTACCAATAACAACGGAAACAATGGAGTAGCTGTTCTGGATACTTGGATGAGTGAACTATTATTATTCTGTCCGTAAAGTCGTCGGAGTAATTTCCGTGACATGCACTGTAAGAAAACAAAAGTGACTGTGCAATTTCTTGCTTTCTGCACCGTCCAATATGCTTTTATGGCTGTCGATCGCACCCAGACTCTTTTTGCATTGTGCAAACACCAAAAATCACTCCAGAAACTTCGCGAACAGACTAGTGTCATACATGTTTACAACAAAATCAACATGTAATTTTCGGACAAGGTTCGAAAATAGGTGCCAAGAACGATTCGTATTTTACGCAACAAAAAAGTTTTTTCCACTTCTTCATGATGTGCCTTTTTTGAGGTCGGCAATTACAAATTGACGCCTCATAATGGGCACCCTTTCAAAAAAAAAAAGAATCAAAAAAACAGAGTCGATAAATAATGAAATTCGAGAAAACAAGGATTCCAGCAGTTCAGTTTAAAGAATTTATTGCAAATATTCAACGGAATCACAGCGAACCCTCATCATTGCCTTATTTCTTCTTTGTTTTTCCAGTAGTTTTTGAGTTGAGCTGGCTTTCAGCGACGGCAGCAAAGCTGAGATGGAACCCTACGTTGGCTTCATTGGCTTCCACGTCTTGAGAGGCTGCCTGAAAAACGGGGACATAAATGTTAGAAAAAATACATTAATTTAGGAGCAAAGATTATAAAAGCCCCTCATGCCGCCGGCAGTACAGTCTCTGACATAATTCGATCATATATTCAAAATAAGACTCATTGGATTTGGCCAACCCGGACCGTTAAGGTTTCTTTGTGAAGGAGCACTAATGGAAAAATGGTCGGGATAATCGACAAAAATTTTTCGCTAAAATACAAAGAAAATCAAAAATATTCCAGTGTAAGCAATGCCATGTGACTTGTAACTTGGACGTGTTGTGTCATCGCGACTAAGGTCGTGAGCAAGGATCAGGTTAGTTCTAAGTATTGTTCATTGAAAAAACTTTGTTTGTTCAACGTGTTAGATCTCTGTGAAGTTATACGCTTTTTAACCGAATGTGTTAAGTTTGTTTCGCTGTTTGACTTCTGACTTGGAGCTTATTTTTTCCATGAAACCGTAATTCGCAGAAATGATGGGGCTGATTCTCATCAAAAACATATTGTTTATGTTATTTTTTTAGAACAAAGGATTCGCTTCAAAGTTTGAGAAGTCTTATCAGACGAAAAAACAGCTAAACACATCAGATCTTTGAGTTTCCAATTCATAAGCAGATAGGAACCAGGAAGGGGTCGGGCTTAATTTTGATTGATAAGCAGTAACTTTTGTGCTATTATTATCACAATCTTTTGTCATTCATTTTGTTCTGACCACACATCTCATTCCTCGGTTGAGAATGGCTTCCAAAACTTTTGTCACGCTTAGCAATGGACTCAAAATGCCCAAGTTGGGATTGGGATCGTGGCAGGTGGGTGCCAAACAAAAGGGTCCGAATGAAGTCTTAGCACGCGCTTTTAACAGATGACATATATAAAGCGTTTTTTGAAAAGTGACCTGTTGTCGCGGGCCGCGTAATTTTGTACCCGGGTGCTCTGAAACTTTGCGGAATAAAATTATACTACGCGTTTCTACCGCACAGTGCACATTTTTTACAGATTTGACTTTTAGCACTGTGCAATCTAAATATCGCCGCAGCGCAAGTTTTTTCAACTACGTCGCTGCGTCGTCGCCCGCAATTTTGCTCTGCGAAAACGGTATTTCTGAAGTTTGCACAGTGCAAAATGCTTCAAAAAGGCCCGCGCACCGTGCAAAAAGAGGAAAAATGCACTGTGCGGCGAGATAAAAAGTCTAGAAAAGGCGTCGTATTAAAATACACTGGCGGGGCTAACTATGCCGGGCCTGACTTCCGTGGGCCTAGCCGCCACTTTTGGCACGGCCTCGCCCGACAGCCGTATTGGCGCAATGAAGAAATTGGTGAAGAAAAAACCGCAATGCTTTGCTTTTTTGCACTGTGCGAATTGTTTTTTGCACAATGCAAAAAAGTGAGGTTACGAGCGACAACAAGAAATTGCACAGTGCAAAGTAAAATTTTTTTCTTACAATGCTCGTCGCGGAAATCCCTCCAGCGACCTCTCGGACGGACTAGTCCTTTTACTTCAGTCAATCAAAAACGAGTAATCCTAATTACTGATTGAGTTTCCTCATGGATAATATTATGTATATAAAGCAAACGCTTCAAATTTCAGTCTAAAGCCGGAGAAGTTGGTGCTGCCGTGAAAGTGGCTCTTGATGCCGGTTACAACCTCATCGACACCGCTGCCATGTACCAGAACGAAGAGGAGATTGGTGATTCTCTTCAGAAATATTTTCAGTCCGGAAAGCTGAAGAGACAAGATGTTTTTATCACCTCCAAGGCAAGTATTGTTCAACAATAGTTACATTTTTTTGTATTTAGTTGTGGTGTTCTCACAACCGACCAGAACACGTTGAGGGAGCGTTGAAAGACTCGTTGAAGAAGCTGAAAACCGATTACGTTGACCTTTACCTCATCCATCAGCCTGTCGCTTTCAATGCAAGTCTTTTTTGTTGCATTCTGCGGCGCTTGTAAAACCTTATGTATATATTTTAGCTAGATATGACCCAACCAGATCGTTCTGTAAAAGTTGAGGACACCTGGCAGGGAATCGCCAAAGTCTACAAACAAGGTCTGACTAAGGCTGTTGGAGTCTCCAATTTCAACGAGGAACAGATCGAGAGGATCCTCAAGTCAAGTGACGTTGACGTGCACAACTCTCAAGTCGAACTTCATCTTTATTTCCAGCAGAAGAAGCACGTTGCGTTCTGTCGAAAGCATAACATTGCAGTCACTGCTTATGCTCCAATCGGTTCTCCCGGACGGTCGAATTTTGTTCTTCCGACTGGACGGTAAGGTTATGTTACTGGTCATTCTTCATTTTTTGGTTATATCACTAATATTTCCATAAAGTGCGTAGGCTTTTGTTCGCCAATCGAAAAAATGCACTTTGCACGGTGCATTTCACTTTTTTGAGCAATTTTCCGCACTGTGTATCAATCGTCGCGACGTAAAAACTTTTTTTCAACTGCTTTCATTTGCACAGTGCAGATCGCTTTTTAATTTGGCACTGTGCGAAAAAAAGCAAAACGCACGGTGCGTGAGCGATAAATGGGGGGAAAAAAAAAATTGCACGGGCAATAAAAAATAAAAAAAAGTCTTGGCACTTTATGGGACTATTACTAGTAGTCAATTTTCATTTTTTTTCTCATAGGACCATGGAATGGCCAGTTGCGGAAGAGCCAATGGCAAACCAACAAGTTTTGAAGTTGGCCAAGAAGTACAATAAGAGTCCCGCTCAAATCTTGCTCCGTCATCTTCTTCAAAACGATATTGCCGTCATTCCGAAGAGTGTGACGCCCAAAAGAATTCAAGAAAATGCGCAAATCTTCGACTTTGAGTTAAGCGCCAATGAAGTCGAAACCCTCAACTCACAGCCGCAGGGCAATCGATTCTTCCTCATGGACTTCATGGCCGGTCATCCGGAGGACCCGTGGAAGTCGGAGAGACCACAATGATAAATTTCTATTAGTATTTTCATAAAGTGCAAAGATTTTGTCGCTTTCCGCATAGTGTGCTTCAGAATTATAATTGCATTTGAAAAATTACTGTAACTTTTGTGGCAAAGGAACAATAAGGTGGCCCGCTGGCCCTCCTTAGTCCTCAAATGTCAAATAACACACCAAATATCCACAATAATATGTATATCCTCCCAAATATTCCCCAAACAAACACTAATCGTATCTCTGAGAATATCACGCAGAAAGGTCCTCCAAAAACGACCGCTCTGTCCAGTCGATTGTCTCTTCACTGCCAAATCCACGTCCGAATCTCCAAAATCGACCAATTGGAACGTAACGCCAAGATCCAATCTTCGCGGTGAGACGCACAGTGCAGGCCATGTCCAACGGTGGCTGTCAGTAGAAATCTGTCATAATTGGAGGCAATATAGTCTAGTGTAGTATAAATTGTGTGTCAAAAAGATTTTTCGATAACTTGCCATATTTTGAAAAACATTTGAAAAAAACCAATTTTGGCAGTTTTCTTTGCCCCAAACTTATAACTGCACTTACGAATTTCGTTTATTATTAGCTCCACTAAACACTGAATAAATTCAGAGTGCGGTTGTAATCCTGGAGCACACTCTATACTGATACTAGTTTATCCGGAAAGTTGCTGGACTGATTTTTAGCATTTGCACTGTGCAAGCAAAGTCAAAGTGCGCGCGACAGCCCAAAAAGCCTATTGCACGGTGCAAAAAAGAAGAAACTGCACAGTGCAAAATGAGCTTTTGTTTGCTCACAGTGCATGTCGCGAAAATCACTCCAGCGACGTTACGGGCGGACTAGGTATTTACGAAACAACTCAGATTTTAACCTACAATAACCCAAACGCATTTATCGTCGCTCTATTGCGCAACAATAGTCTGCTCTCTTCCCGGAGCCGCTCTAAACCTCTCCTCCTTTGTTTCAAAAATCCGGCAATTTCACGCCGCGCACATGCAAAAATTATGCGTCGCACTGAAGGAAAGTCCCCCCTCACAGCACTTCCGTTATTTTTGTGCGATTGTTAAGACGCGCGCGCAAAATTCTGGATGGCCGCGGTTTCCGCCCGCCCTCCAAGAGTTAATTGGAGTTTTTCCGTGAAAAGTTTGCGCCAAAAAATGGACCAAGTGGGATGGTTAAAGTGACCGCTGGGAAATGTTTGGCGGGCAACGTTGATGAAGGGCTCTGTCAATTATATATGAAAGTTTGGGGACAAAAATTAAAGCGAATTCAAGAGAAAACTTCTAGCAGTTCAGTCTATCGAATTCATTGCAAATATCCAACGAAATTACAGCGAAACCTCATCATTGTCCTTTGCCTTTTTTGTTTTCCCACTCTTCTTCGAGTTAAGCTGGCTTCCAGCGAAGGAAGAAAGTTCGACGTTGACCTCCACTTCGGTTTCATTGGCTTCCATGTTTTGAGAGGCTGCCTAAAATGTGGACATAGGTACTAGTCGAAATATCGCGGCGGCGCACACTTTTTTCACCTACGTCGCTGCGTCGATGGTGGCGGCTAACGGCCGAGGAATCGGCGTTTACTTTTATTTACGTTTCTTGCCACACCACGTAGATCCGTCCGTAAAGTCGCTGGAGGGATTTCCACGACATGCACTGTGAAAAAACAAAAGTTCACTTTGCACTGTGCAATTTCTTGCTGTTCGCACTGTGCAATTGTTTTTTTTTTGGCTGTCGCTAGCACCCTCACATTTTTTGCACAGTGATGAAAACACCAAACATCTTTCCAGCGACTTTGCGAACGGACTAGTAGTAGAAGAATACGTCCATTTAACCGCAAAAATCATCAAAACCTCTCTTACCGGTATCACTGTCTCTGGTATAATTCGATCCTCATAAGACTCGATGGACTTGGCCAACCCGGAGCGTGGTCTTTTGTGTCTGGAGACGGGTGGCAGGACCTTGCGACGAATACATACGAAGAGCGCAAATGGAAAGATCGTCGGAATAATCGGCTGAAAACACTATTTCGTTCGTTAAGTCGCTGGAGTAATTTCCGCGACATGCACTGTGCGGAAACAAGAGTTCAATTTGCACTGTGCAATTTTTTGCCTTTTGCACGGTGCAGTAGGTTTTTTAGGAAAAAATTTTTTTGCACAGTGCATGTCGTCGAAATCACTCCAGCGACATTGCGAACGGCGTAGGAGCCACAAAAGAAATAAAAAATATCGTATGACAACTTACAATAAACAAACAACAGAGCAGCGTTTCCATAATAGAGCGACTCGACCGGTCGGTGGGTTGGAAAACTGGAGAAATGCGAAGATTGATTGATCGCTTTGACGAGTTTAAAATTGAAATTTTACAGCTTTTTTTGCAAAGGCGCCAAATGAGATACAAATTGAGAATGATCTTTTTTCATGACATATACAAGGTCGCTAACTCGCCTTTTGCAGAAATGACTAAAGTTTTTTCTTCAAAAGATGGCAAATTTCCCGACTTTTCGGGTGGAAGACAGCTAGGGCAACACAAAACCTATTGACAGGAGGCGTAGGAGGCCAAAAAAATTGGCGAAGACTTAGAAAAGACTTACAACATCATCATTTTTTTATTTTAGCCTTTGATTTCTTTACCCTGAGCTACTGCAGTACTGAAAACACCAAAACTTCCTCCAAAAAGCTAAAATCCGTTAGTTTATCTATTTTTTGATGTAATGCATGTAAAATACCCCAAAATATATGATAAACTATTCTTTGACACTAATCTTACAACTAAGACCCGCTTTTCAAAAGTGCGTAGATTGTTTGTCGCGAACAGCACAGTGTATTTGACGCACTATACTCTAAAGTGCCAGAATAACTACTTTTGAATAGTGCGTTTTACGGCGTGAAAACGAAATGTCAAAAAAGTTTCTTTGCCTACTGTAGCAATAAGAACAGGAAAAACGTAATGGTGACATTCTACATGCTTACTTATAATTATTTTACTGTTTGCAACTCTGCCGCCTTTGTTTTTGCTGTAGGACATAAAAAAAGTTTTTTGACATTTCGTTTCCACGCCGTAAAAAGCGCAATTCAAAACAAGCTGTTCTGGCCCTTTAAAAAGGCCCGCGCACCCTGCAAAAAAAAGAAAAATGCACTTAGCGGCGCAGGAAAAAGACTATACACTTTTGAAAAAAGGCGTACTATTTCTATTAATTCGACGTTGAGACTCATAATAGATCAAAGCATTTCTTGACGAACTTCAGTTCAAAGAGTAGACTCTTTCTCGCGTCAAGAAGTCAAGGCGAATTCCTAAAATGTAATTAACTTACTGTCTCATTGACCAATGTCTTCTACTTTTACTATTCGTAATTTTGTCACGTCTGCACAAACCTAATTCTTTTCTTGAAACAGCAAAGCCCACGAAGTGTTGTGGAACCAAAGTGTTGACTTTATTAGAATTGTTTTTTTTTCTATATTTGTTCGCGGGCACCATTGAGTCACCAGTACTTCATGTTTGACGTTTGGATTTTGATGAAACTGTGCCTACGTTTAGAATATATTTTTTCAAAGACATTTCCATGATTTCAGAACTTGCGCTTTTGAAAACCAAGCAAAAATTTCAGGCCAAAAGTTGGCAAAAGCTTGACACTAGAGTTGTGATTTTGACCGAATTTTTCAAAGTGACGTCAAATTGCTGTCATTTTCGTCAAATTGCATCAAATTACGTCAAATTGCCGTTGTGTCGGTCGGAAGCTGTCTAACGATAAAACAAACATTATTCAAGGTAGTATAATGCCTTCAAACATGTTCAAGGTCGTATACACATTAAAAAAACAGTTTATAACAACAAAAGGAGTTTAGTAGACCTATTTTGGGTCATCTTCTTCTTCGTTCCCGCTGTCACCATCATCTAAATTTTCATTAATTTTTGGTGGGACAGTTTTTCGTTGTGGGTCAAAATTCCCGATTTTTTGGCAAAATTCTAAAAAATTCCCCAAGAAAAATCAATTTGACAAATCAAAATGACAGAGCAATTTGAAATGACGAAAATGACGGCAATTTAACAACTTGAGAGACCGTCAACTTTATGGGCGGCACAACCCTACTGACACTTTTTGCAAATTTTTACATGAAAAAGTTGGCAACGGTCCATAATGGGCAGAAACCACAATGGACAGATGCCATAATGGGCAGATTTCCAAAATCCTTGAAAAAATGTTTAATCCCTTAGAAAATAGTATTTTTTAATTTTACATTTTGACTTTACTGAGTAATGTAAAAATGTAATTTTAGGATTTTTTTGTGAATAGTGGATTTTGGGGTGTTCGGGGGTGGTGGTTTTGAAGATCGTACCAATTTTTCCTGAATCTTACATTTTTACCTTACTAATGTCTTATCAAGTTTCTTTTTATATAGAAACACAAAAAAGTTAAGTTGTGATACAAAGATCAGTTGCAGCAAACTAATAAAAAAAAGAAATTTTTTTGTTTCAAAACCTTGTAAAAAGAAAAAAATATCGGTTGTTTCAAACTTATCCATGGTCATCACCGTCGATCATTTAGGTCGAAAATTAACATGTTCCATAAAAGCAAAAGATGTTTTGTCCTTTCTTTGATTTGAATAAACAGATTTCGCCGAATAAATTATTTAGTTACCAATTAAGTTGATAAAACTCAATTAACCTTAGAGTGCACAATTACAAATACACCTGCGGTTCTTTCATTGTGTCATGGCGAAGGAATTTGCAGTAGGTGCTATGTAAGTACCGTCTTTTAGTTTTTTTGCATTGCCACTTGTACGGCAACATATTAAGGAGGTCGCAGAAGAATTTTGTCTCAAATTTTTTCAGATGAGGCGAAGTGCAAAAATTGGTCTGCACCAATTTTTGAAATGCGCTCCCGATTTAATAATTTGAGATATCGGTGCAAGCTTAAAAAATCGTCAGAAATTGCCCTTAAAGGGCCAGAACAGTCACTTTTGACTTAAGTTTTTTACGGCATGGAAGACGAAATGTCAAAAAAGTTTTTTATATGTCCTGCAGCGAAAACAAAGGAGGCAGAGTTGCAAACAGTAAAGTAATTATTAGTAAGCATGTAGAATGTCACCATTACGTTTTCTCCGTCGTTCCTGGTACAGTAGACAAAGAAACTTTTTTGACATTTCGTTTCCACGCCGTAAAAAGCGCAATTCAAAAGTAGTTGTTCTGGCCCTTTAACTCGGGAATGAATTTACACAAACACTTTTATCAAGCGGCGAAGACAAAGTTGACAAAATTTCAAGAAGTCAAACAACTACTTTTGAATTGCGCTTTTCACGGCGTGGAAACGAAATGTCCAAAAAGTTTCTTCGTCTACTGTACCAATAACAACGAAACAAAAATAATGGTGACATTATACATGCTTACTAATAATTATTTTACTGTTTGCAACTCTGCCGCCTTGCAGAAAATCGCTGCAGAAAATGAAAAAATTTTTTTTGACATTTTGTTTCACACGCCGTAAAAAGCGCAATTCAAAAGTAGTTGTTCTGTCCCTTTAACTCGGGAATGAATTTAAAAAATTGGCGCAGGCAATTTTGCATTGATTTCGGGATAAATTTAAGGCGAATTCATCTGTGACCACCCTTATGTAATAAAAGCGGCAGAGATATGGGCAAAAGGTTTTTTTCTCCCTCCAACTGTTGCGCCCTCTCTCGTGAGCAAAATTCCTTCTAAAGATTTTGACGTGAGAATTAAAGATTCCGTGAAGTTCAACCAAAAGTTTTCATTGTCGCACGCCAAAAAGCTTTTTAACCGCTCAAAGTTCTGCGCAAAGCTGAAGACTCCTTTCCTGACGCTTGTAATAGAATTAGCGTTGTTTCAGCGCTTCCGAGAAGGAGCCTGTTTGACAAGCCGGCTCCACAAGAGTTTATCCTCCCACGAGGACCACGTGTTCGGCGAAAAAATGCGCGATTTGGCTCATTTCTTAATGCATGAACAAGGACTTCTGTAACTGTCCCTATGTATGTATATATACATATATTATATATGCTGAAAAAACGGGGCGACACTGTATCCTGAAAGTTATGCCAACATACACCCCAGCGGTGTTTTTTACGATAAAAAATGCCCAGCGGAATTAGACGAAAATCCTGGGAATTCATTCGAAAAGGCAAATTTTTGCCTCCCGGTACAAAACCGGGCGTTTCCAAAGGACTATATCTCAATCAATTTGCACTTTTGAGAGATAATATTTAGTGGAAAAAAACTGATATTGCTCAAGTTTATGTGTACTAAATTTCAACCTTCGACGAGCATTGTGAAACAAGTTATTGGGTTTTACTTTCCTCACCCTGTACATACACGTATTTCTCTCAACGCACGCTACAAATCGTATGTTAAAAGTATGTATTCTGTTCTGAAACGGCAACATCTTGTCTAATTTTTTGGCCGTCATTGTACGTGTCTTTTCGAATTTATACATATATACTTAACAGAATTTATGAAGTTCGGGAATTGCTATAACAATAATCAAATTGTTGGATTGAATTTTGTTGGAAACCAAAGTTCTCTCTTGTTTTAAGTACTTTTCAAGTACCGTAATGCTACGTTTTTGCCTTGTGTAATACTAGAAGGCCTACTGTGCAGTTATCTTCCATATTCCGGTTAGAGCCGGTAAAGACGGCTCTCGGCCAGTATGATTTTTTTGGCACGGTCCGCCCCCAGGGAGGTTAGTCCCGGTCGGCATTGGTCACATTTACAATATATTTCCCATTTTTCATTTTCCTTGTTGTTAGTAGAAAATAATAATCCTGCTAGTATTTTTATTATCATCGGGCAGGGGCGCAGCTGAAGACTCGGTGTGCGGGGAAGTCTGTGAAAAAAAACGCTTCGCGCCACGAAAATTTACCTCACTCCCCCTTACCCCTTTTAATTTTTTCGCCGACCCCAGCCACCCCCACCCCCTTGTTACGCCCTGACATCGGGTCAGTCCGAAAATGAAAATGTTTACTCGTCGAAAAGAGCAGTCGATAACCAATGAAATTTCAGTTTATTAATGGAATACCGTGATATTTATCCTGTTTGTGCATTCGTCATTATGGTGATTTCCGTCCTCCTGTGCCTTCTTGTCATCTACCTCTCATGTCGAATATACAATGTAAATCGTCGACGAGAATATACGTGGATAATGGGTTTTAACGCACTGATCGATATTGTGTACTCATTGGTGTTGGGGATGGTTGCGATGGTAGGTGGAATTTGGTCTACTAGTCCGTTCGTAAAGTCGCTGGAGAAATTTTTTGGCCTTTGCACTGTGCAATGAAGGTTAGCGTGCGAATAAAAGGCCGAAAAAGTGTATTGAACGGTGCAAAAACTATGAAATTGCACAGTGCAACGTGAAATTTTGTTTTCTTACAGTGCGCGTCACGGTAATCGCTGTTTCCCTTTAATAGCAATCAATAAAAGCGAAACGACGCAAGAAACATCAAATTTCACAAAAAAATATATTTTTTCCGAAAAAAATTTCCTATATACGTTCATTTTGTTGCCCGATAATTTTGTGGCGTTTCGCCGTTTCCGATAATTCCTGTGTCGTTTCGACAATTTGGGAAGTTAGTGAAGGGAAAAATTTTCTTCTATTTTTTGTTGACGGCGCCGCCGACGCAGCGACGTAGTTTAAAAAATTTTGCGCCGCCGCAAAATGCCGAGTGCCAAAAAAGTGAAATGCACCTTTTTGAAATCGGTGAAATGCACTTCAAAATGAAGGTTTTTTATTCACACCGCGTTAAGCGACAAAATACCCATACACTTGCTGAAAGTAATTATTGTAATTTTTTGAAATGATGTGATGACATTACAACCACCTCTTTTCAGTGCGGTATCTCCACACACGACCAGTTCTTTCTGACGGTGGAGAATCCCCTCCTCCAAGACATGCATCCCTTCTTCTTGCATCTCTTGATATTCTTGGTGTGTCTGATGTCATTGGCGGTAGCTCCTTGCAACACGGTTCATTTCTACTACAGGTACTGCATGATACGCAAGGATGTCCTATGGACGAAACGAACATATTTTATGGTTTATGCCGTCATTCTGTTGTATCTGGTCATCAATGGAATTTTGTACCACCTGTCCGGGACGGCGGAGACGGCCGAGAGTCGGAGGACTTTGGAAGAACTACAAGGACGACCCGCACCAAGACACTTTGTGACAAGACAGGTAAGTCTTGTGGATTCATGGTTATATCGTTCACAAGAAGCGGATCCTATTAGAACCATTGAATAACGACAGAGATCTTATTGACAAGACTTTCGAATCCAAAAAAATCTTTTGGTTGCCATGCTTACTGTTTTCCGTCTGGAAAGTTGCTGGGGTAATTTTTAGTGTTGGCACTGTGCAAAGGAATGACGATGCCAGCGACAGCCGAAAACAGCCTATTGCACGGTGCAGAAAGCAAGAAATTGCACAGTGCAAAGCAAACTTTTGTTTTTGCACGATGCAGATTGCAGAGATGTCACTCGAGCGACTGTACGGACGTAATAGAAGAAAAGTGCAAACGGAGTTCAGTAGAGCCGTTCGAAAAATTGCTGATTTTTCCACCTTTTCGACTGAAAACGAACAAAAGTGACCGGTATGTCGCTAACGTCTCTGCTAAAAAATTTAAAACGGAGATGCAAAACTTAATTTTAACTCTGACCTTCTGACACGTTACAGAACAAAATTATAACGTTTTGGCTCCAAGTGTGCAAAATCTAAAGTTTCTACGATGATCTGCTTTTCGTCGGCGATTGCTTTCCTTTTCATTTCTTTAAACTCGCTGCATAACTTTTAGGACGATCCGTTGTTTATGCTGTGTGTTGTTAATTGCCAAATCATTTTCACCGTCGAGTATGGCGTAATAATCTTCTGTGGCATCCAAATCATTCTCAAAATGCGGGAAAAAACAGGAACAGCCGCCAACTCAACGAGAAGAGCTCAGAAATACGTAATCAACGTGATGATGTTGCAGGTAAATGAGACTGTAAAATCACCGCCGTGAAATGGGTTGGACCGGAGAGGTCACCACAAACCAAGAAGGCACCCCTTCGAAGAGGTCACCAAACTTTTTCGAAATGAATTTTTGTTGAAAAATTGGTAATTGTTGAAATTCGGGTCAAATTTTAGGAAATTTTGAAATGTTTTTGTATCCCGAAGCGAAAACATTTCAAAATTTTACTCAATTTTCAATAAGAAATCTGTTTTCTATGTCTCGAAACGAAAACATTTCAAAAATTTCAACCAATTTTCATCAAAATGTCTTTTTTCTGAGTCGCGAAGCGACATCCTTTCAAAATTTTATTTAATTTTCAATAAAAAATCTTTTACTTGTGTGCCGAAGCGAAAAGATTTTAAAAAATTTTCAATTTTTAACAAAAAAATTCTTTTTTATTTTCTGAAGCGAAAATCTAAAAAATTTTGTGACCTCTTCGCCGTGGTGTCCTCTTCGTTTGGTGACCTCTTTGGACCAAATCGTGAAATGCAATTCTATCTGCATTTACCGACTGTAATTTTTTTAGGCGGCCTACCCTCTAATACTGTACTTCATACCGATCATGTACATAACCTCACTGCTAGCATTTGGAGCTCAGTTTAGCGATATCACCTACGTTGGTGTGACCTCAATCCAACTCCTCTCCGCGCTCAACTCGCTCTCCGTCCTAACCATGTTGCCGGCGTATCGAAGAGCGCTTCGATACAGCAGCAATCTTGAGACCGCGTTGACAACGATCTCCGAAAGTTAGATCTCTCACAAAAGGAAACTTTCTATTATGTACATATGCTCTTGTTTGTTGACTAACATTAATGAGCACGCATATTGTTTGTTGTTCAAAATAAAGATAAATGCATTATTCATAGAATCGCTGAGGATACAGCATGTTACCGCTGGCCTTTGAGCGACAACTCGCGTATAGATTACACAAACTGAAAAGTAGTTCCATCAAGTCGCTAGAGTAAGCTTTGTTGCTTGCACTGTGCAAAAAAAGTCAGGGTGCGAGCGACCGCCGAGAAAAGCCTATTGCACAGTACAAAAAAGGTAAAATAATTATTAGTAAGAATGTAGAATGCCACCACCACTATTTTTTCCGTTGTTATTGGTACAGCAGACGAAGAACTTTTTGGACATTTTGTCTCCGCGCCGTAAAAAGTCGTTCTCAAATCGTTTTTCGACTTTTTGAAATTTTGTCAACTTTGTCTTCGCCGCATAATAAAAGTGTTTGTGTATCCCATGCAGACACAAGATTTAAAGGCAGTAAGCCTCCAAAAAGTTAACAAATTTCAAGCTTCGGGTTGGAAAAGATAATCCGGGGATATACTTACTTGTTCCGGAAGATTCATCTCCAAAAACAGCACTTACAAAGGACAGTAAGACAACTATGTGATAAATCTCCACAATAAACCGATGCTGTTATGCAAAAGTCGGCGTTTTATGTATGACAACACTATCGACGTTTGGAGGGTGTGCTAAAATCGCCAAAAATCCGGCCGATAACCCTTCCTTTGTCCCCGGCTGGTAAAACAGCGATTCTTTAAAGGGACAGTACAGCTACTTTTGAATCGCGCTTTTTACGGCGTGGAAACAAAATTTCCAAAAAGTTTCTTCGTCTACTGCACCAATAACAACCAGAAAAACGTAATGATGACATTCTACATGCTTACTAATAATTATTTTACTGTGTGCAACATTGCCGCCTTTGTTTTCGCTGCAGGACATAAAAAAACTTATTTGACGTTTCGTTTCGCACGCCGTAAAAAGCGCAATTTAAAAGTAGCTGTTCTGGCCCTTTAACAAAGGGACCCTCATTACAGTCATATTTCAGAAATGTTCATATCAAAACGTCGTATACTATATTAAACAGCAATTATTTTGTCGACATACGAAATGTCTCACGCGTCAGCATGGATTTTACGACCATTGAAAAGCTGCTGATCTCTTGATTCCAAATCTACAAACATCATATGCCCTTCATACCACAATTTGAGATGTTGCGTTCTAAATTTTGCAATGGCCACAAACCCCAAACAACAAGTTGGCGTTGACGTACATTAACCATTTGGCACACTTGCAAAATATTTGCCCTTTATTTCTTTGTTTTTTATTACAAATGCTTCCTTCTGATAGCAAACTCAATTTGTCGGAACAATCCCGGAAAATTGAAAAAAAATTGTTTCCGCCCGTCGGAAGAAGTCACGGATAGATAGAACCTCCTAGGAGGTGTTCTAATATAATAAATGTATTGGAATAAAACTATTTATGCGTGTTAATCGGATTGCAGACATTGGTGGGGGCCGGGCTGTTGACGCTTTGCCAAATTTTAAAATAAATTTGGTCCCAATCTTCATGGATAACTAGCTTTATTTGCCTTCATTATCTTATACAAGACAGCAAAAGTTGTTTGAGGTTTAAAGATATATAAAAGAACTCGTCTTAAAGGGCCAGAACAACTACCTTTGAATCGCGCTTTTTACGGCGTTTAAACGAAATGTCCAAAAAGTCTCTTCTCTACTGTACCTATAACAACGAAAAAAAATAATGGTGAGATCCTACATGTTTTCTTGTTATAATTTGACTGTTTGCAACCCTGCCGCCTTTGTTTTCGCTGCAGGGCATAAAAAAACTTTTTTGACATTTCGTTTCACACGCCGTAAAAAGCGCAATTCAAAAGTAACTGTTCTGACCCTTTAATCTCGCGACCGTCCCTGTTCTAACCTCGTAATCACTAATGGCCATCTTGGGCATTCGCCAAGATAAGGCCGTTGACCCTTTATAGAGAGCGAGGAAAGAGGCAAAGTCTGAAGCCAAAACTAAAAACTGCAGGTGTTTCAATGAGGCCGTGTGGGGCTTTGGGTACCTTGGTGTTGGCTTCTAGGCATTTGGCAAATTTTAAAAAGGGCCAACCACGACAAAAGCCAGGCTACTGGCCCAGGCACTACAAAATACACGTACAAGAAAATCAAAATTTTTCGTCGGCCAGAGCGAAATTAAATCCCAGTATTTTTTTCTTGAAGTGTAATGGAAATTCATCGCAAGAAGCTCCTCGAAACGCTAAAAAAATACCTTTGTCGGAGAAGAAATGGGATTTTTTTTCGGCGAGACAGTACGTTTTTTGTGTTTTTTCTCTGTCTTCTCTGACAAATTGGGGTAAAGCGGACCGGAAGGAGTTTTGACTAATCCAATATTTGTTTTCCAAGAAAAATTGGAATACTTTAATCCTCGAAGCCATTCCATCCCAATTATAGTCTTGTTGCTTTGACGTATTTGTTTGTAAAAGTTGATGCAGACGTGCCGGCCAAACGGTTTTTTTAGAGTGATAAAGCCTCTTTGTCGACGACTTGTAGGCTTCAACATATTCCTCTTTCATTTAATGAAAGGATTAATCTAAGTCCACTTTTTTTAAGCCTTGAAATTTACATGCCTGCGTTAAAAGTGTAAACAAACTTGTGACACTAATCCCTCCTTTGAATTTGAAGATAATTGGAACTAACAAGGCTTGAGGTTCAGAAGTCTGGCTTTAGATGCCTCTAATTTTAAAGTTTGTAAAGTTTAAATGAAAGGGAGGCCAGTATTGTAATAGATACGTCATAAAGAGCACAGGACAGGGAATTGCACCTAGCCTACTCTTCCTTATATGCGGACGGGGGGAGTTTTTTCCTCGGCATTTATATGTGATAAATATTCCTTAGAGAGCGTCGGCAGTACCCATTTATTTCCATTTTGCAAATTAGACGCGTCCTCGGACTCCACATTATCTCGCCGACTCATACGTGAATGTACACATGTATATATTGGCAGCCAAAACACTTCATTCGTCGACCAATTCCTCTGAATTGAATGTCAATGAGGCAGAAGAGGTTGTACTTTCAAATGTACATGTACAGTATTTGCAATATATATTTATATTTGTGCTGACACCCACCAATCTGGTCCCGTTGGTTGGAAATGAAACTTTTTTCTTGTCCTTTTAAATTTTTTATATGCACTCACGGATATGTTTTGGGAGCATAAAACGAGTTCCTTTTTAGTGTACTTGTTTCACGCCGTCCTTGCCTAATGGCGGATTGTCTATGCGTTCCCGCTCCGAATGGTAGATGCTGGGCCCGGAAAATTGCGCATCTTTAATCGGCGTCTTCTTTCCCATTTTTTACATCGCTTCTTCTGTCGGGATTGGATTAACAAGGAGCGACTAAAGTGGGACGCTTAGAATTTTTTTCAAGTTTTGCACGCACGTTGAGAAATCTTGGTCTAGACCGGGCTTTAATCCCTAAAAATTTTAACTAGTGCTTTGCGGGGGTGGCTGAGACATGCAACGAGATTTGCTGTCGACAGAGTACGCAAAAAGCGGAGAGCGGTCAGAGAGAGGCAGTTTTTGGATATATCTCTGACAGTTTCACGCGGAAAGAATTGATTTTTTTGTACAGAAACAAAAAAGCCATGCTTTCGACTTTTTAAAGGGCGAGAACAGCTACTTTCGAATTGCGCGTTTTACAGCGTGGAAACAAAATGTCTAAAACGTTTTTTCTCTACTGTACCAATCACAACGAAAAAAATAATGGTGACATTCTAAATACATGCTTACTAATTGTTATTTTACTGTTCGCAAACCTGCCGCTTTTGTTTTCGCTGCAGGACGTAACAAAACTTTTTTGACACTTCGTTTCACACGCCGTCAAACGCGTAATTCAAAAGTAGCTGTTCTGCCCCTTTAAGTTGCAAAATTGTGTTGGCAATAGAAGTACCAAAAGACGCGACGCTCAGATTTTATTTAAATTTTGCACACACTTTGGACATAAGCTGCGCATCAACTAAAAATTACTAAAAATTTTGGTTCGCGCTTTGTAGATACTCAACAATCTTTTGTGGCCGAGAGAGTACGCTGAACGCGGAGTAAGGTAGAAGGGTCAGGTGTCTCGAACATGACAATTTAATCAAAATTTGTACCATATTTCATCAAAATGAGGGCGTTGCACTTTGAGTATTTCCTCTATAAGCATATAAATGTACTTTTCCTGTAAACACGTATTTAATATTTCCCTGTATGCATACGTAAGTATATTAGTTTTGTCTTGATTAAATCCTCTTTGCGCAGCTGCGAAACTTGAAAAGTTAAAATTCTGCCCGTCGCTGAAGCGTGACTCACTTTCTTTTTTTACGTTTTACTTTATAATTCAATTACACAAACTATTTTTGATAAATGACGCGCATCTGTGGGATGTGGTCAAAGTGCAGTGAGGTTAGAAAACCGATTAATCGCTTGTTGGTGCGGCTTTTGTTTTTTTTGAAATTCATGCAATAGTCATGCATTCTGGAGATTAAAAAAAATATTATACTGGTGAGTTTGCGTTGAGTCCGTAGGCTCCAGTTTACCAATATTTTACAATTTTGCTTGTCATGCTCTGTACTAGTCCGTTCGAAAAGTCGTTGGAGAGATTTTTGGTGTTTGCACTGTGTAAAAAGTCAGAGCCGAAAAAACCCTATTTCACAGTGCAAAATGCAAGAAATTGCACAGTGCAAAAGGAACTTTTGTTTTTTCACAGTGCATGTCGCAAAAATCACTCCAGCCCCTTTACGAACGAACTATTGTCTAACTGAATGCCTTTTTTGATGACATTTTTTTAATTTTATGTCCCACAATAACTTACTATACATACATTCCTGTAAGGGACTTACCGACGGACTGGTATTGCATATTCATTAGGTGCCTGTCCGTTCGCAAAATCGCTGGGGCAATTTCTGCGATATGCACTGTATGAAAACGAAGGTTCACTTTGCACTGTGCAATTGGCTTTTTTCGGCTCTCGCTCGCACCCTAATCTTTTTTCGCTGTGCATGTAGCAGATTTTCTTGAAATTTTGGCATAGACCACATATTAATTCCCAAGAATTTTAACTTGTGTTTTGCAAGATATTCAACGATGTTTGTGTCCGAGAGAGCACGCGAAACGCGGATACTAGTCTCAAAGGAAGACACTTTTTGGCCATGACTATGCCAGTTTCATGTGGAAAAAAATATTTTTTTGAAGTAACAATACCCTCTATCGTGGAAATAGGCATGCTTCTTTTTGTGCCCAAATTCGCAAAAAGTGTCACATGTTTGCCAACTTTTGCTCTAAAAATCTCGGTCGTTTCTGCAAAGTCCCGCATATGTCTTAGAAACAACTACTCTAAGTTTGTACCAAGTTCCATCAAAATCTGAGCGTCCCGTTTGGGGTACTTCCCTTGTTGGTGCAGCTACTTTGAATCGCGTATTTTACGGTGTGGGAAACAAAATGTCCAAAAAATGCTTTGTGTACTGTCCCAATTGCAACGGAAACAAATTGTGGTGACATTCTACAGTACATGCTTACAAAGAATTATTTTACAGTTTGCACTTTTTTTGACCTTGTTTTCGCGACAGGACATACAAAAGTTGTCTGCGATTTTGTTTCCCACTCTGTAAACAGCGCAATTAAAACGTAATTGCATTGCTCTTTAAAGGGCAATATATTTTCGACGACAGTAAGGTATTTACAGCTAATGGTATTTAACTATTTACAGTTAATCTTACGCTCGCCCCGTAGGTGATTGGCTATATCTAACCATGACTCGTGGTGCAGAAATATATTTATAATTTATGTATTTATATATAATCAAGAACTCCCTAAGGTTATACAACCTTATACGTTATAATTAATACAAATATGACATATAGATAAAGAGGAGACATGGGAAACCTACTCTATTTTTGCTCCTGTACCCAACCGTCTCTAGTCCCAATTCCCTCCTAACTGCCGCATTCTTATCAGGAATACCTACAACCCTGAGGCGGGATAATCCATAATATGTTGCGCTTCTATTGGACGCATATCTAACTCTACTGTAACGCCCAAATAATTCCTAGGTGCACTCTAAACAAGGTTACTTTCTAAGGATGCCTTCGACAAGTTATTTGTGTGTCTTTAGCGGGTTGAAAGTTTATAAAACCGCTTCCTAGAACTATATTTTCTGTTCAAGGTCTTTTGAACATCTTACAGCGTATATCATTTTGTCGTTTAGAGTTTACACAATTCCGTTTTGAGAAAGCTTAGCAACTTTTCTGGCCATGGTTCTCGGACCAAAGAAAATTTAAAACACTTTGGCCCGCGGGCCCGCAGGCATAAGCAGAAAAATGTAGCATTTAAAAGAAAGAAACTGGAAATAACTGGCCGATACTTGTATTGTAGATGATACAAATATCGGCCAAACTAACGCCTTGCGGATTTAGTAACCCTTACAACCGTTTTAAGAACTTATCGGGCCGGCAAAATCGGCCCGGGAGTCATGTCAAGTCGACACTACGCACGCGTATGACGCATATATGCCGGGCATCGGGCTTCATTTAACACGTTTGTGCAAAACCCGAAAAAGTTTCATTTTGCTTCAAATACCATCCGAGACGTTGAAACAGAATAATGTTTTCCTTCGTCACGGTAGATTTGACGGAGGCGTTCTGTCGGCTAATTTCATTTATTATGCTCGCCATGTTCGGCGGAGACGATAAAAATCTCTTCCGGGCGTGTTTTTATAGCCGCCCATTTGTTTTTTAATGTTAGAATCCACAACCGCCGAAACTCTGCATCCGTCTTGGACGGGGTGCTTTGAGAAATGTGCCGAAAAGTAATTTGCCACGTTCTTGGCCGTGCGTCGGCGCGGAAGCTAATGATTCTGCACGAGGGGAGCGGAAACACTATAATTTTATTGTGTAATGCGTCAGAGTGCAAAGAAAGTTCGGGAGAAGTGTTTTGAAATTGGAGCCAAGAGGAGCCGGCGACACACCTCATTTTCAATCGAAGAATTGTGGGTTTCCAAATTTCAGAAGGGCTTCTGGATTCATTTCACACCCTAATACTCTGGAACTTACAGGGGAAGTACAACCAAGTGCGACGCTCGGATTTTGATGAAACTTGGCAATAATTTACTAGTTTTTTTAAGCCATATACGATTTTTAAGCCATTTTTAAGCCTCTCCCAGCTGGCGTTTTGCAGAAACGACCAAGATTTTAAGAACAAAAGTTGATGAAAATTTGAAATCGTTTTGCGAATTTTGGTATAAAAATGTTTCATGTATATTTCTACCATAGAGGGTAATGTTTCGACAAAAAATTAACTTTTTCTGCAAAAACTGGGAAAGATATGGTCAAAAGTGTTTTTCTCTCTGACCGCTCTCCGCGTTTCGTGTGATGTCTGCAAAGGTTGTTGAATATCTCGGCTGTGCCTGAGAAGCGCGAGCTAAAATTTTCAGGAAGCAATAGGTGGTCCATGCTTGAGTTGCATGCAAAGTTTAATGAAACTCTGAGCACTTGTGGCACTTTCCTTGACAACACATTTTCGCAGTTTAGAGTACTTGCGTCGCCATAACTAGATAACCTTGCGGTTAAATGTGTGCGTTAAAAAGGCTGAGTTTTGTTCCCAAGAGCAGGTGTAATTCCGACACATAACAAAATAAAATTAAAGAACTTTCGCGTCCTATGCGCATAATCATAAGCTTCTCCGCCGACGCACCACCGAATGGGCGATTACTTTAATTAGCATTTCTTGACACACCTGTAAAACGCCGTTTTTTCAAACGGATGCCTTCGGGTGGTCCTAAACAACGTATGTTACATCCTGTACATTCCAAACGCCTTGGTTAATTTACCAATAACATTTATTATAACCCCATTGACTTTATTTTTTCTCCCCCACCGGAAACATATTTCCCAAGTGTCTATTCCCAAATGGCCATTCATTCAATATTTAGTATTTTCATAAAGTGCATGGACATTTGCCGCATTGAGTGCAAATGTATTTGCATTTTTTCCCACGCTTGTCGCCAGTGAATTTTACCATTTTCGCACAAAAACCTCAAAAAAAGTCTTTTTGTGCAAATTTCAGCCTCCGATGCAGCAATGTAGCTAAAACTTGTTTATGTTGCAGCGATTGTTGAAGCACTGTGCAAAACCCAAAAAAAGGCCTAATGCATGGTGCAAAATGGAGTTTTTTTATGCACAGTGCGGAAAACGACAAAATGGTTTTAATCAGGTCACTCAAGATTTTCGGACCTAAGAAATTTTAGGAAAAATAGGTCAGAAACGGGCCGGTCCTAGCATTTTGGTTAAATTCAGTAGTTCCGCGAGCATATTTAAAAATCGAAATGGGTATGGTGAAGCAGGAGAGTTAGCAATTATTTATAAAACCATTTTTTTGTTTTCCTGATAGAGGTATTCGTGGTGGGATACGGCGGCTTAAAATTTTTCCCAATTTTTTTTGGCCACCCTGTACTTTGTAGAAATACTAGTAAAAATTACTCCTGTAATTTCTATTAGCTTCTCCACCGTCCCGCGACCGAGAAATCGGCGATAACTTTCCCTCACATTTCTTGAAACACCGTGTAAAGCGCAGTTTTCACATACAGATGCTTTCAGATGATCCTAAACAAAGTATATGCAATCTGCTCGATCTTTATTACAATCATATCTTCCTGCCTGTGCTCAGCCGTAATCTACATATCCTATCAGATGTATAAACACAACCGAAAGCTCGAATATACGTTTATCATGGCTTTCAATGCCATCGTCGATATGCTGTATTCTCTCGCATTTAGTGTGCCTATAATGGTAAGTGGTGGTACTGAGCGGGCCGAAAAGTCTTGACATGTCTGCACAGTGCGCCATCGCGCAAAAAACTTGTCGATGAGTAAAATTCACTGTGCGCTGCGACCACCCACAGTGAAAATAAATAAATTTTTTTTGAAGGGGCAATCAATGCCCATTACGCTCTTTTTTCGCACCCCGCCGATTGTTTGTCGCGCAAAGCCACTTTGCAATGCCGACCGCACCGTGCGAAAAAACACATTTTGCACAGTGCATTTCACTGATTTGAGCAAGTTTTCGCAAGTTTCGCACAGCATTTTCAACCGCGCCGCTGCGCACCTTCGCACAGTGCAGACCGCTTTTCAAGTTTGCACTGTGCAAAAAACAAGCAAATGCACGGAGCCACAAAGGCAAAATACACTGTGCGTTGGCAAGAAAAATTGAAAAAAGTCTGATTTATGGAAATGCCAGTACTAAAGATCGAAACTTTCTTCCAGAGCTCCATATCAATGAACTACAAGCTCTACATTCTCATTGAGAACCCTTGGCTGCAGATGATATCACCGTTTTCGCTTAGGCTTCTAATCATGCTGCAAGGCGTTATGGCGTTGGCCGTCGCGGCCTGCAACGCGGTCCATTTTTACTACCGGTATCGAATGCTGTGCAAGGAGGACTCTTGGTCTAAAAAGAAGTACACTGCGGTTTACATGGCAATAATGGTGTACATTGTGGCGGCAGGACTGAACTTTTCTTTCAGAGGCTATAATCAGACGGCGGAAAGTGCAGAAGAGGTTTCAAGGGAGTTGCCGATGGGAAGCACCGTACCCAGACATCTTGTGATTAACCAAGTAAGAAACTATGCAAATGTTTTTAAACATAGGACAGCACGGAATGCTGACGGGCAAAAAAGTCCCAAAATTAGGGTTTTTTCAATTTTTTTGCAAATTATGGATACTTCTCAAAATAATTGTTTTAACACAACTACTGCACGTTGGTGCCAAAGATGAGGCATTTCTATTGTCAACAAAAAATGTTTCGTTCAGACAAAGTGATACAATTGACAAAAGAAGTGAAATACCTTTGAAAAAAACATTTTTCCACCGAAAAACCCACGAAAATTTTTTTTGTGACATTTCGTTTTCAATTGATACAAAGTGGTCGAATCGTCGAAAGGAGCCTGGAAACACGTCAGGTTGCCGTGCAGTGTTCCTTGAAAAGCCGTTTGCACAACTCCAGTTTTCATTTTATGTCTACCCTAGCATCAATTTTTAAGAATTTTAGCCTGCGTTTTGCAAGGGCGTCCGAGATATTCAACAACGATGGGGTACGCGTAACGCGGGGAGCGGACAGACTGATACCCAATTTATGGCCATATCTTTGCCAGTTTTGCTCGGAAAAAATTATTTTTTTGGGGGAACATCACCCTGTAGAAACAGGAATGGAATTTAATATATTTAACCCAAAAAATCTCGATTGTTTCAGCAAAGCGCGAGATAGAGATGTTTTACAGTTTGTTAGAGAAAATGGTTCTAACGTTATGTCAATTTCCATCAAAGTCTGAGTTTTGTACCTTGTTAGATCAAGTCTGCTGGCTTTTTCGAGTAGATTTAATTTGAGTGTAGAATTTTTGCAATGATTTTACTAATGTTTATTGTCTGTTTCAGAGGCAGCCTATGTTTTATCTGGTCATCTTCTCCATCCAAGTCCTATTTCTCGCCGAATATGGAGTGATTATTTTTTGCGGACTGCGAATTGTTCAAAAGATGCGAGAAAGGCTGGGCCTGAAGCTGGTCAGCTCAACGCGAAAAGTGCAACGATACGTTGTCAAGGTGATGATCCTACAAGTAAGCGCAGCTGTTCGAATAATAACCAAATTATGGGCACTTCATTAGAAGTGGTGTATAGACAAATTTAGTCCTTGAACTTGTCTTTTTTCAGGCGCTTTACCCTTTGTTAGTGTACTTTATCCCCATCATATTTGCGACATTGCTGCTGGCGGCGGGTACGAGCTTCAGGAATATTAGTTGTGTCATCCGGTTTTCGATGCAACTACTCTCGGCGTTGAACTGCATATCGGTGCTGATATTGATACCAGCCTACAGGAACGCCATCTTCAGCGGATCATCGGCGAGGGGGGAGGTGGTCGGCTCTGAAGATGAGAATTTGCAATAGAAAAGAGATTGTTATTCGTTTAGGAAACTTGTTTTGTACATAGTACAGGGTGTTGCAAGTCATGTGGAGAGAAGTAATCGCCAAATTCTGCTCCGTACGTCGGCGGAAAAGCTTTAGATTTGGAACAATGGCAAAAGGAATGCTGAAATTTTATTCTGTAAAGCGTCAGTGCACTACTCCGTCCGTAAAGTTGCTGAGGTTATGTTTGCGACATGGCGACATGCACTGTAAGAAAAAAAAGTTCTCTTTGCACTGTGCAGTTTCTTGCTTTTTGCACCGTGCAATAGGCTTTTTTCGGCTCTTGCTTGCATCCTTACGTTTGCGCAGTGCAAACGCCAAAAATAACTCCAGCGACTTTCCGGACAAACTAGTACCAAAAGTCAAGGAAACTTTAGGAGAACCGCTTTTTAATTGCTGACAAGAGAAGTCGCCAACACATCGGTGATTTTTACCCATTCTCAACCGAAAAATTGTGGATTTCGACAAAAAAGGCGCAATTTTCGGAGTTGTTTCTCGAGTCATTTTGCATTCCGACGCTCTGAAACTCTGCAGAATAAAATTATAGCCATCCCTCTTCCAGTCGGAAAAATACGAAGCTTTTCCGCTGACCCGTTGCCAAGAACTTGGCGTTGACTTACCGCCACATTTCTTGAAACATCTTGAAGAGACGAATAAATTTTTATGCATAAGACATGTTTACAAGTACATGTAAGTGTTGAGCATTCAGTTTTGTCAATGTACTAGCCATCCACACTTGGAAATCAAAATTTCTCGAGTTACAAGTTGTTTTCAACTCCCTAAACCCTCTTGTAATGTACTTTAGCTTATCATAAATGATGTCACTAGTATATTTTGTTGACATAAACATGGATTGGCCCGAACCACGTCAAAATGAGGAGTTCACTGACCAAAGTAGACATTTTGCCGTCGGCTTTTGACATTTCGAACTTCCGTTAAATTCGGCGAACGATTTTGTCATCTCAATTTGACGTGCAATCATCTTTCCGGAGGTCCCATGCAATTACCGTCAGTTTTGCGATTCAGTGTCGTAATTGCGCTGCCACACATCAGAATAAAGACAGAAGAAAGATGAAATGTAGACGATGACTTGAGCAAAAAAACCTGCTTCTTTTTTTCCTCTTTCTCTGACCGCTCTCTCCGTTTTTATGCGCGCTCCCTCTTTCTCTTGTCACTCTGCGAAAATACAACGAAAAAGAAGGAGAGCACGACTCCGAAATCAATTCGACAACTTTTTTAGTGCTTATCTGTCTTCTTTCTACCGTTGCGGGTGACGTTCACATAGACAAAAAATTTTCCAACGGATGATATTGTAAAGAAGTCTGTTTTCTCTGTGGCCGGTCTCCGTGTTTCTCATACTCTCTCTGCCAAAAAGATCGTTGAATATCTCGGCTGCCCCTGCTAACACGAGAATGCCTTTTATGATCAACTTTGGCTTGGGACGGTCGAAAGAACTATGGTTGTCAATTATTCACTCCTTCAAAGCCGACAAATCGGCTTCAAAGCCCAAAAAAAATGAAAGTGTGAAGCAGTGGCCGAGTGGTCAGTGCGCTCGCTTTTTGCGCAAAGGGTCGCGGGTTTGAGTCCCTGCGACCTGTCTTATGCCAAATCAATTTACACATAAAGTGAATTCCAACGTCAGCGCAGGCCCAAACTTTCATGGAATTGACAACCGTGCATTGTGAGATATGGTCAAAAATTTTTTTTTCTCTGATTGCACTCCACACTTTGCGCGCTCTCTTGCCAATAAATATTGTCAAACATCTCAGCGTCCCTTGCAATTTGGGAGTTGAAATTTTCTGGGATTGTTGTCTTGCCTACGTACAAAATCTAAGATCCGCACTTGGGAAATTGCAAATTGTATCTGCTAACGTCGATGCGTCAAATTCTTTGATTGTACAGTCAATAGACGGCCGTCATAATTTACCTCATCACAACAACTAATTTGTAGCCGAATCGTAGCTTTTTGTCCTTACAAATTTTTAACAAGCGGATAATAAAATTTCAGCTGGCGCTAATAAAATTGCATCCATAATCCGGTTTCATAGACCTTACAGAATTTCGTCAGATCCCCAGTAACAAAATTGTTAACTTTTAGAGTAAGCGAAGCGTTTGGTCGGTCGGGAATTTAAAACTTACAAGCGAAGTACCCCAAGTGCGATGCTCAGATTTTCTTTAAATTTTGCACACACTTCACGCATCGGTCACCTATCAATTTCTAAAAATTATAGCTCGCGCTTTGCACGCTCAACCGAGATATTTAACGATCTTTGCGGACGAGAGAGTACGCGAAACGCGGAGAGCGGTCACAGAGGAAAACACTTTTTGGCCATAATCTGGCCACTTTTGCGCAGAAAAAATTTTTTTTTGCAGAAACATTGCCCTTTATGGTAGAAATAGGCATGAAACGTTTCATGTCAAAATTCGCATAACACTGTCACATTTTTGCCTACTTTCGATCTAAAAATCTCGGTCGTTTATGCAAAGCGCGAGCTAGTAGTCTCGCACATGTTTTAGAAAAAATAATACTAAATTCGTGCCAAGTTTCATCAAAATTTGAGCGTTGCACTTGTGGTACTTCCCCTGTTAGCGGTACTCCATGTAGGCATGGCTCCAGCCCAGAAAATCGAGCTTACTATCACAAAAAAAAAGTTTATTACTAATACTAAAGTAAAGGAAAACGGACCCAAAGATGGTCAAGGTTGGTGTCTAGACGTGAATAAATGGAAATTAGCAAGATTGCAGGGATTACTGTCACAACTAAGTGCCTGTTTAGTTGGCGGTAGGTATAATACTATTTACAATGTTTGAAGTGGAGCTTTTTGCCCTTGCACTTGTTGTGACCTGTGCAGTGCCGGACAGAATCCAGTGGTCAAAAGTGGCTCCGATTGTCTCCCAGAGACGTTTCGAACGGCTTCAAAAGTCTCTTTCTCTGACCGGAAATAACGTTCTTTTGAAGAGAGAGCGAGAAAGAGGGAAAAAGGGAAAGGGAGGCGATGAATGTGTCAAGAAATGGCGATTTGAATTGCGCGCGCAGACGCTTTTGACCTCTGGCTCACGTCAAGAATGTTTCCCTTCAATAGCGATCAATAAAAACGAAACGACACAAGAAATATCGAATTTCGCAAAAAATATTTTTTTTCCCAAATAATTTTCGCCGTTTCCAATAATTCCTGCGTCGTTTCAACATTTTGGAAAGTTATTGAAAGTAAACATTTTCTTCGTTTTTTTTGACGTGTGGATTATGTCCGGTACTGCGCGCCAAAGAATGTCCGTGGAATCTGCACATTGTGTTTTCTTTTGCACTTGCGACATCCACTTTTTGGCGTACGCACCGTAATTTTTGTGTGCAACGTTGGAGTAGCACTCGACAGTCTCTGTCGACGAGGAAGTGCGCGAAATGCGAAGGGTGCTCATAGATAAAAACGTTTTTAGTCGTTTTCCAGCCAATTCTGCGCGGAAAAAGTTTTTTTTGTGAAAACATTTGCCTCTTCGGTAGACATTGACATGAAACATTTCATGCCATAATTTACAAAAAATTGCCATACTTTTTGCCATCTTTCGACATAAAATCCCGGTCGTTTCTGCAAAACGCGGGCTAGGAAGTGTCTTAGAAGCCTTTAAGCTAGAGTTATGCTAAGTTATTGAAAAACCCGGCACTTTCTCCGTTATATTCCGGCATTACTCATTGTTTGATGCAACATTGCGCTGCCAACAATATAACGTATACTAAAAATATCTCTTATTGTGCTGTCAGTCATCATGTCTTGTTAAAAAAGCACGGGGCTCTTCAAGTGTTCATAAAATTACACTGATGTCCTGGGGGGATTCTCAGTTTTTGTCTTCTCAGTTTCACGCTTATTTTATAGTCATCACCGACATATCTACAATTAAAGATTATCAGACCTTCAAAATTTTTGACATCCTTTCGCAACTTCCCTTTTCGGCGTATCATCCCTCCAATTTGTCGGTTCCACAGTTTCCCTCAATTTTGAAAACGTGCAGATACCCGTAGTTTCCGATTTGTTGCGTCGTTTTGTAGTTGCTGTTCTCCTGTAAACAGGTCTACACTCATTTTTAACGTGGGTGAAAAACGGTAATTTTGTTTTTTTTGGGGAGTAATGGGGATGCTAAGGTTGGTGTTAATAGATCGTTCTTACACCGGAACTGTTATAGCGAGACTTTGCCAGATTTTGGACACAGTCAAACCTCTGTGTATCAAATTGTAATGGACCGAAATTTTTTTTGTTAGGGTTTTGTTATACGAATATTTGTTTGGCATTGGCTGCTAAAAATTTTCGTTACAGAGCCGGACAGGATTCACTGGGTAAAAGCGCCTCCTGTTGCCTTAAGGAGGTGTTTTGAATGCTACCAAAAATAGCATTCTTTTGAAGAGAGAGCGAGAGAGCTACTCTTTTGTAAAGAAAGGAGAGGGAGGCGATAAATGTCTCATGAAATCGCGATTTGAATTGCGCGCGCATCTCTCTTTCTTTCTCGCGCTCTCTCGCTCTCTCTCTCTCTCTCACTCTCTTCAAAATAATGCTACTTCCCTTAAGACTTTTGATGGCATTCTGTCCGGCACTGTACACATATACAGGTTTCGTTGTACAAGAGTTTTCTCTGCAGAGAGCAATTTGTTGCACAGAGGTTACAGAGTATAATATTTGTTTTTAGTTGGAATGGTACCTTCTGGCATAATATGCGAAGAGAGTATGCGGTTTTCAAACAATGTCGCACTCAGACTTACGGAACTTCTAACTGCCGGGATATCAATGTATGGCCTTTATTTACTGTATCTCATTGTCAAGAGGCCAAGTTGTTTTGCAGTGCACAAGAACTTTCAGGTAATTGAAATATTTTTATTGATTTCATTCAATATAAGATTAATAGTTATAATGTAGATAAATTCTACGCTAAGAAGTTTTAGTCCGCGCTCAGCCGAGATATTCAACGATCTTTGCGCCCGAGACAGCACGTAAAACGCGGAGAGCGGACAGAGAAAAAACAAGTTTTGGTCATAACCTTGCCAGTTTCCAGCGGAAAAACTTGATTTTTTTTGTGGAAATATTGCCCGTTATGGTAGAAAGAGGCAGTAAACTTTTGAAACCAAAATTCGAAAAAAAATGTCGCATTTTTTTAAATTTTTGACCTAAAAATATCGGTTGTTTACGGAGAGCCCGAGTTAGAATTTTAACATTTGTCGCAGGAAAATATATCCAAAATTAGTTTTTTTAACACCCCTTCTATTTAATTCTAACAAAGAAATTTAATTCAGATCCTCCTGTACAATATCGGCATTTCAATCTTCATCGAGTTTTTCACTGGTGTTATATCCAATCTGTTTGCTTTTTTTCGAAGTTTTATTTACACCGGCTACTGCGAGAATGTCTATACGGGTGGGCTGAGTGTGCTGCTGAAGTGGCCGTTGATTTGGATGGTCTCGACAATGTCCCTGTTCCATGTGGCAATGCTTTTGGAGAGGAGTTTTGCCAGTTTTTGTAAAGAAAATTACGAAAGAACGGGCTGCTTGACTGGAGTGGTGCTTTGTGCAACGGTGGTAAGTATAATATAGTATTTGAAGGCCTAAAAGATCATTGCTTTTCCATAACATCGACTGGAAATTCCATAATCCATTTTTTCAGTGGATCCTAACCTTCTTTCTGAACTACGATCACAATATCTCAATGAACTACAAGTTGGTCATGCCCTATTGTCTTGCAATGACTCCCCAAAACGACGAACGCATGTTCTACCTGCTGGCCTTCCTTCTACCGGTTGAGCTGATCACAACTGCCGGCGACTTCCTTCTGCGACATATAAACAACACTAGGCGGAGCGAAATGTATGTGTAACTGTTTCAAATTGCATTCCGACTTTTTGCGCCGGCGACAGTTCGGGTCAACACAACATCGACGGAAAATAGTCCGTCCGTAAGGTCGCTGGAGTGATTTCCGCGACATGCACTGTGAGAAGGCTAAAGTTCACTTTGCACTGTGCAATTTCTTGCTTTTTGCACCGTGCAATAGGCTTTTTTTGGCTGTTGCTCGCACCATGACTTTTTTTGCACAGTGCAAAGGCCAAAAATGAGTCTAGCGACTTTCCGGACGGACTACTCCAAAATGTAGAGCAGGCAGACACTTGGAAAATGGTCGTAGGCTAAAGCTTACTTTAGTACCTTTAACCCTGAGCCACTGTAGTGCCAAAAAGACCAAAACTTGCTGAAAAAAAGCAAAAAATTTTTCATGGGTATGTGCATGTCAACCCAGAACCTAAATTACCATACTATTAATATTTATTAAGTCTTTTTCCGCCGTGCATACAACAACAAATTGAGCCGACCTCAATAGTCGTTGACCCAAAACAGTAATGCCTTTCGAATCATCGCTTTCTCTTCAGAATTGTTGGGCAGTATTCGTTGGGACGGAGCTACCAGATGCAGGAAAATTACTTGACTGCAAAGCTAGTGTTCCCAGTAACAATGGTCCACTCAACCATTTACACGATCTACCTCTTGTTGAGCATACTCGCGCGGATATTGCAATTGAAATTGCATGATCGAGTCAATGTCCTCATCATGATCATTTATATCCATAATGTGAGTTTTGGCAAAAATTCAAAAGTTTTCACTTTCTGGAGCCTTAATTTTTGCTGGAAAAGGGTAGCTTATACCCGTATGTGGCGCGGCAAGCAAAACAAGCTAGTTTATAATCTATTTTACACATACATACGTCATGCATAGGCCACATATCAAGTCCAAAAATTATTAGCTCGCGCTTTGCCGGGACAGCCAAGATATTCTATGATCTTTGGGGCCTATGTAGAGAGAAAAACACTTTCCGGCCTCATATTTGCCAGTTTCACGCAAAAAAACTGATTTTTTGTGAAACATGAAAAAATGGTATTTATATAGATTTTTTTCACTTATTTTCCTACAGGAATTTTTCAAAAGGCTCTTACAGGTCATGCAATTGACGATTGTCATGTCAATGGCACGGTACATCAAAAAAGGCGATGAGTTTGTAGGCCGCGCAGAGATCAAGGAAATTCGAATGAAACAGGAGGAGTCGACCGAGGTCTACTTTGAATATTTGCACCAACAAATGGACGGTCGGCTTTGGAGCTTCCCCAAACGTAATGCTGTAAAGCCAGTTTGAAATGTTTTTTTATGATAATAAATATAATATTATATATATATAGTCAGAAATTTGTGCAACGAAGGTATTATATTAGCAAATTTGTTTGTTATATAAGTTGTTTTAGGGTTTGTTTGTTATCTAGACATTAGCTATTGGATTTTTTAAAATTTTTTTTCAAATTACAGAAACTTCTTGAAATAGCTTTTTGGCACATGATCTATGGAGCAATAATACACATTAGTGCCAAATATGACACATTTCTATTGACAAACATAAAAGTTACGGCAATTTTAAAAGTGCGCCTATAACTATGTCGTACATTGTATGAGGGCTCATTTGAAGTTGACGCTTCGGACTTCTGAAGTTGTTTGTTTTATCACTACTTCTACAGAAGAGTGCAATTTTCCACAAAAAAATCAATTTTTTGCACTGGAAAATTTATGGCAAAAAAGCGTCTGTCTCTCTGACCGCTCTCCGTACTCCGCGCACTCTCTCGCCAGCAACCATCGTTGAACATCTGGGCTGCGCTTGCAAAGCCCGAGCAGAAATTAGTCGTGGTTTGTAGTCGGACACGTTGCGACCCCAGCCTCATCGTCTTTTTCCACTTGCTCTTCGGTCTGTAATATTATAATTGATCCGACGGGAGGGCTTCACGGAGAAACGGTCACACCAAAAACGGATGAGAACAATCGGAAAAAATTGCGTCGTTTTCGAATGTTCGCTATTGTTCAGACTGAACCAAGCAAATCGAAAAGGAGTAAAAACTTTTTTGAAAAAAAATAGTTTGCAAGAAGCTATGGTGAGCTTTATCGGTGCTAATTAGATTTTTGGGATTTTCTGTAGCCGTACTTGTCCGTTTGCAAGGTCGCTGGAGTGATTTCGGTGACATGCATTGTGCAAAAAAAGCTACGGTGCGAGCGAGAGCCCAAAAAAACCTAATGCACGGTGCAAAAAGCAGGGAATGCACACGAAATTGCACAGTGCAAAGTGAACTTTTGTGCACAGTTCATATCGCAGAAATCACTCCAACGACCTCAACACGAACAGACTGGTAAAACCTCCTGTACAACGAAGCCTGTCTATAACGAACAATGTTTTTCAAAGCAACGTTTATTCCAAAACGAAATTATAAAGAACAAAACGTTTTTCTAACAAACTAAATTTTGCGATTCATGCGATTCGTTATATCTAGACACGGCTCCCGGGCCGTGCTAAAGCAAATTTGAAACGGCCCAGCCCAGAATCGGCCATTCTGAGTCTGGAAGCGAAAATTGGGGTAGCAAACAAAAATAGAGTTTTAAAAGGCCAGTACATTTGAATCGGGCTTTTTACGGCGTGGAACGAAATGTCCAAAAAGTTTCTTCGTCGACTGTACAAATAACAACGGGAAAAACGTAATGGTAACATTCTACATGCTTACTAATAATTATTTTACTGTTTGCAATTTCGCCTGCAGGACATAAAAAACTTTTTTGACATTTCGTTTCACACGCTGTAAAAAGCGCGTTTTAAAAGTAGCTGTTCTGGCCTTTTAAAACCCCATTATACAGGCAGAGAAATTGCACACAACTATATACGATCATTTTCAAAAGGTTTACAACACTTTTCTAACAATTTTTTATCCTATCTTAGTATGTTATATTTGCCGGGCGGATTGATGTCGCCGGGCCGGGCCAAAGCAAATTTGAAACGGCCCGGCCCTGGAGCAATATCTAGTTATGACGAATTTTTTCATATATACAATTGCACCTCGAGCAACTTGCATTTGCCTTCTTACCCACAGAATTATGCCTTATTCCGCTTTTCTGTCACCTTAATGTCATAAATTCCTCCCTTCCCACCCCACTTCCTCCATTCTCTTTCTCTGATTATTCCTGTTGATCACGTCTTCCTTTTCATCGACAGTTCTCTCTTTTTTTTTGTTTTCCGATTGGAAAATCGTTGTATAAAAGCCGGATCCCCTTCATTCTTTTGTGCGATCCATTTTGGTGAGCAGATTAGGCTGGTTTGGAAGGCGTTCGGTCGCTAACTGGATACTACGTTTTGTGCAGAAAGTCGATTACTTTGTGTTATTGGGATGGTAGTGTAACCAACCGCACCAAAACTCCTTACCCTCGCATTTTAACCGTTCAATCTGAAATATGTTTGAAAAAACTGTTAAAACTCTTGTTGCTTTTAAATTATGTTGCTATGAAGACCTGGTTGTGTTGGTCCCGACGCTACACTAAACTTTGTAGGCCATCTTTTGGCACTTTCCCGTTGTGTGGTCTTGTCTGCTGTGGGTCTTCAACTTTGTTGAGTAGACCGGCGCGCCCGGATGGTCCTGGAGCACCCAGTTGTCCTGATTGACTTGAAAGTCGCGGATGTTGCGTTTTGCCGAAAATAAGTTGGCCCGGCTCTCTGAGAGGACCTGTTCCGGGCCTGGATTGGCTTATTATTTTAGCCTTGTAGCCTAGGATAGTTGGGTGGGCCTTCTGTGCCGTCCTCGCCGTCTGAACAGCGAGTTTTAGCCCAAAAAGTACATGAAAACATCAAAAAGTATTCAAAATATTTCTAAAAACTCTTCCGGGCAATCGTGGTTGTCCATCGTTTCCAAGCGGGCCAAATGGTCCAGACTGTCCAGTCGGTGTTTGACAAAAGCAGAGCGGTGGAATTGGCAACAAAAGTCCGACATAGGGCTGATTAGGACCTGTGGAAGGACCTCTTTCCGAGCGGACCTAGTTGACCGTTGTAGCCATATAGTGCTTGAAAGTCAGATAGCTCTTGTTTCAATGCCCTGCCATCCGACAACCCCAAAGGCAATTTCTCGTAAAATTTGGGGTTTCTTTTTTATCCATAGTAAGATGGTGGCTGAACCTGGTCTTGTTTCCGACGGCTTTATGACATAAGACCGTGACCAGAACCCATTTCTTCCGTTCCGCAACTTCTCCTTCCTCCTTCCCAGAGCACATTCAGGTCGCGCCTCCTAACTCCCGATTATTCTCATTTTGTAAATGACCCGCGATCGTTACTGTGGCGCGTAAACGGTCGCGCGAGTTTCTGTCTTACTCTCATACGCCTTTGTTTTCAGCCATGTTCTCGGAGAAGCAGGAGAAGGGCTCGCTAAGGTCCGTGGCATTCGCTGCGGTGGTGTTTAGCACTGTCGCCATTGCCACGTGTCTGATTACATTTCCCTTGGTTTTCCATTACGTCCAGACGCTTCAGGCTTCTATTCAAGTAAGCTACGGTAAAGAGCACAGACTTTTTAGAGCTTCAAGCGGATTTTTTGGTATTTTTCCTTGTTTTTCTTGGTCAAAAAAGGTTTCAAATCAAAGCAAGATCCTTAAAATCCGGCTCAAGACCTTCTTCAATCCATAATTGTTATTATTCTTCAGGGAGAAGTTGAATACTGCCGTTCCCGCTCCCGCGATCTCTGGAACGAGATGCTGGAGGTTGGGTTCGAACCCGAAGAACACTCCGCCACAGCTCCCACCGCTTTCCTCCTGAAACGTGTGGCTCGTCAAGCCTCGGATGATGTGTGCTGCACCTGTCAGCAAGGCGCCCCAGGTCCGGATGGTCCACCCGGACCCCCGGGAAAAGACGGCGCTCCAGGCGAAGGACCGGGTGAGCCAGGTCCTCCGGGGCCAGACGCTGAACTTCATGATCGACTGTTGCCAATTCCACCGCAATGCCCTTGTCAGGCACCGACTGGACAGCCTGGACCACCTGGCCCACCCGGAAACGACGGACAACCAGGATCGCCGGGAAGAAGTGGGTTTGATAGCGATATTTTTGTGACTTCTTCGTCGTTTTTTCGATTTATATGCTAAAACTCTTTTTTTAGATGGCGAAGACGGAAAAGAAGGCCCCGCCGGCCCACCAGGGCCACAAGGCCAAAACGGACAACCAGGCCAGCCCGGTCAACGAGGACCTCCCGGAGAGCCGGGCCAACTCATTCCCGGCGAAGCGCAACAGCCAGGACCTCCAGGTCAACCCGGAAGACCGGGCCCTCCCGGATCTCCAGGACGTGCCGGTCCACCCGGCAAAGACGGCGAACCAGGCCCAACTGGACCACCCGGCGAGAAGGGACAAAAAGGACCTCCCGGACCCAGCGGACCATCGGGACCACCGGGCAAGGCCGGGCAACCGGGCGCTCCGGGAACTTGCGATCATTGCCCTCCGGCCCGATTGGCTCCGGGCTATTAAACTTGAAATTGTTGATGCATTTCGCAATTGAAATAAACTTCAAGCAGGCAAATGGGTTTTTGTTTTTGCGCAGCAAAGATATGTAAATATTATAATACATAACTTGGAGAGGACACCGCAGAGTTTGACGTGAATTTAAGCTGGTGGATAATTTTCCGTCAAGAGATATATTTTAAACCGCGCGAAACTGGCAAAGATATGGCAAAAAAGGGTTTTCTCTGTGGCCGCTCTTCTCGCTTCCCGTACTCTCTCGGCCGCAAAGACCGTTGAATTTCTCGGCTGCCGCTGGAAAGCGCAATCAAAAATTTTGAAAAATTTATATGTAGACCATTTGCGAAGCGTGTGCAAAATTTTAAAGAAAATCCGACAATGAGCGTCGCATCTGGGTTACTTCCCTTGTAGATACAACGAGTCTTCAAACTCGACACATATATCATCCATATAAGGCTCTCGTCAGTCGTTAAGAGTTTGGGTATTAAATATTTTAGAATTTTTGTTAAGATTCATTAAGAGTTTGGGTATTATTTGAAAACGTTTGAAGGCTTGCCGAAGTTATGACGCAACCTTGGACGGTGAGATCGCGAGACATAAGAAAATGGCCGGACTCAATTTTTTTCGGCAATATCTTTGCGATTGCGGGTCGGAAAAGGTTGATTCTTTATCTATACGTTGTCTATTATATCAGACATGATGCCTTCTCGCATCGGTAAACTTTTCACTGATAAGCTATCGCCAACTCTGTTAAATCTTCCATAGTCTCTTGTTCGTATGCGTATACGAAATAGGAAAGCAAACAGTTCAGGGTTCAAATGTTCTGATAAGAATTTAGCAATCAATCATCAATTTTTACGTATTTCCAAAAATTTATTGCTGCGTTGAGATCAATAAACACTATAAAATCAATTTTTAGTTAAATTAAATTGTATTGGACACTATTATTAATTAGAAATCACAATTTAACGGCCATATTTTTACCACAAATGGCGTTTTTTACAGAGACAGTAAAATAATTTATGTACAAACTCGTATTTCAAAAAAAATTAAATTTAAATGTCGCAGAAATGTTGTAGACGCTTTAAAAATACGGTTGGCAATTACAATTTGTCCTAAATTATTTCTTAAATAGCAGAGAATAGGAGTTACTTACAGTATGCAAAACATTGACGCAGGAAAAAATACAGTAATCTGGAGGAAAAAGTAAATTTTAAAACGAGTCCTAAAGAGGTTTTTGACAGCTCATTGGCGCTTGAAATAGTTGAGCAACACGTCGTAGACATTGTAATTACCATGCGCAACCCAATGGTCTTCAATCTGCTGCAAGGCGGACCGAACCCCCGACAATGTCATCAGCACTACCCATTCTTTGAATTTGAGGGTGAACACCTGAAATTGATTGTATTTTTGTGGCCAAAAAAACCCTTGGCATCCATTTCGAGAAGTCTCATGCGATTCATTGTGAAATGTGAAATGTGAAGGAAAGTAATCGCTGATTTCGCGGCTGTGGGCGGAGAAGCGTTTAAAGCGCCAGAACACTCACTTTTGAATCGCGTTTTTAAGGCGTGGAAACAAAACGTCAAAAAAGTTTCTTCGTCTACTGTACCAAAAACGATGGGGAAAACGTAATGGTGACATTCCGCATGCTTACTAATAATTATTTACTGTTTGCCTCTCTGCCGTTTTTATTTTCGCTGCACGACATAAAAAACTTTTTGGACATTTCGTTTCACACGCCGTAAAACGCGCAATTCAAAAGTAGCTGTTATGGCCCTTTAAGACCTTGTGTACTACAAGTGAACCCCCGTAATTTCATTCTCTAAAGTTTCACAGTGTCAAAAGCCAAATGAGTTCAGCACAGGAACCCAGAAAGTCTCCAGCCTCGCTTTGGCGATTCGTCCACCTAGTATCGATTTTTGTAAAAAGGCAATTCGCCGATAACTTTCCACTACATTTCGCTTGACAAATCCTGGGCAAAAAAAGAGACCAAAAAATAGCCAATTACATGCCAAAATAAAACCCTGCACAACAAAACCTTCCCATAACGCGTTCGTAAAACATTATAGAAAGACACTTTGTGATTTGTTGTACTGAGGTTTTACTATTTTTGTTTTACTAGTATTTCCCCCATTCGCCTACCTCGGATTCATTCATTAGCAGTACCAGATTGCCCATTCTCGTTGGGAAGTCTTTGAAGACCGACTTGTAATACTGATGCGACGCTTTGAATATCGAATTCATCTCCGTTTGGATCTCTTTGTTTTGTGGGTACATTTCTCGGACTGAAAATGATCTTGTTGATCTTTAGTCATCACAAATTCCTTTTCAATATTTCTGCGCTAACTAGACATGGTTAGAGGGCCGAGACAAAGCAAATTTGGAACGGCCCGCGGGCTGACCTTTTGGTCCGGCCCGGGATCGGCAAGTAATAACGAAAATTCTGATTCTGCAAGCGAAAATTGGGGTAGTAAACAAAAATAGAGTGTCGAAGCCCCATTAAACAGGCAGAGAAATTATACAAAACTATATACAATTATTTTTAAAATGTTTGCAACACTTTTCTAACTATTTTTTCATCTTAGTAATGTTATATTTTCCGTGCGAAGTGATATCTACGAGCGGCCCCGGCCCGGGACAAGTCGCTTGAAGTGCGACGCTCATATTTTGATAGAAATTTAGATTAATCTTTTTTAAAAGATATACGAGATTCCTAGCTAGCGTTTTGCAGAGACGCTCGAGACCTTGAAATCGGAAATTAGGCAAAAATCTACGCTTTTTTGCAAAATTTGAAATAAAAAAAATTGTACATATTTCCACTGTAGAAAGTAATGTCTCCACAAAAAATCAATTTTTTCCAGGCAAATCCGGCAGAGATATGGCTAAAAAAGTGTTTCTCTCGGACCGCTCTCCGCGTTTTCGCGCTCTCTCGGGCGCAAAATCTTAGCAGCGCCTGCAAACAGCAAACTAAGATTTTTGAAAACTGATGCACTACGCGCAATGCGTGTGCCATGTTTAACGGAAATCCGAGCATTGAACTTGGGCCACTGCTTATGTCATCAAAAAATGATTTCCAATATTTCTCCTCTAAATTCAAGAAGCTTCAACCCCAAAAAAACTCACTCGTCCGCAGGCAAATCAGATGATTAAAGATGGCAAAGTCGTTCCCATCAATGTTGGCATGATGGAACATCCACACATCGTCCATTCCCTGCTGCATCAAGTTGTAATGACTTTCGGCGACAATTTTCGGGTTCTTAATCGTCGGAATGGACATCACGTACTGCTCGTGGAACTTGGCCTCCAGCGGCAACGAGCTGTCGTCCACCATGTAGACGCGGTTCTGCCTGTGTCCGCCGTGCCGCAGCGTGTTGAACACGCACTGCACGAAGAGCCATTTGTAGAAGAGGCGCGTCGTCAAGACCACCTCGTCCTTCTCCTTGATGTAGCGTTTCAGGCCGGTGGTGTTGATGTAGGTGCGCATTACGTCGAACTCGACGAACATTGAGTGCAACGTGTTGTTGAGGGTGCCCTCGCCGCGCGCAATCTTCCCCGTCCCGTTGCTGAACGACTTCTCGAAGGAGCGGAACCGATTCACAAAAGTCGAGGTGAACCAACTCGAAATCTGCTTGATTATGTCGTTGTCCGGCGCGGAGTCGATCATAAAGTCGTCGGCGCGCGTCATGACGTCTGAAAATGTGAGAATTAGTGGGTATATTTGCAGTAGCATAAAGGCAAAAAAATTAAATTTTTTGACGATAAAAAACAAAATTTGATAAAATTCTTGATAAAAAAGCAATCTCATAATAACAACGAGTTCTCTTACCAAAAAACTTGTCTATAAGGAACAATTTTGAAAGTCCCAAGACCCAATTTTAAGCCAAAATTAAAGGGCCAGAACCGCTAACTTTGAATTGCGCGTTTTACGGCGTGTGAAACGAAATGTCAAAAAAGTTTTTTTACGTCATGCAGCGAAAACAAAGGCGGCAGAGGTGAAAACAGTAAAATAATTATTGGTAAGATTGTAGGATGTCACCATTAATTTTTTTCGTTGCTATTGGTACAGTAGACAAAGAATGTTTTTGGACATTTCGTTTCCACGCCGTGAAAACCGAGATTCAAAATTAGCTGTACTCTCCCTTTCACCGCATTTTGATGAAATTTTTCTTACTTTTTTTTGCAAAATACAACACAACTCCGCAAGAAACTTACAATCAATGCTCATCCCAGCCATTACGCATCGTTTGAAGCGGCAATATCGACAGGTCCGTTTATGGCCGCCGAAATCGACTCGACATTTGCGGCCCTTCACGCACACGTAGGATCGGCTCTGTTTGATCGTTCGACGAAAAAATGCAGCGCTGAAAAAAGAATACGGTGAAAAAAATTTAGTCAAATTTGCATAATTTTGAAAAATTTATGCAAAACCTGAAAATTTCAAATAATTTTTTTTTCCAATTTTTTGTTAAAAATTCTTAAAAATCGTCAACCAAAAAAATTTTTAAAACTTCCAAAAATTTGCGCAATTTCAAAAATTTACATAAATTTTTGAAAACCGGGAAGATCAATGTCCCCACTTACCAAGCATTGCAGCAATACACCCCATAGTTTTTATGAGGGCATTTGTATCCGCAAACAGTGCAGACTTTCCCCTCTCCGTACATGAATGAAGAAGACGGGGCATCTTCATCGTCTTCATCCTCCTCAATGTCACTGCTTTCCTCCTTAACCACGCTCAAATTCATGTAAAAATCGACCTGATTCTCCTCGCTCTTGACAGCCTGCGTCGAAAAGTCCTCAAACGTAAAGTTGCTGGGGTACCCAAAGTCGGGCAGGTCCTCGAATTGCTCAAAATTGGAAGAATTTGGCTCAAAATTCGCGGAACAAGAGGGCCGATCGCCGTAATAGCTGGTCATCGCATTATAGCCGGAAAAGCCCTGAGGCGATGAGGTGGGAGGCTCTTGTTTGACCTGCTCGAAGGTCTGCCGGCCCATTAGGAAGTCCCCGCCATCTGCCGGGGGATTACGGGGCGAGTAATTGGGGTCATTCGGGGTGTCACTGCCCGGGTTCTGGTAGCCCTCGGGACTATTTCGCTCCTGTTTTATTTGCACATTCCCGTAGTCCATGGAATAGCCACGACTGCAAGGGATTTCCTGGCAATCGTCCTTTCGATTTTCCCGATTTTCCTGGACATTCTGGTCGAAAAATTGACTTGAATGACCATTTTGATCTAAACTATGGTCTTCCTGGTCTTCCCCGTGAAAGTTGGGTGTCGCCGAAGAGCTTTGGTATTCGTCAGACCCACTGTTCCGCCGTTTTCGACCAGAAAATGGCGCCGAATTCGAGCTGGGGTCGAGTACAATGTCCTGATGGATTAGATTCGTGTCTTCGTCCGTCATTTTCAACGTCAGCGGATAATCTTTGGCAATGGGCGACATGATAGCAAAATTCAGCGGTGTTTTAGGACCGGTCGCCCGCACCGGGCCCGGCTGCGGCTGCAATAAGGCACTCGTTGTTGAAATTTTGTCGAGATGGGGCCAGAACTGGACTAGTTGTTTGTTGGAAGGGCCAAGTTGGGTAGGATTGATTATTTCAATTTTGAAGTGCTGCAAAATATGAGTTTAGAATTTCAAAATGACAAAGAAGCGTAGATTTATACGCGGTATAAAAAGTAAAGAAAGGAACAAGGAATTGTAAATTACGTGTGGTGCAAAGGGTATTTTAACACTAGATGGTCAAAACTTTGGGGCGCTCTGTGAACTTTACCGCATCGCATTTTGGAACAACGCGACAACGTCTCCGCATGGTGCGAGTCAAATCGGAAAAGCAAGAAAGAGGGAAGTCTTCAAGTTTGCGATTCGTCTTTGACACTTCGCAACGCGTGCGAAAAATTATTTTCCTAAATACCGCCCCTTTTCTTGATTTACGCTTATAGCCAGTATTTGACGGAAAACGACAAAATAACTGCCAAAACATAATAAAGTAATTTTTTCCAACCATTTGCGATACTTTTCAACAAATTCTTACAAGAAGTGGCAAATTTGGATACCCAAAAAAATACAGAACTTTTAGAACGACAGGTCGGATTTAATTTTTGAAAGAGGTGGCGGATACGGTCTAGCTCCTCTATAAGAGTGCTGTCCCGCTGAAAAGAAGCGGCCGAAAAAAAGCATACGGTGCAAAAAGCAAGAAATTGCACAGTGCAGAGTAAACTTTTGTTCTCTCACAGTTCATGACGCGGAAATCACTCCAGCGATTTTACGGACGGACTAGTAACCAAATGCAAATTTTTTGTTGAATACAATAAGATACTAGTCCGCCTGTAAAGTCGTTGGAGTGATTTCCGCGACATGCACTGTGCGAAACAAAAGTTCACTTTGCACTGTGCAAATTCCTGCTTTTTGCACCGTGCAATAGGCTTTTTTTCGGCTATTGCTCGCAGCCTCACTTTTTTGCACGGTGGATGTCGCGGCGATCACTCCAGTGACTTTCCGGGCGAGATGGTAGGAGGCAACATTGCCACTATCAAGCAAGTCTCCCAACAAGTCAATCTCATAACAGAAAAATGACTTATATACATATGATTCCCACCTCAAAAACCATTATAAAAAAGCCCAAAAACAATATATTAAAAGTGCATTAGCTGCGAAAACAATTCAAAATTCTGACCAATATTTGTAACAAATTAACGCCAAACCAAAACACATACAAACTGCTTTAGAAATGGGTCAAAGAATACGGTCGCAGCGGCATACGAAAAAATAAGGAAAAAAGAGTAATTGCTAAATACATCCAACGTACCATATATTTTTTATTTTTACCCGGATTAGATGGATTAAAAGTTAAGTCATATAACCTAAAGTATAATATTTTGAAAGGGAAAAGTATCAAAAACTCAAAATTGGGAGACGATCCCTGTATTAGAGAAAAAATACGGTATGGATATAATGTGCAAAGTAATATAAAAGGTTTTTTATAGGGTGTGGGATCAAGGGGTTCGAATGAGTAAAAATAAGTTTTTTGGACAAAAAGAATTTTTAAAAGAAATTGAAAAGTGCAAAAAATGAGAGCAAAATACGCTGACATTAACTTTAAATTTTGCATAGAAATATACGACACATATCAACTCCTAAAAATTTTAGCTCACCCATTGCAGAGCCAGTTGGGATATTCAAAGTTCTTTCCGGCCAAGAGAGTACGCGAAACGCGGAGAGCGGTCAGAGAGAAAAAGACGTTTTGGCCATATCTTTGGCAGTGTGGCGCTGAAATTTTTTTTTGTGATACTTCTCATAGTAGACATAGGCATACAATTTTCTATGCCTAATTTCGCAAAAAAGGACACATTTTGACATTTTTTCCCAACGTTTGACTTAAAAATTTCAACATCCCTGTAAAAACAAAAGAAAAAAGAACTTTTTCTTTTCGCATTCCCTCCGGACTTCCCGAATCCTAAAAAAATCAGAATCGAAATGTTTGTTTAGTGGTTGTCGTAGACATGACTGCTGCTTCTTCAGCTAATTAAACAGGCGCTTCCGAGGCTACAGACGTTTCCATCGACTTTTTTTCTGTCTCTTTGTAAGTGTTTGGAGGAAAAAAAGAAAGCTGAAAATAATAAAAAAATGTTTTGAATTTTTATGAAATTTTCCACACATGTGTGTTATAGGCCACATATCAATTTCTGAAAATGTGAGTTTGCTCTTTGCCGGGACAGTCGAGTTATTCAACCATCTTGACGGCCGAGAGAGTACGCGAAACGCGGAGAGCGGTCAGAGAGAAAAACACTTTTTGCCATATCCCTGTCAATTTCGCGTGGAAAAAATTAATTTTTTGTGGAAACATTATCCTCTACAGTAGAAATAAGCATGAATCTTTTTATGCCAAAATTCGCAAAAAAGTCTTACATTTTTGTCAACATTCAAACTAAAAATCTCGGTTGTTTCTGCAAAACGCTAGCCAAGCGTATTGTTTATGCCTTATAAAGAATTTTTCTGAATTTATGCCAAGTTTCGTTCAAATTCAAGGGTTGCACTTTAAGCACTCCCCGTGTAAAGAAAAATTTTTTCCATTTTTTTTACGGCGCAAAAAGAAAAAATAAAAGTGGGTAAAAACAGAGCTAGCAACTAACTAACAATACATCTCGTAAAAAGACTGGAGTTTGTTTGTTTGACATGCTCATGGTAACCGAGTCCCTGAGAAACCGCCGAGAGCTCCCAACAAAAAATTGGATTCTCAAGCCGTCACGGGAATATAATTGAAATTTAATTCAAATAGGTTTGTTATAGTTAAAAACAAATAAAATGGATTCAATGAAGCAAATAGTCTGCACAACCAATCGCAAGGGACGACATAATTATTTGTGATATAAAAATTTTGTTGTAAGGAGGTCCATTTTGGCCTTGACTTGGCCCATGGGACCTGTAAAATTGTTTGCTATACTAGTCCCTCCGGCAAATCGCTGGAGTGATCTTTGGTGATTGCACTGTGCGAAAAACGTCAGGGTGCAAGCGACAGCCGAAAAAAGCCTATTGCACGGTGCAAAAAACAAGAAATTGCACAGTGCAAAGTGAATTTTGTTTTCTCACAGTGCCTGTTCCTGTCACTTTCTTTAAACGTAAAAAAATTGTTTTCCTCAAGTGCGACGTTCAGATCCTCTTTAAATTTTGCACCCATGTTGGGCCTAGGCAATATACGAATCCCTAAAAAATTTGGTTTGCGTTTTACAGGGACAGTCGAGATATTCAACAGTCTTTACGGCCGAGAGAGTACGCGAAACGCGGAGAGCGGTCAGAGAGAAAAACACTCTCTTGCCATATCTTTATCAGTTTCGCGTGAAAAAAAATGATTTTATAAAAAAACATTTCTCTCTAAGCTAGATAAAAAAAATTATTCCAAAATTCGCAAAAAATTTCTAAATTTTTGCCAACTTTCAATCTAAAAATCTCGTTTATTTTTGCTAAACGCGAGCTAGGAATTTCGCATATGTCTTTAAAAAAATAAGGCTAAAATTGTTTCAAGTTCAACACCAAAAGGAAGCATATTTAACACATGAAAGACTCCATAAATTATATAAACCCTACACATATTATGAAAGCTTACGTAAGAACCAGCTGAAATTCTTGAACCAGAAGTTTGTTCAAGTCCAAGCTTTTTTTGGCGTAAACATATCGAATAACATAATTCGGACCAAAAACCGGCCCATTGAGATGCTTTTATGCGGGTAAAACATCAAGAAACAATCCGCTGAATGGGAACTTTTTTGCCAAACTTCCGGAAAATTGCGTAACATTTATAACTAATTTATAAACGCGCATAATTTGTGAGGGAAATAGTCGAAAAGTGTTGTGGGAGATAAAAAAGATGTGTTTTAGGAGGGAAGACGCACTACCGAAAAGCGCTCGTTATGGAAGGGCTTTGTTGTACTACCGTTCGCATAGGCGCCGGAGAGATTTTTGGTGCTTGCACTGTGCAAAAAAAGTGAAAGTGCAAGCGACAGCCGAAAAAGCCTATTGCACGGTGCGAGAAGCAAAAAATTGCACAGTGCAAAGGGAACTTTGGTTTCTTTTACAGTGCGTGTCGCCGAAATCAATCCAGCGACTTTATGGGCGGCCTAGTACTACTCGCGCTCAAAAGTTCAGACAATTTTGCACCGTGCACTTTTCTTTGTTTTTCCGCTGTCGTCGCCGCGACTTCCCGTTTTTACCCAAGCGACATGCACTTTTCCGCCCGACGACACCAAAGTTCACGCGCGACGTCGGCGACAAAATTGTCTGGAAGTACTACTCTATGTCCATAGAACTTTATCGTTGAGGTCGTGCGGAAGCGCTCGCCGAAAAGTGCATGTCGCTCGAGGAAAAACGGGATTGCGGCGACGGTCCGCGATTAATATAGAAAAAACGTCAGTCCCGGATATGGAAATGCCCACAAGGGAAGTACTCTAAGTACGACGCCCAGATTTTAAAAAATCTTAATTATTTCTGCAAAGCGCGGGTTACAAATATCGCAAATGTTTTTGAGAGTGTGTATTGCTCGTGGCAACACTTTTCGCTTGAGATTTGGTTTGGAAAAGCGGAGTTTCACAAAAAAATCCCTTTTTGACTTAAATTGTCCAATAAGCGGAAATAGTATTCCATTGTCATTCTTAACACCTCAAACATTAAAAATTCGTAAACACGGTTCAACAAACTGAAAGTACAAAGGGCTTGGCAAAGCCCATTCATCAGGAAGGCTGACGTTCAAGGAACTGATGCCAAAGGGTTTAGGTTGGATACGCAAATCTTGATCATGCCTTAAAGGATCACAACAACTTTTTATTTTTGAATTGCGCTTTTGACGGCGTGTGAAACGAAACGTCAAAGAGTTTTTTTATGTCCTGCAGCGAAAACATTGGCGGCAGAGTTTTAAATGATAAAATAATTATCAGTGGGTATGTAGAATGTCACCATTATTTTTTTCCGTTGTTATTGTTACAGTAAACAAAAAAACTTTTTGGACCTTGAGGCAGAATTCCAAGAAAATATGGCTGCCCTATTGTGTGTAACAAAGCGTATTATAATAAAGCCATGAATACGATGCAATTCTGCTTTCTAACTATAAAAAAGTCATATGCGTGCGCAGACTCCAATTTTTAATGGTATTACCGACAACAATCAGCAACTAGAACTCACTGGTGAACAATGCTAAAGCTACAAAAGTGTCTTTCGCTTTATATAATCGAAGAACGAGATGTTTAAATCAAAAGTTGGCAAAAATGTAACAATATTTTGTGAATTTTGGTATGAAAAGTTTCATGCCTATTTCAGCCATAGATGGTAACGTTTCCACATAAAATTACTTTTTTTTCGCGAAACTGGCAAAGTTACGGCAGAAAAGTGTTTTCCTCTCTGACCGCTCTCCACGTTTCCCGTGCTCCCTCGGCCGCATATATCGTCGCATATCTAGGTTGTGCTTATAGAGCGCCAGTTAAAATTTATAGGAATTGATATGTGGCCTATGCCTGACGTGTGTGCGAAATCTTAAAAAATCTGAGCCTCGCACTTGGGGTACTTCCCCTGTAAGTATCAAAAAACAACTCACTAAAGCAATGTGATTAAACCCACAACAAAACATCACAAACCAGCTAAAAAACGGGGTAAACCTCCCCGAGAATTGCCGAAAACCGCAAAACGTTGAAAAAAATCACTCATTAGAAGAGCACGCCAACATAATGAGTCAAAAACATGATTGCAGCTGGGCTATCTTTCCGTAATTGCCGCCCAAACGCATGTAAAAAGCACGGCGCACACGTGGATTGAGGGGTCGATAAGAATGATACGGGTGGTAGTTATGAAATAACCTGTGATTATGAAATAGACGCTGGAAAAATATGTTACATAAACAATTAAGTGAATAGAGGTCATAATAGTCTGTCCAGAAAGTCGTTGGAGTAATTTTGGCAACAGGCATGGGGCAAAAAAGTCAGGATGCGAGCGACAGCCGAAAAAAGCCGATTGCACGGTGCAAAAGCAAGAAATTGCACAGTGCAAAGTGAAGTTTTTTTTCGCACAGTGCATGTCGCGGGAATCACTCCAGCGACTTTACGGCCGAACTAGAACAACATCAAAGTACATTTCAAAAATATTGATTCCCTTCTTGTAGTATAGGTTACGCACAAATAATTTTTCGATGCACACCTCGGGTCAATTACGGCTCCGTGAAACGATCTCTTTAGCAGAGACTCTTTCTCCAAAACGTCACGCACAAAAAATCATAACTAGTCCGTCCGAAAGGTCGCTTGAGTAATTTTGACGACATGCACTGTGCAAGAAAAGTGAGGGTGCGAGCGAAAACCAAAAAAGCCTATTGCACCGTGCAGAAAGCAAGAAATTGCACAGTGCAAGTGAACTTTTGTTTCCGCACTGTGCATGTCGCATTAAACACTCTAACGACTTTACGGACGGACTAGTATAGAGCAACTGTTTTACAATTTGGACAGACAATGGTGTAAAACCTGCTAAAAACGACATTTCATTGCAAAATGAAATGTCGTTTGCAAATGCTAAACCCGGGATTAGTCAGCTTTGCAATGAGGGATTGAAATCATCGCCTTAGTTGGAAGATAGAGTTCAAACAAAATCAGAACAAAGCAGTCGTGAAAGAATTACTGTTTACACAGGAAAATCAATTTTACGTGCCTTTGAAGTTTGTAATTTGCAGACTAGTAGTTCCATAAAATGGATTGACTTTTTTCGCATTTTATCGCTGGCGCACAGTGTGTTTTGCCTTTTTTCCCGTTGTTGTCGCTAATTGAACAAACTTACGTCGCGGCGATTGTGGCACGGTGCGAAAAATTGCGCAAAAAGAGAAATGCACTGTTCAAAACGCCTTTATTTGTCTTGCGAGCTGTGTGACGTTCAGGCATAGATAAAACTAGATACAAAATTAGATTCATTTTCTCAAAGGCATGTCCGAGACTTCAAACTCGCGCTTTGCAGAAACGACCGATATTTTTAGGTCGAAAGTTCTCAAAATATGGCTTTTTTTTGCGAATTTTGGCTTGATATGTTTCATGCCTATTTCTACGGTAGAAAAATCATTTTTTTCCGCCAAAAAACTGACAGAGGTATGGCCAAAAAGTGTTTTCCCTAGCCGCGCTCCCCGTTTTGCGTACCGTCTCGGCCACAAATATTGTTGAATATCTCAACTGTCCCAAGAAAGCCCAAAACAAAATTTTGAAAAAATTGATATGTAGCCTATACATGAAGTGTGTGCAAAATTTTACAAAAATTTTGGAAAACCCTCGTTATAGACGTATCAAAGATAAACGTATATTACTCGACACAGAACTGATACAAAATTAATCGTTACAAAATCTGTAGCCCATTGAAAGGATTCGTATGTTACATATACTGAGTTTTTCAAATTATAAAACATATTCTTTACCTAAGTAACTTTATTTTTTTGTAGCGTAACATTCGTACAAAACGTAAAATGAATTGAAGTGTTACACTTGTCATTCACAACACAAACCAAATCGTCAACAACCCTTGAAATCGCGCGCTTAAATTTTTATCAATAAAAACATGGGCTGTTGGGAAAATGCTTACGAAATTTTAAGTGAATCGAATTGGTACCCCGTTTAAAGGGACAGTACAGCGACTTTTGAATTGCGCTTTGGAAACGAAATGTCCAAAAAGTTTCTTTGTCCACTGTACCAATAACAACGGAAAAAATTAATAGTAACAGTTTACATGCTTGCTAATTGTTATTTTACTGTTTCCAACCCTACCGCCTCTGTTTTTGCTGTAGGACATAAAAAAAATTTCTTGACATTCTGTTTCCCACGCCGTAAATGGATGAGAATTTGTCAATTTGTTTGAATTTCAATTGTATAAATATCAACTGCCTTTAAAAAGCCAAAACGGCTACTTTTGAATTGCGCTTTTTACGGCGTGTGAAACGAAATGTCAAAAAAGTTTTTTTATGTCCTGCAGCGAAAACAAAGGCGGCAGAGGTGAAAACAGTAAAATAATTATTAGTAAGCATGTAGAATGTCACCATTATTTTTTTTCCGTTGTTATTAGTACACTAGAGAAAGAATATTTTTAAAGATTTCGTTTCTACACTGTAAAAAGCGCAAGTCAAAAGTAGCTGTTCTGGCCTTTTAACATGTATGAAAACCCATAAAATCATTTAAAAAGTCCAAAATTAAAATCTATGTATAAAAAATGTGCGCCATTAACTTAAACAGACGAAAAAACACTTCTTTACAAGTCATTCTACAGCGAAAAAGACATCGAGCAGCCCTCCTTCTCCCCTCATTTTTTGTGTTGCGCGGCGGATAATTGGATTGTGCAACATGTACAAAAGACGGCTGATGGAAGAGTTGGACGGGATGGGGGAATCGAACACCTTTTGTTAATTTCGATTTTTTTCCCTCCATCGTCCGCACTCCCAGCGTTTTTTCGCGGATTGTGAGGGAGAGGAAATCGCGGAAGAATGGAAGTCGTTGGTCGGAGAATCGCTCGAAGAAAACGAGGGATCGCTGCACAGTTGGACTGTAATAGGAGAGAGGAGGGAAACGGGGGGTGATAACATGGATAAAACGGATAAATTTGATGACAAATCAAACAAAGAGCAGTAAAACCTCTGTACAACAAATCAAAGTAAAAAAAGATGCCGTCATAGTTCATCAGTAACGTCAATGGAGTGATTTTGGCGACATGCATTGTGTAAAAAAAGTCAGAGTGCGATGAGAAAACAAAAGTTCACTTTGCACTGTGCAATTTATTGCTTTTTGCACCGTGCAATAGGCTTTTTTCGGCCCTCGCTTTTCTTGCACAGTGCAAACTCCAAAAATCACTCCAGTAACTTTCCGGATGGACTTAATAGAGCAAGGGCTTTGTCAAAGAGGAGACTTTGGCATCAAAATTAAACCTCAGACCCCGGAAACAGTCCATTATAGCGAGTCTTTGTCCTGTGACCGTCCGTTGTAGAGAGGCTCCACTGATGGCCAAGAAAAGTCATGATCTCTTCCGAAATGACTCAAAGATAATTATAACGGATCTGAAATTGCAAAATTTATGCAAAACATTCGGAAATATCGCGCTGAGAATGCGATAGCTCAATCACGCACAAAAATAAACATAAAAACCTGCTTTCAGAAATAAAAAGAACCCAGAAGACTGCAAACTCGCGTTTTGCAGAAACGACCGCAATTTTTGGTCGAAAATTGAAAAAAATGTAAAATTTTTATTGCGAATTTTAGCATGAAAAGTGTCATACCTATTTCTGTTGCAGAGGGAAATGTTCCCACAACAAATCAATTTTTCCGCTCAAATCTGGCAAAGAAATGGCAAAAAACTGTTTCTCTCTTGCCGCTCTCCGCATTTTGCGTACTCCCTCGGCAGCAAAGTCTGTTGAATATCTCGGCAGCCCCAAAAAAACCCAAGCTAAAATTTTAAGTAATTGATGCATGGGCTAAGCCCAACTTGTGTACAAAATTTAAAGAAAATGTAAGCATCGCACTTGGAGATTTCTGTACATCAGAAATATCGAAAAAATGGTCGATTTCGGGTAAAAACTTGATAAAAACAAACTCTGAGAGTCTTAAACTTCCACCGCACGTGCTTCACATTCCTTTTCATACCTTTTCGTAAAGCCCACTGCACCAAAATTCCTTCAGAACGTGGGCTTCCGGTCCAAATGTTTGTTTAGAACGGAGCGAAAAACGAGGAAATTCAGAAAAAAAGTTTAAATTTTCAGGCCAAAAGCCCAAAAACCAGGCAGAATTTTTGTGTAGAAATGGGTACGAAGCACTGTTACACTTTTTCATGTTTTATGTGGAAGTGCAAAATGCACTGATTGTGAGTGCAAAAAGCTGGAAAATGCGTTAAAAACCGAAAAAAAATAAAAAATTTTTTTTTTGAAAAAAACGGAAAATTTTTTTGGAATTCTCAAAATCAAAAACAAATATGCTGTTTTACACGCTTACTTCGACACTTCTTCAAAAAATCAATGTTTTCTACGTTTAACTGCCAAGGATATGACCAAAAAGTGTTTTCTTCTCTGAGCGCTCTCCGTGTCTTGTGTGCTCTCTCAAAAAATCGTTTAATACCTCGGCGGCCGTTGAAAACCAAGAGTTAAAAATGTTTATTGATTGATTTAAGAGCTATTTGCAATATGTTTAAAAAGTTTTAGGGAAACCCAGCTATTTCTTGCTTCTTTATAAGTCAAAACATTTTTATATCTAACGAGGAAGAGGTCTCAAGTGCGACATTCAGATTTACTTTACATTTTGCACACTTATAGGCCATTGGCCACATATCATTTCCTAAAAGTTTTTGCTCGCGCATTTCAGAGAGAGTCGAGATATTCAGCAATCTTCTCGAGAGAGTACACGAAACGTAGAGAGTGGTCAGAGAGAAAACACCTTTTTTGGCGATATCTTTGCTAGTTTCGCGTGGAAATAAACGATTTTTTGTAAAAGGATTATTGACTACAATAGAAATAAGCAAAATAGCTTTTCAACTCCAAAAATTGCAAAAAAATGCAGAATTTTTGTCATGTTTAAAATGTTTAAAAATATCTCTGGCGTTTCTGCAAAGCGCGAACGAGGGGTTTCAAATATGTAATAGAAAAGTTTCAGATAGATTTGTGCCAAATCCAAAGCGTCGCACTTTGAAGACTTCCCCTGGAAACAAAAATATGAAGGTCTTCCGCAAAAAACTTTTCTCAGCAAAAAAATCACAAGATTGCAACAAAATTTGGTGAGCCTAAATTACTTTCCGCAACACTCCCAATCCTCTTCTTTTCCCCCCAAAACTTTTCCACCCCCTCTGCTCGCCGCACCTTTAAGAAAGTCCCTTTTCCCAATTTTGTTACGTGTTTAAAACCTCTCGAAATGCGTAGAAGAACACTTTGCGACAAGATGGGCTAAAGAGAATTGAGGGTGGCGAGAGAGAAGCGAGAGATTTGGGACATGGCGATGCAATGGGAACGTCACTGGAATGGATAGAATTTCGGCTAGACGAGCTGTAGAGGCGAATGGCTTTGGGAGAATAAAGAAAATGAAAATTTTTAGGGAAACGAAAAAGAAAAGATCAATTTTATTGCACTATAATAATTATATGGCTTCTTAATTTTTTTGTCATCGAAATTTTTCTGCTTAAAATCGATTTAAATTTGAAACAATGAAAATTTTCGAAAAATTACATTTTTTCCCAAAAAATTTCAAAAGTGCAAAAAATATGAAAAATTGCTGAAAATAGATCGGGGACAACTTTCTCCACCAGAACAGATCAAGTTACCAAAAAGGCGACACGAAAGGGAAATGGTAAATGCACTTTAAGGCCTCATCGAGTAAGCATTGCGAAGTTTGTAAGACCACTTGGAAAAGTTTGGATACTAGTCCGTTTGCAAAGTTGCTGGAGTAATTTCCGCGACATGCACTGTGAGAAAACGTAAATTCACTTTGCACTGTGCAATTTCCTGCTTTTTGCACCGTGCAGTAAGCTTTTTTTGGCTGTTGCTTGCACTTTGACTGTTTTACAGTGAAAACATCATAAATCATTTCAGCGACTGTTTGGACGGATTTTGTTTCTTTCTGCAGGTCTAAGATCCTCTGCAACAAAAGGCAATGGCATAAATAACTTTTGTTCTTTACAAAACAACCCTACTTCAAAGTAAAATTGCTCAAATTGGCAAACTTCGGGATTCTTAAAATTTCGCGTCCATTTTCTACATAGGCCTAGTATTAGTTCTAAAAAATATTATATTTTCTCTCGCTCGGCAGGCACAGCTGGTGTATTGCGATTTCTTTTCAGAGAGCGTATAAAACGAGCAGAAACAGGGAAAAGTCGCTATCACTAACGAAATAAAGACAAACCTCCGGCTAACAAACTTCTATACAACAAAACCTGTCTATAACAAGCAAATTCAGAGGTCCCGAGAGACCCTATCTATAAAAAATAAATTTTTTTCACCCACGATTTGCTGTGCATATCGAGGTTTGACGGTATTTAATCAAGAAATGTCGGTCTATAATTTCAATAAACTCTGAAACACGCAAAAGCGATAGCCCCCGTTAACGATCCGTTATGATCCTTTTTTCTCCGATAAATTTTCAATCAGATCTCTCGTAAAAACAACAGAAAATGGAAAGACTGCAAATTGCTTTTGCGCAAACCCATACATGTATAATGCGCAATGCCTGCAAATCAAACACATAAAGGGCATTTTGTACTGTCTATGTCAAAGAGGATTTTTAATAGTTTAAATTACTAGGCGTTCCGTAAAGTCGCTGGAGTGTTTTCCGCGACGTGCATTGTGAGAAAACAAAAGTTTACTTTGCACTGTGCAATTTCTTGCTTTTAGCACTGTGTAATAGGCTTTTTCGGCTGCCGCTTGCATTTGACTTTTGCGAACATTCAAAAACGACGCAATTTCTGAATTCATTCCTGCCGCATTGTCAATGCACTAGAATAACAGGCAAAGACCGTCGCGTGCGACGCTCAGATTTTGATCAAACAAGGCACACACGCTGGGCATAGGACCCATTACAATTCCTGAAAATATAAGCTCGCGCTTTGCAAAGAAAGCCGAGATATTCAACGATCTTTGCGGCCGAGAGAGCACGGGAAAGGCGGGCAGAGAGAAAACACTTTTTCGCCATTTTTGTAGGGAAAAAATTAATTTTTTGTGGAAACATTACCCTCTTTGGTGGAAAAAAGCATAAAACTTTTCGTCTTACCGATCGGCGTTGCCATGCCGTGTAGGCTTAGCGAGGCTTGATATCGCCTGCAAAGCAAAATCTAAAAATTTTAGGGATTGCTACCACGCCCACAGAAATTATATTGGTTACACTGTGTAAAAGCAGAGCTTCTACAACAATTTTATCATGTCCATAAAATTTGAAAACCCCTGCCTGCTCAATGAAAAATAAATGCAGTCACTGCAACAGCCAATTCCTTTTTGATTGGCCAATTTCAAAGAGTAAATAACGATAGGACAAAAAAACGTTCTTTTCGGGAGTTCCGGCTTTCCAGTTTTCCCGGAATTTGACCCATAAAGTAGGCTTTTTTGTCATCTAGTTTGATAAAAGTTGGCACAGACTGGGAAAAACAAGCTTATAACCCCTTTCACCAAGGAAGTGTTTATAATAGGGCACCCAAATTTCTGGAATAAAAATTGTGTTCGTTTCTGCAAAACGCGGGCAAGGAATTTTGCATGTATCTCAATGCATGTCGCATTTACTTGTACGTTCGCAAAGTCGCTGGAGTGATTTTGGCAACATTCACTGTGCAAAAAAAGTGACGGTGCGAGCGACAGCCCAAAAAAACCTATCGCACGGTGCAAAAAGCAAGAAATTGCATAGTGCAAGTAAACATTTGTTTCCGCACTGTGCATGTTGCATTAAACACTAAAAAAACTGGCTTAGCCATGGCTAAAAATTTCTTTCTCTCTGCCCGCTCTCCGCGTTTCCCGTGTTCTCTCGGCCGCCAAGATCGCTGAATATCTCGGCTTTCTTTGCAAAACGCGAGCTAATATTTTCAAGAATTGTAATGAGTTATATACCCAGTGTGTGTGCCTTGTTTGATCAAAAATCTGATCGTCGCCCGCGACGCACTTTGCCTATTATTCTAGTGCGTTGACAATGCGGCAGGAGTGAATTTAGAAATTGCGTCGTTTTCGAATGTTCGCTATTGTTCAGACTGAGTCAAGCAAATCGAAAAGGAGTAGAGTTTTTTGAAAAAAAATAGTTTGCAAGAAGCTATGGTGAGCTTTGTCGGTGCTAGTTAGATTTTTGGGTTTTTTATGTAGCCGTCCTAGTCTGTTTGCAAGGTCGCTGGAGTGATTTCGACGACATGCATTGTGCAAAAAAAGCTAGGGTGCGAACGACAGCCGAAAAAAGCCTATTAAACGGTGCAAACGGCAAGAAATTGCACAGTGCAAATAAACTTTTGTAGTGCATGTCGCCAAAATCCCTTCAACGACTTTACAGACGGACTAGTATAATATCTTATTGTATTTTACGCCCAATTTTGGCAAGATCTACGCGAATTTTTGTTTTCGCTGCCAATTTTTCTTTTCTAAAGCTCAGTAATCAGAGATTAGCAGACCCAAAATAATTTTTGTATTTTACCATGCATGGAAATATCTTCCCACTTCTTGGAATACGATTGGCAAGAGGTTGTAAAGCAGCTAGAAGGGGTATAATTCCAAAGATGGACATTTTATTACAAGTATATAACTACATTCTTTTGAAAGGTCAAAACTAACAACGTAATCTTTAATGCTTTTAAACGATTTTACAGGGAAAGTGCTATTTCTACTGCAGAGAGCAATTTTTCCAAAAAAATCAATTTTTTTCACCCCAAACTCACAAATTTATGACCAAAAGAACTTTCTCTCTGACCGCACTCCGCGTTTTGCGTGCTCTTCCGCAAAGATCGTTGAATATCTCGATTGGGTCTGCAAAGCATCTCAAAAACATATGCGACATTTGTAACCCGCGCTTTGCAGAAACATTTGCGATTTTTGGATCAAAAGATTGCTGAAGTATGCTATTTTTGCGAATTTTGGCATGACAAACCATTACCCTCCGCAGTGGAGGGTAATCGTTCCATAAAAAATCAATAGATATGCCAAACAAGTGTTTCCCCTAACCGCTCTCCGCGTTTAGCGTACTCTCTCGGCCGCAAAGATCGTTGAATACCTCGGCTGTCGCTGTAAAGCGCAAGCTAACACTCTCTGTGGTTGACATGTGGTCTATGCGCAACGTATGTGCAAAATTTAAAGCAAATCCGAACGTCGCACTTGGAACACTTCCCTCGCAAATACAAGTAATTTAACCCGCAATAAATCACCTGAAACACTTACTCAACGCCCGTCCCTCGCCCCACAAATCACAAGACCTATTTTTTCGCCCCAACCACACCTCATTAGAGGCCGCAAATCATAGTGACAAGGGTCGGAGCGGAGGGTCGCTCCGACCAAAAGTTTTTTTTTGCGAGCGGCATAAGGTCGAGTGCATATAACTTGAGGCGAAAAAAGGGGGTTTTAAACTTTTGCTCACGTCAAAAAAGTCATGAGAAAACGCAAAAATGCGTCCTGCGGGAGAATGCGTCCATTAACAGGCCTAATTTAGAAATACGGCAGACTGGGAGCGAAAATAGTGCAATGTTGGACTGGATGATCCGTTGGACTTGTAAATTGTCCCTGTTTTGAAAGTAGAGTGAATTTAGCAACACTACGAAATTACAAAATAAAGATCACCTTTCAAATAAATTTCCTTTTGCAAACATGGTATTTAATGTGGCAAACAATGAAAAAAGGTGCGGAAAACCAAATTTTGGAGAAAATATTAAAAATTAAAATTTGAAATAACAACGAAAAAAATAATGGTGACATTCTACATGCCTACTAATAATTATTTTACTGTTTAAAACTCTGCCGCCTTTGTTTTGGCTGCAGGACATATTACAACTTTTTGTACATTTCGTTTCCACGCCGCAAAAACGCGCAATTCAAAAGTAGCTGTTTTGGTCCTTTAAATAGTCAGTACATCTACTTTTGAGTCGCCCTTTACAGCTTGCGAAACAAAGTGTCAAAAAGTTTGTCCCAAGTGGGCAAAATTCCAAACAATGAAATAGTGATTGGTGATCATGTAGAATGTTACCAGCATGTTTTGATTCGTCGTTTTGAAAAAAAAGATTTTTTTGATTTAAAAAAGCTTAAAAAGGAGCAACTCAACAGTAGCTATAGCGGCCTTTTAAATAAAGGGTTTGTTCCATAAAGGTTAATTGTGACCTACACTTGGCTCTAAAGTAAATACTTAAGGGAGCTCATATTATCTTAAAATCGAGTCTTGAAAAGTCCGAAATGGTTCGTTACCGACGGGTTTGAAAATACTCGCATTGCGATGAAAAGCATCAAAAAATAAGGCTACAAGTACCAAACTTCAATTTGAAAGTGATAGTCATCAATTTACTCCTAATATAGCAAATAATGACAAACTTATTTATACAGCGGTGCATAAACTTCTCCGGAAGGTTTTTTTTATTATAGACGTCACTAGGCAACAAAAATTAGAAATAAAAAAATGAGAGAAACAACGACCAAATACGATCCTCTACGCCATAAGTCATATATCAATTCCTGAAATTCTAGCTCGCGTTTTGAAATCGCAGCCAGGTATTCAACGGTATTTAAAAGCCGAGAGAAACTACGGAAGATGCAGAGAGCGGTTAGAGAGAAAAACAATTTTTGGCAAATTTTTGCCAGTTTCGTGTGGAAAAAAAAATTTTTTGTGGAAACATTACCCTCTATGGTAGAAATAGGCATGAATATGTTCATGCCCAAATTTTCGAAAAAATTAAAATTTTTGTCAATTTTTGGTCTAAAAATCTCGTTTGTTTCTGCAAAACGCAAGCTAGGATTCTGGTATATACCTTAGAAAAAACTACTCTAAATTTGTGTCATGTTTCATCAAAATCTAAAAGTCGTACTTTGATTATTATACTTCCCTGTCAGTTTGAGCTCAAAAATTAGAGATTTGCCAACCCAAGAGGTTTTTTGTATTTTCCCATATATAACATTAGTTCTCAATTTTCCAAATAGGATTGGCAAGGGGTTGTAAAACTTTTCACACAAGAATAAATCTAAAAATGGACATTTTAAAACTAAGTACATTTCTTTGAGTTCAAAAAATCAAAGGGCTCGTGCCAAAAAAAAAATTTCAGGGGAAATACTCAAAGTGCAGATTTTGATGAAACTTGACACAAATTTAGAATGGTTATGTTTAAAGTATATACGAGACTCCTAGCTTGCATTTTGCAGAAACGAACGAGATTTTTAGACCAAAAATTGGCAAAAATGCAAAATTTTTTCGAAATTTGGTCATGAAGAGTATCATGCCTATTTCTAACATAGAGAGTAATGTTTCCACCAAAACATATTTTTTCTACGAAAATGGCAAAAATATGGCTAAGGTACTTTTTTCTGACCACTCTCTGCGTTTTGCGCACTGTCTCGGCGGCGAAGATCGTTGAATTTCTCGGTTGCCTCTGCAAAGCCCAAACAAAAAAATTTCAGGAATTAATACGTGCGCTATGGCCAACATGTGTGCATAATTTAAAGAAAATCTGAGCGTCGCACTTGGGAGACTTACGTTGTTAAGTAGAAAGTAAAATTTAAAAATTTCTCCCAAAAAATCGCTTGCTTCAACAAAATTTCTTGGTCAATTTTTGGTCGATTGACTGGTATAGGCCAAGAATTTTTTTTATCGAAAAAAACTGCCCAAGTTCCAAAGAGGTTCGAAAATTTGTCGAAAGATAGTAAAAATCTCTTTTTCCGAACCCTCAAAAAAATTTGGAGGGGCGAGAACCGGGGAGCGGGAGAAGAAACCCAACCCCTGTTCTCTCCTTGCACGCCGTATTGAGTTCCCAAGTGCAGGTATTAAAATTCAAAAAAGAGCCCCTGTCCCCCCACCTGAATGACGTCATTGGCAAAGAAAAGAGGGTTTGGCGCGGAGAAATTCCGGAAAAGGGAATTTCTTTTGAGCGAAAAACCCGAAACAATGCGGTCGGACCTTGCCAGAAAATATCGGCCAAACGCAAGTATGAATATGTTAAAGGGAAAGTTGAATGTGCTTTGCAAAGGGCAGAGGGAATGTGACTTGAAGACAAAAAAATACAAAATTAGCGGAACAGTAAATTGGAGATTGTGATACTTGGGACAAAAAGCTAGTAGAATTTTTGGCGCTATTGTGCACGTAAAATTTGAAGTTTGATGCGCGTAAAGGGCGGGTGGTTTGTTTAAAAGGACAGTACAGCAACTTCTCAATCGCGTTTTTTACGGCGTGTGAAACGAAATGTCAAAAGAAGTTTTTTTGTCTACTGTATATTAATAACAACGCAGAAAAATAATGGTAACATTCTGCTTACTAATAATTACTTTACTGCTTCCAACTCTGCCGCCTTTGTTTTCGCTGCAGGACATAAAAAACTTCTTTGACATTTCGTTTCACACGCCGTAAATGGATACGAATTTGTCAATTTGTTTGAATTTCCATTTTAAAACTATTAACTGCCTTTAAGGGGCCTGAACAGCTACTTTTGAATTGCGCGTTTTACGGCGCGTGAAACGAAATGTCAAAAAAGTTTTTTTATGTCCTGCAGCGAAAACAAAGGCGGCAGAGGTGCAATAATAAAATAATTATTAGAAAGCATGTAAAATGTCACTATTATTTTTTGCAACTCTGCCGCCTTTATTTTTGCTGCAGGACATAAAAGAACTTTTTTGACATTTTGTTTCACACGCCGTAAAGAGCGCAATTCAAAAGTAGCTGTTCTGGCCCTTTAACAGAAATGAAACCCTGATCTTTCTGAAGTAAAATTATACATATATCTTTCGACTAGTCCCACAATGTATTTTCTGTGATCCGAAAATATATTTAAAAATGCTGCAAACGGCTTCGAGTATGGCGTTCAAATAAAAGCATTTCGCGATATAAAAGAGGAAAGAAAGTAAACGGACCCTTGGAATATAGAAAAATGATTTTAACGCATGTCTTGCCACAAAACAGTTTGCACTGTCCTGCCAGAAAGACCTCAGCCAGAGAAACCAATTGATAAAAACACTGTATCAACTTCCCCCCGCTCTGCCCACGACAGCCGAAAATTTGCCACTCCCATATCTACTGGTGCCCCTGCTTTCATCGCAAAAGTGCATCAAGATTAGTTATTAAAATTGGGTTGGCCAACATCACCTAATCGAAAGTGCACACCCTGTTCTGACATAGCCTCGCTTGTGCGCTGTTTACTTGGCAAACAGCTTGGTTTGCCAGTGAACGAAAGTATTATACGCCGGTCTTATCAACATGATAAGACCGGGTCCTCCAAGAGGAAAGAGCGGGCTTTTATATTAATCCTTGGGAGTGATATGCCAGGAAGTCGCATAAACAAGAGGAGGAGTGGCTTATTATGGCTATGGTTAAAAGGTTTAGAAAACAAAAAAGTGATGTTGAAAAGAAAAAAACCAACTTATGCTTTGCAGTTTTAGATCTTTAATGAAAAAAGTCGGCACTGTGCAAAACTTCGGGCAACTACGCAGCGACGTCGTTGAAAAAAGGTTGCGATATTCCGATTGCACAGTGCAAAAACCAAAAAAATAAAATGCACAGTGCAAAATGGGGGTTTTTGTGCACGGTGCGGAAAGCGACAAAATGTCCTTGTACTTTTTGAAAATACTAGTAGGACTCTCGCATATGTCTTAATAAATTTGAACCAAATTCTGGCCCCGTTTCATCAAAATCTAAAGGTAACCGCTTTGTGACCTCTGTCAAAATGGTTGTTCATATTGTAATAAAATACACACTAATTTCATGACTATGCAGACACAACATTAGTAGTCATTACAACGCTAACCAAAGCATTTGTGGATGTAATTACAAACGGTTGGAAATTACAAGGTACGTAAATTAAAAATTTGTAGTTATTATAGATTGTATAGCTAAAACATTTCCAATTTGTCTGGACTGGGTTTTGTAGCAGCCGACAAGTGCTCAATTAGCAAAAAATTTTAATGATTATTCAGAATAATAATACACAATGTACTCCGACCACTTCCGTATTCCGAAGGTCTGGGAATTTATTTTTCTCGAGTGTTAAAAAACAAGTACATATATGGGGTGATTAGACGGAGGCTACGATACAATAACAATTATTAAAGACATCACAAAGGAAATGCGAAATGCTCAAGGCGCAACGTGCTCACAATGTCTTCATATTTGGGCTACCAGCCCTGTCTAGTCCACACAATCCCGAGGAATACTACTATTATTTTCATAAAATGCGTAGACATTTTGCACAGTGCAGTTCACCTTTTTTGCACCGTGCATCAATCGCCGCGACGTAAGCGTTTTTCAACTGCGCCGCTGCGTGCATTTGCACAGTGCAGACCGCTTTTCAAGTGGGCACGGTGCGAAAAACAGCAAAATGCACGGTGCACGAGCGACAAATGGGGAAAAAGCAAAATGCACAGTGCGCGGGCGATAAAAGGCGAAAAAAGTCTACGCACTCTATGAAAACACCAGTAGCCGTGTCTGACTGTGCGAAAAACAAAAGTTCACTTTGCACTGTGCAAATTCTTGTTTTGCACCGTGCACTAGGCTTTTTTTCGGCTGTCGCTTGCACCCTGACCTTTTTGCACAGTGCATGTCGCCGAAATCACTCCAGCGTCTTTACGGTCCAATGCTCGGCTTTCTACTTTTTTTTGTTGTAACTTTTTCGTTGTCCTTTGCTCCCAACCCCTTAAAAATTCGATACATTCTTTTTCCTGCTCATTGTTTTAACGGAAAATAACACAAGATTCTTTTGTACTTTTTTGTCACAAATCGTGACTGCTTTCGAAATTCAGCAGAATCTCTGTATAAGGAATTGCAAAATACCTAAAAAGTTTATTTTCTATAGAGAGTTTCATTGTACTAAAGTTATTTTGGCTCAAAATTGACTCTTAGGGCCTCAGAAATTGTACGTTACAAAAAGGAAAATTTAAAAAAGTGTGACATTTTTGCCAACCTTTGACCTAAGAAATTTCCGGCGTTTCTGCACACCGCGAGTTAGGAATCTCGAATATTTTTTAAAAAAAATCGCGTTTAAATTTGTGTCAAATTTTATCAAAGTGGCACAAATTTTTGAGTTCAAAAATTATAAATTAGCAAACCCCAGAGGATTTTTGCATTTTTCCATATATAGATTGGTTTCTATAATAATTCTCTAAATAGGATTGGATTGTGAAACTTTTCATGCCCTAATTTTCGAAAAAATTTTGCATTTTTGCCAATTTTTGGTCTAAAAATCTCGTTCGTTTCCGCAAAACGCAAAATATAAGTGGTATATACCTTAGAAAAAACTACTCTAATTTTTTGTCAAGTTTCATGAAAATCTGGGCGTCGCACTTTGAGTACTTCCCTGTCAGTTTGAGCTCAAAAATTTGAGATTCGCCAACCCAAGGGGATTTTTGTATTTTCCCATATATAACATTAGTTCTCAATTCTCCAAATACCATTGGCAAGGGGCTGTAAAACTCACAAGTATAAATCCAAAAATGGATATTTTAACATCAATACAAATCAAAAATCATCCGAAACGTCGAAGAGAAATTTAACAAAAAAACCTTTTCTTTTCGGTTTGCGCATTCGGCTGGAATAATTAGCTCAGTTTCCCGGTTAATTTCATTTTTACTAATGTTTGAGTTGTTAACCAAAAGTTGCGATGGAAGAGATTTTCAAAAAGTCAAGTAAAAAACTGTAATCAAAAATAATGGTCACATTCTACATTCTTGCTTATAATTATTTTACCGTTTGCAACTCTGCCGCCTTTGTTTTCGCTGCAGAACATAAAAAACATTTGTGGAAATTTCGTTTTATACGCCGTAAAAAACGCAATTCAAAAGTATTTAACGCAGCAATGAGTTTCAAATTGGCGCAGACAAATTTTTCTATGATTTTTGCCTCATTGGAAGAAATTCGACATGAGCGTCGTTCTTCCAGCACTTCCCAGAGTATTCTCCAAATAAGACATTGTCATTTCAAAAAAAAAAAAAATTCAAAGGCATATATGTCATAACGAGCTCTAAACAGGCCTGATCATAATTTCCCACCTGAAACCCCCATTTCCGCCGTAATTTTTGTGGCACAAGCCAAAGGCTCCAAAGCATAATTGTCCCATTGAGGGCTCAATTTAAAAGGACGACGAAAAGAATTTTGAAAGCCCATTGTTGAGTTGAACCATCAAAAACCACCTCCTGTCAGGCTGCTTTTATTAAGAGAGACTTTTTAGGGGCCGTGTAATATGCATTTCCCAAAAAAGGAATTTTTAAAGAATGGAACGGAGAACATGTTGGATTCCCTTGGACAAACAGTAGATACGATGGTTTTACTTTGGTGACGAGGGGTGGTTTCAAAGCAGAGGAGTTCAAAAAGCGCGAAAAGGCTGGATTTGGAATACGTAGAAGACCGGAAACCCAACTGTGCGAAGTGCGACGCTCGGATTCTCTTCAAATTTTGCACACACGCCGGGAATAGGCCACATATCAACTCCTAAAAATTTGAGGCCGCGTTTTGCAGCGGCAACCGAGATATTCAACAATCTTTGCGGCGGAGGAAGAACGCGAAACGCGGAGAGCGGTCAGAGAGAAAAACACTTTTTTCCAATATCTGTAGCAGTTTCGCGCCAAAAAAAATAATTCTTTGTGAAAACGTCACTATCTACAATCAAAATAAAAATGCAGCACTTTTTATGCTGAAAGTTGTCAAAAAAGTCTCGGTTGTTTCTAAGCCAGAAATGTGTCATATGTCTTAAACAATAATTAATCTAAATTTGTGCAAAGGTTCGTCAAAATCTGAGGCTGACGTTTTACTATTCCATCCAAAAAATCTTGAGAATTTCGCACTGTGCACTTTTCTGCAAAAACTGCGTCGCTCTTCGAAAAACACTTTTTGCACCGTGCATCTTCCAAAACAGTGCTTCGCACAGTGCATTTTGATCCAAAAACATCTTTTCGCACTGTGCAGTTTGCATTTTTTGCCTTACGTCGCGCGCGATTCCCATTTTTCGCTGCGACAAATCATTTTTTCGGAGTGCGACAGAAAATTCTCAAAACTTTTTGGATGGGGTAGACTACTCGGCGCAAAAAGTCCTAAGAATTTATCGCGCACCGAAATTTTGTCGCGCGCCGAAAAAATGATTTGTCGCTGAGAAAATTGGGAACGACGTAAGGCAACAAATGCAAAATGCACCGTGCAAAATAATGTTTTTGGGTCAAAATGCACTGTGCGAAACCATTTTTTTGCGATTTTCGAACCGCACAGTGCAAATTCTCAGGACTTTTTGTGCCAAGTAGGATTTCCCCGGTAAATTTTGCTTTTTAGACTTTGAGCATAAAAAATAAAAATATTCATACATTTCCCTCTTAAAACATCAGAAAACTCATATCAGACAGGTGTCAGTGAATTTGAGAAAACAAAAATTCAAAAAATTTAATGAATTTCCAATTTTAAAAAATAATAAAAATGAAAAAACTATGCATTGAATAACTCTCAAACGAATGTTGCCTAAGCAAACATTGAGCGAAATTTTTTAGAACTAAAATGTAAACAGATATTCCCGCGTTCCTCGCTGGATATTTGAATAAAACTATTGAATTTCGCGGCGGATATCAAAATTTGCGTAACATTACAGTGACATTTGTGAACTAGGCCAATGATACGATGAGCTGATACGACGGGGTACGAAGCGGGTCAAACAGTCTTGACATGTTTTCGCACGGTGTCGGCGTCGCGAAGTGGCTTTGCGCGACAGACAGTCGCACTTGATTGCCCTTTGCAAAAGAATTATTTTTTGCAATGGTCGCAGCGCACCGTGAATTTTACTCGTCACCGCGCGACAAGTTTTTTGTTGCGGCGCACTGTGCAGTCAAGATTTTGGCCTGCCTTTCAGACCGGCGGGAAAATAATGCCGATTTGCCGCACCTTCAAATCGCGCGCCATCGCTTCGCGGCGTTTGGGAATTGGATGCGCGACTACGGCGAGGCGCGAAATTTTGCTGCGACAAATCCACATTCGACAGACTGATAGTCTATCCGGAATGTCGCTAGGATAATTTTTGGTGTTTGCACTGTGCAAAAAACGTCAGGGTGCAAACGACAGCCGAAAAAAGCCTATTGCACGGTGCAAAAACAAGAAATTGCACAGTGCAACGTGAACTTTTGTTTTCGCACAGTGCATGTCGCAGAAATCATTCCAGCGACCCGAAGGGCCCCTGGCCCGTTTTGCCATGTCTGGTTTTCACAAAAAATCATATTTTCCGCACAAAAATGGCAAAGATATGGCCAAAAAGTGTTTCTCTCTATGACCGATCTCCGTGTTTTGCGTACTCTCTGGAAAGTCAAAGCAAAGCGCGAGCTAAAATCTTCAGGAATTGATATCAGGCCTCACGGCAACCCAACATATTTCCTGGCCACTTTGTATCGATTGAAATCAAACGAAATGTCACAAACGAATTTTTCGTAGGCTTTTTCAGTGGAAAAATATTTTTCTTGAAATTATTTATTACATTTGTCAATTGTGACATTTCGTTTGGACCAAACTCAAAAGTGGGCCGGAAACATTTTTCTGCTCTAATTAAAATTTTTTTTCGTACTCAAAAAAACTTGTCAATTACAATTAAGAATTTTTAGCAACCCATTTAAACCAATTTTAATCTCGAAACCCGCGAAAAGCCCAGACTGAAACCATTCGCAAAACGAATTAAATTCATTTATACAGCAACTGTTTATTCAACTGAACACTTTGAAGAAGAGTGGGTATGTTCTGCATAATCTTAACATGAGAAAATGACATTATTTTTTCGTCATTTCACAGCTGCGAAAACATGGGTTGTATAAGCAGAAGGTGGGAAGGGCGTCAGCAGAAGGAACAAAGAATATGAGAATTTGATACAAGAGACTTGCATTATGTATTAACAGAATTGCATTTTGAACTTTGTGATGGAATAAAGTAAATAATCGGTTTTCGGGCTCTCTCAAAAAATGATTAAATATCTCGGCGGCCCTTGAACTGTATGAGCCAAAATTTCCAATGGTGAATTCTCATGCAATTTAGAACATGCAGAAGAAAAATTAGGAAAATTGAGCGATTTCTCACTTCCTTAACTAGTCCGGCTGTAAAGTCGTTGAAGCGATTTACGCAACATGCACTGTGAGAAAAAAAAGTTCGCTTTGCACTGTGCAATTTTTTGCTTTTTGCACCCTACATATGCATTGATAACAAACAAAGAGTAGATTGTCTTCTTCTACCAACCTCCAATACAACGTCCAAAAAGACAGTAGGCAATTCTTGAGAAGGGCATTTCTGACGGTTAAAGACATGCCTGCAAATGTCTCAAAGACCATGCAATTTCGCTCGGCGTGAAGCCATATTTTAGGTGTTGTTTGGGCAAACATTACTGATAAGGAAGGGCTTTCGATTCAAAAGATTTTTGCTCTCCCTTTATTCCAAAGTTGGCTTTTTTTAGTAGATGTTAGAATAACAGACGTTTTTTTACATGACAATCGGGGTTTTTGTAAAATACGGCGTTTCGATTGAGTTTCTCTGTCTATATGACGTCTTGTATGACGGAATTAATCTGGCCAGAGGATAGAAAAACTTTTTCTTTCTTAGTCTGCCGGATTAAAGTGCGACGCTCAGATTTGAATGAAAGTAGGCACAAATTTCAAACAATTTTTTTTTGAGACGTAAGACAGATTTCTTGCTCGTGCTTTGTTTGTTTGACAGTTGTAAAAAAATTGCAATTTCTTGCCAATTTTGACACGAAATTTTCGTACATGTTTCTAAAATTCTTGCAATTTGCTGCAAGAAGCCTCAAGTTTTACTGACTCAATTCATTAATGATTACTTGAATGATAGAGACAGCGGGAACAAGGAGGAATGATCGGGAAATGGGTCTACTAAACCCTTTTTGGTGCTATAAGCTGGTGTTTTAATTTTTACATAGGCTTAAACATGTTTGAAGCCCCTGTACTACCTTGAGCAATGCTTTTTTATAATTAGACAGCTTTAAACCGAAAGGACGGCAATTGAACACATTTTGACGAAAATGACAGCAATTTGACGTCAATTTGTCGTCAAAATCGCAATTCTACTTTCTACTGTAGAGGGTTTCCATAAAAAAATCGTTTCCCCACGAAACTGGCTAAGTAATGGCTAAAAAGCGTTTCTCTTTGACCGCTCTCCACGTTTTTTGTGCTCTCTCGGCGGAAAAGATTGCTGAATATCTCGGCTGCGTCTGCAAAAATTTATCTAAAGATTTTCGTAGTCAATGTATAATCAAGGTCTAGCATGTATGCAGAATTTAAAGAAAATCTGAGCGCTCTTGTATCATACGAATTCTTATATCAAACATAGAGCCTAGAAAGCTGTGCAAACGAGATCACAAAAGAGGATTTGATTCTTCTGTACTCGAGTACTTTCCCATGATGCTGAGAATATTTTCAGAATGTCAAAGGTTGAAGATTTCTTGGAGAACTTGTGTCAACCGGTCGATAAATTGGAGAAGAAGGTAAGTAATGCCGATAGCGACGTTGTGCTACGCAAAGGTTTCACATTTTTACTGTCATCTTTCAGAACTGCACATTCCGTAAACTTGTCGTCGTCCTACAATACATTTGCCTTTTGTTGCACGTCTATGCACAGATTCTACAGTAAGTTACCACTAATCTAAATGCATATTAACTTTGGTACAACGATCCCTGCGTAAGACAAACGTCTTCAAAGCTCTCAAGAGTAGGTATGATATGTATTGTTAGCATTTTCATAAAGTCCATTGAAGTGAATTTTACCTCTTTTTGCACAGTCGCTCCCGGGCCGAGCAGAAAATCGCGGCCCCGGGCCGTTTGAAATTTGCTTTAGCCCCAAAATATCAAGTCGCCCGGAAAATATAACATTACTAAGATAGGATGAAAAAAATTGTTTGAAAAGTGTCGTAAGCCTTTTGAAAATGATCGTATATAGTTGCGTATGATTTGTCTGCTTGTAAGATGGGGTTTCGACACTCTATTTTTGTTGCCACCCCAATTTTCGTTTCCAAACTCAGAATTTTAGTTATTACTGGCCGTTTCAAATTTGCTTTGGCCCAGCCCAACACAGGCTCCGGCCCGGGAGCCATGTCTAAATAGTGCAAATCTCCAAAAACATCTTTATGCATTTTACAAATTTCAGTCGCAGCGATGTAGTTTAAACTTGCTTATGTCGCAGTGATATTCCGATTGCACAGTGCGACAACTACAAAATGTAAAATGTACAGTGCAAAATGGATTTTGTGCACAGTGCGGAAAACGGCATAATCCGTGGAATTTATGAAAATACTAAAAAAATATAAACTTCCGAACAGCAAAACCTTTCTACAGCAAACAAGCTCTTGTCCTTTTACAAATCGTTGCACCTGTGTAAAGACTTCGATAACGCTTGTTTTTAGATATATTTTCCTCGTCTCCTACATCTACTACGGTGATTATTTAACCGCAATAGCCCCAACGGTTTGCTGTATTGCCTACATCATCACATATATTGGCTCATGGCGACGTGTTCGCTTTCTGCTAATACCCAATATCTTCGCGGATTTGCTGGTGCCCTTCTTCTACACGTATGTTGCTATCACATTGTTCGTTGAAGCAGGAAGTGATAAGATCAGCCGGTATTTTGCCGGAAATACTTCTGGCGAACTTCAACTTACGGCAATGTTCCTACTCACCTGTGCCGTCTCTCAATGGCTGTTTTTGTTCGTTTTGTACCGCGATTACTTTTGGATCAAACATAATAAACTGTAACTTTATTATATTACAATTATTATTCCTCGCCTAACTCAGATAACTGGGCGATAGCACGGCCGCAAACGCCGTCAATGGCGAAAATAGAACAGGTGAGAGTGCGTACGGACTCATTATCAGTCCGCCCAGAAAATGCGGCGACAAAATGATGGGTGTCAAAACGAATGGTGACAGAATCAACGGCGATCCCACCAACGGATTCAAAATATTCGGGTCCATACATAGCGGGCTCAAAATCAACGGGGTAAAGACTTGCGGCGACAAAATAAACGGTGTCAATACCAATGGCGACAAGATTAGGGGATCAAAAACTCCCGGCGACAGAATGGCTGGATGTAGAGCGCATGGCGTCAATATTAGGGGGGAGAACACCCAAGGCGCCAAGATAATGCACCCCAGAACACGAGGGGATAAGATGTGAGGAACGAACACCCAAGGGGTCACAATAACACAACCAAAGTAGGAGGGCGACAAGATGATGGGATCCAACAAAAGGGGAGACAGAATGTACGGTTGCGAGGCGGCCTGAGGATTCAACACGACGAACGTAGACAGAACCGGCGACAGGACAACATCCTTTTTCCGCAATCGAAAGCTCTCCATCTCGGCCATCGACTCGATCTGTTTCTCCATTTCCTCATGAATCTCCTCTTCATTCAACGCCATCAACAGATTGTATTTCGTCTCGTTGTAGAGCTGAGAGTCGGGCCCATAGAGAGCGGTGATCTGCTCCTTGTTCATCACCGCATATCCCGTGTGATTCAGCTCGCGTAGCTGACCTTGACTATAAGAATCGCGAAATTTTTTCCAGAACTCAAACATCTCCGGCGATTCGCCCATTGCCGTCGCGTTCTCTGGCGTCGGATACAAAGGAACGTTATTGTCGTCGAGCATCTCCTTCATTATGTCGAACATTTGCTCCGTTTCGTTTTTACTGGCGTCTTTAAGCCTCTATAACGAGAAGTTTGTCATTGTAAACCATCAGAAGTGCACTATCTTTCTTGCAAAAGCTTATATATAAAATTGTCGCACGGCGACGAGTAAAATTCACGGCGATCACACACAGTACACAACTCATTGTTTTGAAAATGGCAATCAAAGCACAGTGCGCTGTTTTTTCGCATCCCGCCGATTTCTTGTCGCGCAAAGCATTTTTGATTTTTGCGATGCCGACCGCACTGTGCGAAAAAAATGTCAAGACTTTTTGGCCCGCCTAGTATTATATAAAGGTGGTCATATCAGAATTTTTAAATTTTTTTTCCAAAACCTCAAAATCCGGTGCACGAAAAAGCCGACGCCAAAATTGAAAAATTGGCGTCGACTTATTTTTCGATTTGCACCGGATTTTGGAATTCGGTGCATTTTTTTTAAGTCGGCGCCCGATTTCAAAAATCGGTGCATTTTTTTTAAGTCGACGCCCAATTTCAGAAATCGGTGCATGCTTTCTTAAGTCGACACACTTTGCGAATTTGGTGCTGAGTTACCGGGAGCCAATAATCGGGGGAACAGTTGACCCATCGGGGGAACAAATGACCCAGGATTTCCTACACGAGAATAATTTTTTATGTTCGACATGTATTTTATGAGTGACAACAGATTGGAATTTGATCAAAAAAGGATTTTCTACCAAGAGCAGGCTGTTCTACTCGAGTTTCTATGTTGATTTCCCGTTTTCGGTTTGGATAACCCACCAAAGGTTGGAATGTCGTGAGGCAACATTGTTGAAACGTGGTAAGTGGTATTTTATTGTTGTTTCGACCAAAACTTTTAGAAGATAGTTTTAGTTAATTGTGTAGGTTGTTAGCTTCGATCTAATATCAATTTTGAACCAGGAAATGCGAGTTTAACGAAAAATTTATGTTGTACTTGATGCTCTTACTTCGTCAATCTTTCAAGCTGCATTTCAATAAAATTAACCCTGTTCACATAGTAAAATTACCTAGTGACTTGACTTATATATTATAACTTATAACTGTCTACTTTTGGCGAGTTCTCGCAGAAAAATAATAAGACTTACATTATCCATGGTGCAACAAGCATTATCCAACCCGAAAACGGGAAATCAACATAGAAAATCGAGTAGAACAGCCTGCTCTTGGTAGCAAATCCTTTTTTGATCAAATTCCAATCTGTTGTCACTCATAAAATACATGTCGAACATAAAAAAATATTCTCGCGTAGGAAATTCTGGGTCATTTGTTCCCCCGATGGGTTAACTGTTCCCCGATTATTGGCTCCCGGTAACTCAGCACCAAATTCCCAAATCTGGTGTCGACTTAAAAAAGCATGAACCGATTTCTGAAATCGGGCATCGACTTTAAAAAATGCACCGATTTTTGAAATCGGGCGCCGACTTAAAAAAAATGCACCGATTTTTGAAATCGGGCGTCGATTTAAAAATTGCAAAATAACTCGACGCCAAATTCACAGCCTTACCTGCACAATATCATCGGATCTTTCGTTGACTCCCGCTGCTTCCATGATAATATCCAGGAAGAGTTGATGCTCCTGTAACCCAAATTTCTTCAACAGATTCGGTATGCTGGTGAGGTTCTCAATCGGATCGTCGCTTTCGTGCAGGGCAAATAACGATGGCGAAATTAATTTTATCTGAAACTAAACCGCTGAAGCGTTTTCGAGCCTACCGTATCATTGTCACTCTCCGGAAAGAGCTCTAGAAACTTTGGCGACGCAATTCTCATCGAGCTATTGTAGAATTTTGATGTATCTTGTCCCGCGATATTGTAGCCCATCTCCATGGCACTTCTCACAATATCCATGATCTTGGCCTCCGGCGTGTTTCCTTTCCTCTTCTTTATGTCCTTCAAGAATTCCTTCAGCTTCTCCGGATCCTTTTGAATGTCTTCTATTGCGTCGAAGTCGATATCATCCTTGTTCAGCTGTCGTTTCAGGCCTTGTAAGCCCATTGCGGAAATGCTTTCGTCGCTGGTGTCTTCAAGCTGTTTTGCCTTCTTTTTCAACGCTCTGCCGTTGATCTTTAGGCTTTCAATCGTCTCCTGCCATCTGGGCAGCTCTGTTTTGTTTGACGCACGCTTTATGGAGTCGTAGATGCTCTTGGCTATCTAGACCAGCAGTGTTTCAAATTCTTCGACCTACCTGCATCATGGGGCTCATTGCAACTTTGTTGCCCTTTATGATGTAGCTTTTCACATTTTTCACATCTCTTTTTCGCCTAACAAAGTCCTCATCGACCTCTTGTTTGAAGCCTCCGTGCTCCTCTTCGCCGTTCTTTTGATATCGATTGAATCTGCTGACTTTTTTCGGCCTCGGTGAATCGAATTGGTTCTTTATAAGCTTCTTCAAACATTTGGCATGCTTTATGACGTCATCAGCGCCGGAGGAGCACTCTCCGAATCGGTCGGCGATCGATTTTCGGTGCTTCTTTAGTCTAAAAACAGAACGTTACAGGGAAAGTGGTCAAAGTGCAACGACCGGGAGTTTTAAGCCGAAAATTGTCAAAAGTGTGAATTTTTTGCAAATTTTGGCATGAAAAGTTTTTGCCTTATTTTTACCGCAAATTGCAACTTTTCAAAACAAAAAAAATAAACTTTTTGCACAAGATTTAGCAAAGAGATGGCTATGTGGCATTGAATACAGGCGCGTGCAAAACGCGAGCGAAAATGGCCAGAAATTGATATGTGGCCTATGCCCGACGTGTATGCAAAATTTAAGGCAAGTCATTTCGGATACACTTAACTCTTGTTGACAAGTGTCTTACTTTTTATTAGCAATCGCACTGAACAGTGAGCTTATGCCTGTGTCGATCCATTTTTGATAAATCTGCATCATGTCGTCATCATGCATTCGAAGTTTGTAAGAGTTCGTTCCTTCGACCCGTTGCAATCCATCATTCCTAATTTGAGGGTGTCCTGGTTGTTCCGCTACCAGCAGTGATAGTGATGCCATAACAAGCCATAAATTCCTTACCATACTTTAGGAAGGGCAGAATTAAAGTTTGGAAGTAATAACGACCGACCAAAGATTACAAAACAATATGAAAAGTAATAAAAACGTGCTCCGTGATCGAATGACAATAGCATGAACCGACGTCAACTGTCGCCGATTCATGGTTGATCCGGTTCGTTAACTCGCTCCCGAACACTTCTTTTATCATATACATTGCGCGTGTTGTATTGTCTTATGTATTTTTCTTTGAACAAATCGACGGAAAAGTTATTATTGTTGGATTCCACAAAATTATCAACGTAGGCTTTTGCTTTTTGCCTTTTCTTTAGCGCTATACCGATACTTGACGTTTGTAGTCTGAGGCAACCCTTTTTCCATTTTTTGTAAAGCTCCGGTTCTGTGACTGAAAGTGTTTTTTTTTTGTGATTATTTTTGTAATAAATCATCTTTCAATCGCGAAAAAAAGCTGGCTACAAAACTTGTAAAATCCCGTTTTTATCAATTTAAAAAAAACGCGTGATATCCGCGAGATCTCTGTAGTATTTTACACTTCAATTTATATATCTGGTCTACATTCATTTTGCCTTTCAACTAACGAATCGGCAAGGACATCCCGAAAAAACCTTTATATAAGTATGTCACAGACTACCGATGGGCTACAAAGGAATGATAAATACGACCTCGACGCTGTAAAAAGTAAGTGATTAGAGGCGTCGAAGGGGCAAAGTTCTGTCAGGATACGCACTAGAAGAATCAAAAAACTACAAGGTTGCCGGAAAAAAGTGCAACTTTTTATTTAGCTATATTTGATTTAACAACCAAGATTCAACAGAATTAACAATCAATATAACTAAAATTGAGGGCCTAGTTATTATATGTTCAGCCAGTTTCAAAGTGGCTTCCCTTAGAGGCTATGCAGAGGTCCAAACGTGACTTAAAATTTTGGGCGATGGGCCGCAGCTTTTTGGGATAATCGGCCCCGCTCTTGGCGCAGCGATTACTGAGCGACTCAAAACTATTGTGGCGCATAGTACAGGTCCTGTCCTTCGTTTGAAAAAAATATATAGTCCATTGGATTTATTCCTACTATTAAATACTAAGACGAAATGGAGCAGCTTGATGCCTTATATGCCCTTGCCAAGATTGTTTGGAAAAAATTTTTCGAATTCATACAACAAATCAGAGAAAAATTGTTTATTAATCCTTATTATACTTGAAATTATATGCGGACACTAACGTAGTGGTACATATGAAATTATTATTGCACAAAGGCTAAGGTTTTTACAGGGTTCTAAGAAGACTATCTCGTGTGGAAATAAGAAACCTCCTATGTTTTGTTTTGGCCTCTAACTAAGCCAACTGGGAGATAGCAACGCCACAAAGCCAGTAAAGGCGACATAATAACCGGCGAAAGCGCGTAAGGACTCATAATAAGTCCCCCAAGAAAATGGGGTGATAGTACAGTAGGGGTTAGGACAAAAGGCGACAAAATTAATGGGGATCCGACTAAAGGATTCAATATAATCGGATCCATGCAAAGAGGACTTAGAATGAGAGGAGTAAAAACTTGAGGCGACAAAAATGAAGGGTACCATTACAGTGGG